>VXAB01012085.1:454450-700721 GCA_013399175.1 Odontophorus gujanensis
CTCTACCGCCAGTTGCACCCCCGGAGCTCCGCGTGAGCCCCCCCCGTGGGGTGTGCCCCTGGAAGTCCCATCCTCCCTCGGGGTGCTCGTCCTCCCTCCCGGTGTCCCCTTCCAGCCGCCCCTATGGATCCCGCATCCCCCTGCGGGCTTCAGTTCGTCCCCCCTTGGGGTCGCTGACACCCTGCGGGCTCGCGTCCAGGGTGAGATCCCCAGGACGGTGTGCGGGCAGCTCGGGCTTTGCTCCAAGCTTGGTGCCGCCCTGATGATTTTGTTCTTTCGCTTTATGGTAAAAAACCGTTCCAAAGTGATACCGCGGAGGGGGAAAGATGAGGCCGGGGCTTGGAAGCCCTCCCATCCGCTGAGTGCCGCCTGCAGCCGCAGCGTCGCGGGGAGCTGGTGGGGGGGCGGCCACGGAGCGGTCCTTTCTCCAGAGCATCCGAGCCAACGCGTCCCATCCGCTCGCAGAGCTGGGGTGACGAGAAGTGGCACTGATGGCAGCTCGGCGCGCCGGTCACGGTGCCAAGGAGCAGTGTCCTCGAGCCAGGAGGCTCCTGTGAGAGGAAGATGTCCCTGTGTCCCCATGTCCCCGGCACATCTCGCCCTCAGCAGAATTTGCCAAGGTGAAGAGCAAAGAGGCAGTGGATGGGGAAAACAGAGATACAAATGGGGTAGCGTTCGTTTTCGGCTTGTGAAAGCTCCAGGCCAAAGATAGGAGGCTGCTGTTTTAAAAATATAATTCAAGTAGCACTCAGCTCCATATGCCTGGGTGAAGCAGGCATTTATTTTTATTTAGTCCTTTCTACGCTGCTTATTTATGAAATAACGAGAGTAATCAAAACAACTCATTCCTTTAAAAAATACTGCTGCAGTTATGTAACAGCCAGGAAAGCTCCCAATTCCAGTCCCGCTCCAAGGGCCAGAGTGTTGGCGGATGGATTATTTTTAGAAAGACTCCAAACACTTGTTTACTACTTATGCTGCATCTTGAAAGCAATAATGAACATCCTCCCTTCGCCCGAGGTGAGGGCACACTACTGCAGTGGGGAAACTGAGGCATGGAGGAGCTTTGTGCACCATCATGCAACGACTCAGAGGAGCCACGGGCACAGCACCAGCTTTCCTGAGCCCTGTCTGAATGCCAGATTTCACCTTTCCTCAGTGCCAAGACAGGTTTTCAGGTTTCTCCAGGGCTCTGGCAGAACAGCAAGGAGGGATGGGGATGGAGCAGGCGGCCGTGACGGATGGAAGCAAATGTCAGTGAAAATCAAGGGCCTCGCTGCAATTGATTGCACAAGGCAGGCAAGTTCCCAGGCAGCAGATTTGGGCCCCCGGAATAAAAAGAATATTGTTAGCAGAGCTTCCTGTCAAGGCAACTGCACTGCCCAGAGCTTTCAGTCTGTAAAAGTGCAGTTGTCATCCCAAGTCACTAAGGATTTTACTCCTCCAGGACCTGGGGGGAAGTCACCCACATGCCATGGCCCACTGCTGAACCTCACAGAAAGAAATAATGTAATGAAGACAGACGTTTCAGAGTCTGCATTTCATGCCAGCACTCCCAGCAGCTCTCTCTGTAGCATAAAGAAGGGCACTCGGTGCATGGATGCTCAATCTGTTTGCATAGAATGAATGGGGGCAAGCTGTGTGGCTCTGAGGGCTGAGGAACTTGGAATAATCTTTGGCAGGAAATATTGCATGCTTTAAAATTTGATATATTTGTTGGAAATTGGAAATTGCTTTGCCTTCAGCAGGTCTGCTCTGGACTGGCTTTGCTTTTGAGTAGCACAACAACCCAGTAAGCCATGGCCTGGTTGTAGGATGCACCCAACAGATGTGATGTCACATATTGGTCCTTTACACATGAACAGAGCCACTGCCTCACAGGAAGCTCGTGCTTTGTTCTCACTCTGAAACTGGAGGTTTGTATCCATCCCTGGGGGTTCAACACCCCAAATCAAATTGAATTTTGCTGTAACTCTTGAAGCAACGAGCCCTAGAGGTGATTCCAAACAACCAAACGATTTGGATGATCTGTAAGAGCATCTGTTCCGAAGGGGTGGTGGGCACCCAAGCAGGACCCCACCAGCATCCTTGAACCTCCTCCAGCTCATGATGTGCTGGGCAAGGAGATGTGCCTCAGGAAGGGACCACACATGGGTGCACCGCAGTGTTGGCTCTGCTTTTCTCCTAGAACAGCCACAAGCAGCCACAATCCTTCCCTCACTAGGAAGTTATCAATATACCCCAGCAATTAACAGGTTGATGGCAAAAGCTGCCCCAGGTTCTGTTGGTGCAGTGGTGCCAGAAGGGCTCTTCCCTGCACAGTCTGGTGGCTCCGACCCCGTTCTCTGCAGTATAGCCATCAGTGAGTGGCCAAGGCAGGTGCTGAGATTTCAAGCTGTTGTTCTTATCTGCCTCCGTTACAAGTAGCTTTGCCATGCCTTGGGCACAGGAATCTGCTCAACCCGAGGAGCAGCCCAGCACCACGGCTTCGGCCGCAGCAGCCTCTGCTCAACCAACAAGCTTCTCTGTTGGCTGCAGATGTGCATATGAATGTGAGGCATTTGCCTAATAAATAGCTTCCTAAAGGGTGATTAATTAGAGTCTGCACTCTCCTGCACAACTTGGGAAGTGTTTGAATGGGGTGTGAAGGAGACGCCACTGAAATGGTGGGAACTAAGACCACACATGGCTGGAGGAGCACCAGGGCTTTAAGCCAGGTGCATGTGGGAATGCCACAGGTGGTGCAGGCCAGGGAATGCTCATTTATTTATTTTTTTTCCTCTCCTGGAAAAGTACCTGTCTCTGCAATCAGTTTTTCCTCTCGCTATGATTAACCCGCAGCCACCCAGATTTTGGTTATTTGCTGGGTCAGCAAGGTAACAGCGCTAGGAAATGTGCTGTATCATGAACAGCTCTGTCAATGAGTATCTGTCTTTGCTAAGGAAGGAAAGAAGAACCTAAGGTTAATGATTGTACTTTCAGCCAACAGCTATTTTGCTGGCATTTTTAACAGCAGTGATTTTAACTGGTGGCTGAAGCACAGCTGTAGTGGGCTGGGGTTTTCCTGCCTTTGCATGCTGCCTTGCAGCAAGAAGCAGAGGGAAATTTTCCAGTATTTCCAGTTTTGCTGTTCAGTGATGCCTCTGGGCTCTGTGCTCATGGCCTGGGTCCCTTTCCGTCTGCACATGGGGACAGCAATTGCTCCAGGTGCAGAAGCAAAACCAATAGCATGGAGACACATCTGCCCATCCCCTAGGGGCATCAGGATCTTAAGTCACACTCCCCACAGCTGACTTACGCTTGCTCCCCTTTTCCTCAGAAAGAATCATCAGATTGGATAACCACTAGGATCCAACCATCAGTCCATCCCCAGCACACCTACCCTGTAGGGGAGTCTCCTTTTGTTGTTTCTGTTTTTCTTATTTGTTTGTTTTAACTGTTATTTTTATTTTTGAGTGGGATTTAGTGGTAGGCACTTGGTTCCAGGAACCGTAACTTTGAGGAAGACACCAACAATTGTGAGAGCTGTAAAGCAGTGGGCTGCCATTGGGGGCACCGGCTGGGCAGAGGCATGAGATTTTTATAGGAGTGTTTTCAAATGGAAAGAAGGTTCTCTGAGTAGAGGATCTTAGAGGTCTTTCCCAACCTTAATGTTTCTGTAATTCTATGACTCAGTGATTTTCCCCTCTGATGAGTGTCACAACACAGCAGTGGCTGCCACTGTGGTAAATGTTTATGAAGGTCTAAAGGGAGGTGGGAGGCAAATGGATGAGGCCAGGATCTTTTTGGTGATGTGTAGCCACCAAGGAGTGGTGGCCTAAAACTTGAACATTGGAAGTGCCATAAAAACATGTGGAAGAACTTCTTTATGCTAAAGGTGACAGAGCACTGGGACAGGCTGCCCAGAGAGGTTGTGGAGTCTCCTTCTATGGAGATATTCAAGACCCACCTGGACGCCTACCTCTGCAGTATATTGTAGGGGACCTTCTTTAGCAGGGGGTTGGACTCAATGATCTCTTGAGGTCCCTCCCAACCCCTGTGATTCTGTGTATTTCTGGGCTGCCATATTTTCTTTAAAATCAAAGTCGTAGCAGTTTGTGAAGATTGAAAGCTCCAGTGGTACTTTTTGTTAACAGTAAAGTTGATTTAGTCATGGCTCTGGTCAAATTAAAAAACAAAACACAGAAGCCTGGTAATATCCCACCCCAATAATGGGCACAGCTTGGTGCCCTGCACGGGGAGATGCCATCCTTCAGTCCTGGTGGGAGAAAGGACACATGGCAATCACCATGACCAGCCAAGCCTGGAAGAAGTGAGCTGGAAAAGCAGTCCCACCTCTGAGCAGGACAAGAGAAAGCCACCACACACAGACCACCAGCAGCACCCCCCCACTACTACGCTGCACTGTGCTGCCCCACGTGGGGCTCCTTATCCTCACTACCAATGCTCAGGTGCACAACGAGGAGATCTGCAGAAGAGCACAAGTTTGGTGCAGGCTTTCTTCTCCACCCTGCTTCCGCCAGAAAAGCGAGCAGGAAGGAAAACCTGCCACCTCCCACCCTCTCTGTGACCCTTTGGGGTTTTCCTGCCTGGCCCTCCCTCCTGGTGGCCTCCCCTAAACAGACACAAAGTGTGAGCTCATCCTCTACCTTCACACCATCCAACTGAAAGCCTTCCAACCACCAGTGGTCCTACAGGTGCCTCTGTTAGAAGCGTTGCTGTAAGAAATGGCGAGCTGCTCACAAAGTAGTGCTCTGAATGTGCTGCTCCTGGGGGAAAATAGTCATACTATTACTACTAAAACCTAGCAAAATAAAATGCACTTCGGGTGGTTTTTATTCCTGATGACTTCCTGGCTATTGTCCTATTTGCCTCAGTCTGGACCACTTAGGCTAACACATAGTGAAAAACCATTTGTTGTGCTAACTCCCAGCCCCGTGCTTGCTGCCCGGGACATCTGCACAGCCATCCATCCTCGTGATGGTTGCACCAGCTTGTTCAGTTGGTGGCTCTGTGCCATGCCTGGGTCAGGATTTCATCCCTCCACGTTGCCCTGCTATTAGAAATACAGCATTCCAAACCTGGTCCCCCCAAACATCCATGCATGTAACATAGCTAAGGGGGTTGCTGGCACTGGGCTGGAAGCAGCAATTGGAGCCCAGCTCCCAAGGAGGTGCTTGGTGCGGCTCTGATTAATGGGTTTTGTAGGGGAAAGCCAGCAGCAGTGCTGAATGCTAAAGGGAAGATCAGAGGATTTGAGTTCCAGGCTTAGCATCTCATTTCAGCCTGTCGAAGGGAGGCTTGAAGCCTGACGAGGAAAAGCTCCTTGCTGCCGTCCCCCATCCTCCCGGCAGTTCTCTCTGGGGAATTGCTGCCGACTGCTTCGAAATTCAATTTCTGCACTGGCAGTGGCACGTTGGGGCTGGAGGTAATTGCTTTGTTGGAGGACTGGCTGCTCACCACTGACAGGGACGGGGCTGGGACAGTTGTCCCGCCCCGAATACTGGGGTGGTTTTGCTGAGAGCACAGCTGGGAAACCTGAATCAGTACAGAGCTTCTGGGGGACCACACGTTCACTCGCTGCTGCAACCCCGTGCTATTTCCAGCACATCTCCAGAAAATAGCTTACCACCCCCCTCCCCCCCACAGGGCTGGCTCTCCATGGCAGGGAGCAAACTCAGCAACTTACCAGAGGGATTCTGCTTCTTATTTTAGATTCCCATTTTAGCCTTTCTTTTCTTTTTACATTTCTCACTTTAATTCCTTTTTCTGCAGTGAGAACGAAGGTGCAACGTTGCACTGCTCCACTCAAGCCTCGCCCTACCCCAGCTATTGCCTTTAAGTGAGCAATAATAGATGCTCTGGGCAAAAAAGCTGATTTATTTGTTTGTTTGTTTGTTTATTTCACCTGTGGCAGCAGAGAAGGCAAAAAGGTAAATCTGGACTTTTTGTCATGCCTGAGCCAGGGTGGCAGCAGCAATCACAGAACCATTAAGGTTGGAAAAGACCACTAAAGTCATCTAGTCCAGCCATCAACTCATCCCCACCATGCCCACTGACCATGACCCTGGCTGCCACATTTACACATTTCTGAAAAGCCTCCAGGAATAATGACAGCTGATGGTTGATTTGCTGAAAGGTGAGAAGTCCTTGCTCCAATTGAAAATGTATGTTGTATTTGTTACCTTGCAGCTTCTGCACAACCCATTGCAAGTGGCCCTTCCCATAGGGCATTTTGCTGTGTGGTCTGTCGTCTATCAGCTGCATGCAGAAAGCTGGCCATCAGATAATCTGTGCCTAACATCTGTTGGCCATCTCAGTTTCAGTGGACAGGATGGGAATGATAGGTTGCCGTCATACGAGTCTCTTCAGTTGCTTCAACACATCAACACGCTGCTGCAGCCAACTCTGGCTACATCTGTTATTCCTATAATGCCGACTATGAATCATGTTGACTCATTTTCTATTAGATCCAGCTGTTCGGGCTGATATGCTGATTGACCTTTTCAGCTTGTTCAGTACGTGGCTACCAGAGGTCATCAGATGTGAGGTTGACACAGGTTCAAGGCTCACATTCATCCTGTTGGGGTGAGGAGGCATTTCACCCACCTGTTCTGAGCAGGAGCACCTTGGAGGATCAGCTGGCCCTTACATAAGGCCACCACTGTGTCTGCAGCATCAATAAATCAGTCTGGCCCCGAAGTTTCATTTAACTCTGTAACCTGGAACGTGCAGCTCAGCCACTCGTGCCCCAGCTTGTAGGAATCATAAGTTCAAATCACAGCAGGACCTGGTTCTACCTTCAGCTTTCCAAGGCAGGAGGAGATGCCATGGTGATGCACGTGCTAAAAATACTTCCGAAATACCATTTGGCAGCCCTGCTTGCAGGGAAAGCATGCCTGGGGCTTGGGGAAGGGGAGAGGACAGGAAGGCAGGGCGTGAGTCTGACCGATGCACATAAATGAAATGCGGGAGATGGGAAGTAAGGAAAGAATGAAATCTAGAGAAATGTGTTCTTGTAGGCAATGATTTCTCAAAAGAGCTTTATTTCCTTTATTTTTACCCATCTATTTCTCAGCATTCACACCCTGAAACTGAATTTCCAGTTGAGGTGCAGTCTGAAGTTATCCAGATTTCCTTCAACGAGGAGGGAATGAGTATTCACAGACTATTCCCAGTTAAAGTTAGTCTCATTTGTCCTTAAAACCCCACAGATATGGGGAGTTCTTCAGCTTCTTTCAGTAACGTAATCTCTAGTTTTATTGCCTAGCATTTAAATCTCATTACTCCTCATACGTAACCTAAGTCCCTTTTGTTGTGCGTTACTCCAATTACATCCTGTCCTCCTGCCAGGAGATGAGGGACCACAACTGAACACCTGCTTTACAGCAAACTTTTGCACATTGGAAACCTATTGTCTTATGGCTCTTTCACCTCCTTTTGTAGACAAAGCAAGTCTAATTCCTTCAACTTTAGCCAAGAACTATTTTTTTCCAGACACTTGTGCTTAATTTAGAACATAAGTCTTGGCTGATGTGCCCAAGTTAAGACCACAGGCAGAAAACTCCCTCGCTTCAGTTTTGCTGGAAAAGTGATCAAAGCAAATGCACTCTGTACATGATAGAGTGTTTTGCTGGTGCTTCCCCACAAAGAAGTGACAGCACAGCCCTTCTGCAAGAGTTTTTGAGCAGAGACTGTGAGGTTCCTCCCTTTGTTGCAGCCATGGTGGTTTGCAGCAGGTTTCTGCCTTGGTTTCCACAACCATTGCCACTGCTAACATCTCCAGGAGGATTCCCAGGAGCAGACACAACCTGGATGGAAACCTGCTCTCGTGGGCTTTTCCCCAAAGGGTTTCCTTTCCTTTCTGTAGATCAGAGTTTATGTGGATTTGATATCCTGCACCTTCTGGGCAAGGGATGTCTAGACAAGGAGAGTCAGGACAGCACCCAGACAGCACATCCATACCATGGTGAGGCTTGGCTTCTCTATGGCACTGAAGCTTCTTTGGGTCCCCAGAAACAGGACAAGTTTTGTAAACCCCTCTTTTCTGCTTCCAGTCATCCTCTGCATCTCAAAGCCCCCACAGTGGGTCTGTGTCCTGCACAGGAGCCTCTCTCAGTGACTTGTGGAAGGCGTGAGGCTGTTTGCAGGCTGGAGGGACACACCAGGAACAGCACGTTTTGCTGGTTTTGCTATCTCTGTGGGACTGATTGTGGGGAACAGCTGGTCCAGCGAGGAGAGACGTGCGATAGTGAGATGCCAGATGAGTAAAGCTAAACAGGGCTGTCCCAAATTGCCTCTCATGCCTAACAGATCAGACAAAAAATGACCCCAAGCAAGTCCCCTATGTGAGAGGCAAATGAGAGTCAGCGCCTTCACTTTAAAAAGGCTCTTGGCCCCACAGGGAAGGACCTACTCAAAGGACCAGGCACCTTGACTGCTCTGCTCCCTGATGCTCAGTAACTCCCTGGATTTTTGCTTGCACCACCTCAATTTTCTAACAGCCCCTTATGAAAATCCTTCAGGCCTCATTACAAAAAGCATACAGCAGACAGCACAAAGACACAAACTTATCTTCCTGCATCTTTGGGAGATCCTGCTGCACCCTACAACCCTCCTTGAAGGGGCAAGGCAAGATCAAATGCTCAAATTTGTAGAATCATAGAATCATTAAGGTTGGAAATGACCTCCAAGGTCATCTAGCAGATCCCCACCATGCCCACTGACCATATCCCTCAGTGCCACATCTCTGTGTTTCTTGAACACCTCTTGAGACAGTGACTCTACCACCTCCCTGAGCAGTCTGTTCCAATGCCTCACAACTTCTTCAGAGAAGAAATTTTTCATAACACCCAACCTGAACTTCCCCTGATACATACTGAGGCTATTCCTTCTTGTCCTATCTCTGTTACTTGGGAGAAGACGCTGACTCCCATTCCACCACAATCTCCCTTCACAGAGTTGTAGAGAATGGTAAGGTCTCCCCTGAGCCTCCTCTTCTCCAGACTGAACAATTCCAGTTCCCTCAGCCACTTCTCATAACATCTGTGCTCCAAACCCTTCACGGCTTTGTTGCCCTTCTTTAGCCACAGCTTCAGTGTCTTTCTTGTAGTGAGGGGCCAAAAATTCAGATCTCTTGGGGCTTTTGGCCAAAAGCCCAGCAGATGTAGATGTAAAATCACCCGAGATGTTACAATCAGCAACCAAAACCTCCTGCCAGAGCTTTGGCACTGGGACATGGGAACAATCCCTGATCCCTGCAAGTGCTTTGAACTCTTTTGTTAAGTGTTTGTTTTAATCACGGTGTTTAAGGTCAGGAGAAGATGTACCCATCAGACATAAATTTTGGCTAGCAGGGGGGAGAAGCCTTAGTAAGGAGTATGAAGACAGTTATACCTCACTTGCTTTTTATACTCAGGTAGAGTTTTCTCCATAAGCAGATGTGGACAGTGTCACTGCCTAAACAGAGGTGGGTGATGCCTTTTCACAGCCTGCCTGGTGTCCATCTGCTCTGCATGGGCAGGAATGTCCTTCAGGTGCCCTGCCACAGCCACCGGCCATGTTGGGATGCCCCAGTAACCAGAGGACATGTTACATGCCTCTGCGTGGGCAGCCAAATGGACTCATCCTGGCTCTGCCATGCAAAATCAGCAGCAGATCTGGATCCAGTGGGGATGCCTGCATCAAGCTCCTTGTGCAAAAAGCTGGTTTTGCTAGGGCCTTGAGCAGCTACAGTTGCTTTGACTTGTTTGCTGTTCATACTCCTGTTTGGGTTAAACAGCCAACTGTGCAACGGGAAGCCCTTGTTTTGAGCATACATACTACAGCCTCCTATGCAAAACAATGCTTGGCCTCGAAGTGCGTGCAGCCAGAGCTGGGCAGAGAGCGCTTTTCTTTCCCTGTGAAACATGTTAGGGTATCAAAGAGAAGGATAATAAATCTGCCAGGAGCTGCAATGAAAAGCCACAATCACAGAAGCATTTTTCAAGCTCTGAACCTGAAAGAAAGATTCCAGGGAGCTTAACCAAAATGTTTCGCTTCCATTTCAAACACGCAGCGATTGTCCCTGACACCCGCTCCAGTTGCAAAACAATACATGTCCAGTGATGTCAAGTATTATTCAAAGACATACTTTCTCAAGTTATGAAATTGGTTGAAGCCAACTTTTTTTTTTTTTTTCCCAGACGAACACATTGTTTCTAGCTCATCTGATCAATTTTTAATTTTCCCATGAATCTTGTTAGCCCAGCAGCAAGCCAATAAGCGCCAAGCTGTAGCTGGACTCTGCCACTTCTGTGAGTGCTGGAGGAACAAATGTGGCATGGGGAGTGATTTATACATATTCACAATCTCCTGCAGCTCTGGCTCTCTATAGGAATCCCCTTGCTCTTTGCCCCACTGCTGTGCTTCCAGGTAGCTCCCTGGAGCTTCTGTCTGTGCTGCTGTCCACCAGCCCACCCTTATCATCACATAAACTGGGCCCTGCAGTAGGCAAAGAGGTCTGAGAGCCAGGATGGGAGATAAAAAGTGCATGGGTCAGCCCACCTGCTATGGGTATGGCAGCATGAGAAAGAAGAATCGCTACCTCCAAAAGGACCAGGAGATACTAGATTCATAGAATCATAAAATCATTTGAGTTGGAAGGGACCCTTATTAAAGGCTGTCTAGTCCATCTCCCTGGTAATGAACAGAGACACCTACAGCTCCATCAGGTGCTCAGAGCCCCATCCAGCCTGACCTTAGATGTCTCCAGGATCAGGGTATCTACCACATTTATGGGCAACATGTTCCAGTGCCTCACTACCCTTATAATAAAATTTTTCCCTTATCTAAATCTCCTCTTTTGCTTTGAAACCATTTCCCTTTGTCCTGTCTCAACAGACCGTGCTAAAGAATCTGTCCTTGATGAGCTCTGAGATGCACAAGGCTTCCCATGAGCCCAAGTTACGAAGTCAAGCATGATATGAAATCAGGTCCTGGACTGAGATAATATTTAGCATCATTGTCCAGGGGAGAAGGCAGGAAGGGGCTGTTCATGGCTGCCAGGCTGAGTCCCTGAGGATAGATGGACACATCTGGAGAGTCATAGAGTCACAGAATCATAGAATTGGTCAGGTGGGAAAAGACCTTCAAGATCATCAAGTCCAACCATGATCCCAACTGGGTTCCTGCAAGCAGGAAACAAAAGTATTCACAGAATCACAGAATCATGGGGGTTGGAAGAGACCTTCGTGAATCATCAAGTCTAACTCCCCAGCTAAAGCAGGTTCCCTGCAGCAGGTCTGCTCCTTCAGTCTCTAGCCACTGCTGAGAGCAGTGCTCATCAACTTCAGTTACACTTCTTGGCAGTCATCACTTTCAGAACAAAGCCATGCAATCCGCTTGGTGCCTTTACGCTCCTTTGCATGGCCTGGTGGGACTGTCCTGTCCATGGGCCAACTCCATGGTCATGGCAACCCTCCAGCACAGCCTCCAGCCTACTCTCCTGGAGTTCCTCACCTGCAGGGCTCCCTGGTATTTTCTGCCTCAGCCAGGGCAGCAGGGGACAGCCTGAAGGGTTGACAGCCATGGCCAACTGTGGATGTGAATGGGGACAGAGAGTGCTGGGCACCCTCCCAGGAGGTAACACAGTGTGAGAACTGCTGGCAAAGGCTTCAAACCCCTCAGCTAATTTGGGATGTTCTGCTTGTGACATGGGAGTTATGCACCCCCCACTGGGAGACAGCTCTTCAATGGGCCTAGCAAGAGCAGGGAGTGATTATTAATATAAGATAACTTTTCCAAGAGTGGCTTTCATTCTCAGCACATCTCACATTTTGAAGGCCCCATGTGAAGCATTTTGCCCCGTGTGACACTTTTCCTCAGAGGAGCTCAGGGAGCTATGCAGATGTCTTTGCATAACCCTGGAGATGGATAAAAAACGCAGATATTAAAGGCTAAAAGCAGAGAGAAAATCTTGGGCAAAGCCATGCTTGCTTTCCATGCAGTGAGATGGACAAATATTGCTCCACAATGGTAGAATTGCATACTTTTAATCTATATCGCCTATATTTGTATCTATAATAGACATAACCTTACCTCTAAGCTAGTCAAAAGACCCTGAGCATTCTCATGAGGAAATAATAGGATATAGCAATAAATGCAGAGTACTTTGATCAGCTTTCAGCTGTGCTACTCAGAGCTGCACCCACCTTGCTGGTTGCTGGGTTGGACGTTGGACCTGACATATCACCAGGGCATCCTACCAGGGTATAAAGCCTAGGTGGTGAAATAAGAGCATGCTTATATCCAACTGGAGAACCTTGGGTTTGAAGCTCTTCATTGTGAAGAGAAGCTTGCAGGTCCACCTCAGTGCTCTGCTCTGGAGACACCACTATAGAAAACCAAATATGGAAGGCCATCTTTGTGGGGAGCTTGGGTTTCCTCACTGCTGGCACTTTGTCACTTTATCAGAGAGGGGTTTCCCTGGAGGATGGCACTGACAGATGCCAGCAATGAGGTCATGGAATAGGAACAGCATCAGGTCACAGCTTCTCTGGCCTGGACTTGTGACTAACCCACAGCCTGTACTTTGTAATGCACAGGGTCTGTGGACTGCTGACTGCCTGAGAACAGTGCTTGGTGAGGCCCAGTCTCTAATTCCTGCTATGGTCTCACCTTGTCCAGTCAAGGCTGCTGGATGCAATTTAGGAGATTTAGGGTAGTGATTGCCCCTTCTCTGTCATCAGGTGATGCATTATTTCTGGCTGCCTGGTTTGCTGTAGAAAGCCATTTCTGTTGGGGAGGATATCACCATCCAGGCCATGCAGAAAGGGAACACAATTTCTGTGAAACATTTGAATCCAAGCTCCAAAAATGCAGTGACAGCCACAGCAACACAGAAAGCTTCCAGCATAGATAAAAATCTCCTTAGCCCCTGATGCTGCTCTGACACTGCCTGCTCACTAATGATAGCAGTGCCTGCAGGAGCACAGGGACGTGCCCTCCGAACCCAGTGAGCTGGGGTCAGACAGCAACTGATGTTACTGTCACAGCCGAGGATCCCTGGTGGCTTCCTGGAGCCTCTGTCTGACTGCTTCAGTGCTACCACGCAGATGTTCCCTCACACAGCAGAGATGTCAGGATTTCTGGACATCTGCTCACCCGACAAGAGCGGCCATCCCAGCCGGGCTGTCTGTAAATTACAGACAAATGTGCTACAATCAAGAAATCCCACCATAGCAGAGGCAGAGATCATGCCCACACAAACCCAGGGAGCTGGATGCCTCTCCCTTTTGGGGTTGTTTTCTCAGCATGTAGTCAGTGCTTTCTGTCATGGATTCTAATGTATCTCCCTTATACCTAACAGACCCACTGCAAAAAGTGGGAGTTTTTCCATTAGTTTATTAATGTGGTTGGGATGCGAGTTGTGTGGGTTCGTAAGTTTGGTTCTAGCTTTGATGTCAATGCTTGTGCATGGCTGTGAAGGACAGGGAGCAGATAGGATGGGGAAAGAAACTAAGACAAGGGAAAAAGAGGTGTTTGGTGGTTTTTTAAAAAAGAAAAAGAGTAGGAAGACAGAAAAAAATGAAGTAGTAGGGAGAAATTAGTAGAGGATGAGGAAAAAAGCTGAAATTCGGAAAAGCAAGAGATCTGTGGGTATACACATGCCAGCCAAATGTTCAGCCAGTTCTCTTAGTCCTTGTAGGCAGAGAGCAGGCATTCCTTTAACTACAGGTCATATATATGCAAATAAAACCCACAGCAAACTGAATCACTCTGAGAAGAAACACAGGAGATTAAATTACAGGTAATTGGGTTGAGATACTTTCAGAGGAACAAAAGTCTTCTAGTCCCTACCTACCATCGGATTATGGCTCTGTCAGAAGCCCTTTGATTCCTCTTCTCCACAAACTGACTTTGTTCTTGCTTTGCTCAACAGCCTGTGCTGCCTTTTGGGGCTGGTCAGAGGTTTCCAGCACTGCGTATATCTCTAGAGGAATGTAAAACTGCTGAGTGTGCTCTGAAACCAGTATTTGCTTACTATGCAAAGTGGGATTGCCATGCTTAGGTTTGTTTGGACCCCCAGTCTCATAACGTATTTCTACCAAGGTGTTCAGGGACCTTCTGAACTTCTAAAAAAAGGAGGAGGATGTTGTTGCCTGGCAAAAGAATGAGAAGGAGAAATGGAGAAGTTGCCTTGAAGATCAGTGGTAAAAGTGATGGAGTTCAAGTCTTCTCAGTAATGCAGTGTGGTATAAAAGAAATCAGTGACTACAGGTTGCAGCTTGAGAGGGATAGCAGGGAAAATGTAATTAAATGAGGAATGTGGTGCAGCACTGGAAGTCATAGCGAGGGGCTGCTCAAGCTCTATCTTGGACATTTTCAAAATTTGGCCATCAAAGTTGTGTCTGACCTGATCTAGAGTTGGCTTTGAGCAGGAGGTTGGACAAGAGACCTCCAGAAGTCATAGAATCACAGGTTCATTAAGGTTGGAAAAGACCTAATATCTTCTAGTCCCTCCCGACCATCATGTCTGTGATCCTGGGACCATTTCCTCTCAATCTCAGTGTTTATGTCTAAGTTTGATTGATTCAGTCTCACTGCACAAAGTTCCCAGCAAGTGCTTACTCTTGGAAAACTGCAGCTTTTTAATGTTTCGGCTTCCCAAACTCTCTTGCTTTCATTATTTTTCCTTTGAAAAAAAAAGTCATAGTGGATGGAACTTCTGGCAGGTTATCAAATCTCTTCCAACTTGAACATATTAACAGAAAACATTTTTAATTGTCAAAACTATCCAATTTGTGTATTCTGGATAGCTAATAGAACAAATTGGATTGAGGTTGAGCAGTATGCAGTTAGGCTACTGTCTGGAGTATTCAATTTTAATTTAAGTGTTGTTTTCCTTTTGTTAATAAAATATTCAGCCTTAATGCCACATAATAAAACAACAGTTGGAAAGCCAAATGACTGGTGGTTCCAATTCTGCAAGAGCATTAAGAAACCCATAACATTTATCAGGTGCTGAAAGCTAACACATGATGTGTAAAATCTGTGATTTAAATTGAATCTGATAACATGCCTGAGACACAGAGCATCAAGGTTGGGTAAAGTTTCTCTGTAATGCACTTAAAAAGTTAAATTAAAACAGTTGAGGTCAGTGAGTTTTTAATAAGAATTATATCATATTAAAGTGACCTACTCCAAACTCATAACAACCTTCCTCTTTTGTTAGTCCCAAAGCGATAAAAAGCTCTGTCTTTATGGAACAGAAGAGCAACCCCTTTTTTTTTCTTATTTTTTTTTTTTCTGTGAATGCTCTCGAGCTGAGCTGAGCAAAATTTACTCAGATTTAAGCCCAAGTCATACACTTCCTGCAGGAATCCCACAGCAGTATTCTATTTTCTCAGGTGCAGAAAAGACTTTTTATTCTGTTTTATGCGATTATTCACTCTGGTGACATTTAAGGAAATGATGTTCAGTTTCTCTATTGTGTATAAAACCTTTCCCTTTCCAGCAAGTGTTACCTATTTTTTCCTAACCCTCCCCCAGCCAGGACAGTAGGTTGTGAGGCCGTGATACTGCCCTGTGCTGTGGATGCCCCATCCCTGGAGGTGCTCAGTGCTAGGTTGGATGGGGCCCTGGGCAGTCTGATCTGGTATGGGGCAACCAGCCCACGGCAGGGGGTGAGGACTGGGTGATCTGGAAATGGCACAGCAGCTGGAATGCTAACATAACTACATGCCAGAATTTAATGAAAACCTGTCAAGCCTTGGCAAAAGGTGACAAAATAAGGGTCACACTGTGGAGGGTAGTTGTCCTGGGCTCCGGCTATGACAGAATTGCTCTTCTCCAGGGTCCCTACCTGGCACTAACAGTGACAGCAATGATTCCAGTGTCTTTCCTCCTTAGCTAAACAAACTGCTATATTATCAGTTGTTATCAGGTTTGTTGTTTTGGCAACTTCTGATGTTATTTATCCAACATTATTGTTGCTTTAACTCCCGTACAAGAATCTGTGGTAAAACCATTGTCCTCAGTGAGTCCTTGGCTTGTGCCCTGGAAAGACTTCTGTGGTGTTTGCTTCCTAAGGAGGCAAAATGGTTAAATCCCGTGATTTCCCAGAGACATCTCCTGGGACTGTTTGGCTTTCTGATCACTGCCTGAAGGGTTACAGCTCTTGTAATCTGGTGCCTCAGGAGAGGTAGCTGTGTAAGTACATCATGTATCCACACTGAAGGCATTTCTCTCCAAACTGTTAACTGCTTGTTTCTGAGCTGGGAATAGATTTTTTGGCAGCAATCTTTAGGCTCTTCACTATATGCAGCAGATCCCTGCAGAGTCCTTTGATACCCCTGAGGATTACAGGCAGGGGCTGAAATGTGCTGCTATCTTTCTCCTTAAGTTTTTTACGCCTTCTGGGAATTCCAACATTCCTTGTGAGAGTCAGATATTCCAACCCATGCCTTGCAGCTCCTGCTTTGTTTGTTGTTTGGTCACTGTGCTACGAAAAGCAAAACTGAATATGTGCCTGTGCTTGAAGTATAGAATTGTTGAATCATAGAATGGCTAAGGTTCAAAGGGACCTTAAAGATCAACCAGTCTCAACCCCCTGCCATGGTCTGGGTGCCCCTGCCAAATCAGGCTGCCCAGGGCTCATCCAACCCAGTCTTGAGCATTTGCAGAGATGGAGCACCCACTCTTCTCTGGGTAGCCTGTGCCAGGGCATCACTGCCTTCTTTGTAAAAATTTTCTACTGACATCTAGCCTAAACCTCCCTTCTTTTACTATAAAGCCATCCCTTCTTGTCCCATCAAAATACTTTGTATACAACTAGTACATGTATGCATGCTAGCCAGGGAGAGATAAATAATTAAAATAAAATTCCTGCCCCAAGGGTTCTGAGATGTTCAGTCCAGATGCTCTTACAATTGCTGGTTTTACTTAACGTTAAAAACAGTGCTGGAGTGCTTATGACTGAGCCCCAAGAAGTACAGCAAAGTGTCATGTCTGCAGGGAGAAAAAGAAGTCATCATGGTTCACATAAGCAAAAGAAGACATACCAGAATTCACTTACTGCCTGTACTATCTCCTTCCTCCTGGTTTATTTTGATAACAAACCAAAATAACAATGGAAGTCCAGCTACAACAATGCAACAGGTGAAATGGCAGGTTGGGAGAGCAAAGGGCAGAGGCTGTGCAGACTCGGGCATGTCCTGAAAAATACTGACATTCACCCAGGGTTCTTTTAAGCTGAGTCGATTTGAGGTTCTTCAGCATTTTTTAGAGACTTTGCTTCTGTGGAAGCAAAGAAATAACAGCAATAACTGGGACATCATCAGTGGATAACTGACATGGTGACAACAAAGAAGACGTGCTAAAGTGGCAGAATAGTGCTCAGAAAGGGCATTGTTATGATTATGCAAAACTGCAAACATTAGTGACCGCAAACAGAAGCTTCTGAGCAGAGGACAGGGTCTGGTTTTTGCCAGCTCTGCACAGAATCACAGCGTTTACAGCAGTCACCCATTGAGATGGCACAATGAGAACTGCCCTGAAGTACCCGGGAGCTCTCTGTCCTCTTTGAAATGGGATTTGGAAGAAAAGCAAAACACCAGTGAGTGCCAAGTGTTGTTAAGCCTGTATCAGAGCGTATGTAAGAAAACATGGGAAGGCTGAAGAAAGAGGCTGGCTTAAATACCTACCAAGGCTTCCTTGCTGCCACCTCTGGTGGATCATCTGGTTCATCTTCACAGGCACTGGGGCAAAACCAACTATGGAAGTTGGAGATCTCTCACAAATCTACTTTCAGTTGTCTATCCAGCCAAGATGGGTCTGTAACCTAAAGATACAGACACATGGCCTTCCCCAGTCTCCTCCCAAACAAGCTGAAGCAGCAAACAGAGCAAGACCACTCTCAAGAAAAGTAAGTTAATATAAACCACACATCACTCCTGCAGCTGGAGGCCTTTTGACCAAGAAAGTCCAGGGAACAAAGGCAATGGCAAATAAGCCAAACAGCAAACTTTCCAAAAGTGATAGTTCTTCTCCTTCTCTCATGCTCTTTTTTGGCTTGAATACTTTGAAAAGGTTAACCAAACTGTGCTTAGAAAGGACCAACCCACTCTCAAAAAGCTTTTGATCAAGTCCCGCACTAAAGACGATTGAGAAACTTTGGCAATCAAGAGGTGGAAGTTAAAGTCCAGTCATGGATTAAAAACTAGAGAAGAGATAAGAAGAAAAGAGGAGGAACAAATGGCCAATTCTTAATGTGGAAAGAGATTAATTGTGGCTAGCTGCAAGGAGAGGATTTCAGACTGGTGCTGTGTTTACTCAGCATCAGCCAGCCAGGTGCTATAGCACACTGCTGGCTCAAAATGTTCAGGATAGTCAAGAAGAGGGAGGTTAAATATAACCCCAAGGAAAATCTGACTTAAGAGACCATTTCTGCCATTACTGTCCTGAGAGGAACAAAGAGTGTAAAAAGACAGCTTGGTGAAAGAAGCAAAGAAAAGACTTGACACAGACAGGAAAACACAGACCAATGCTGAAAAGAACAGAATGAACACTAACCCATTGTCACAAAGAGGATGATAAACATAGGGCACCAGAATTAAAAAGAAAGGAAGAGAAAATGGGAAGAAGTCCTAGCTTTACTTGGATTAACTATGTCACCACCCATGTAACCTGATGCATACCAGTGGATAGGAGCAAGGCAAGACGGAGACCTCGAACTGAATACAGCCTACACAGCTGTACCTGAGTTACCAGAACTCTCCATTCTCGTTCTCCCAGTTAGTCACTGTCTCTGCTCAGAAGAGGTACTAATGTAGTGACCATTTTCTTCTGGAAACCTCTCATCGGAGAAAAGTTTGTTAGAGATCATTGCTTTCTCTGGTATTGGATACAAATGACCACAAACTCAATTTTACTTGCTGCACAGGGATTTAAAAACACTTGATACATATTAGCAGCTGAAATTTCATGGCCACTCTTGTACTATAGCTAATAAACCTTACTGTCTTCATTTGACATGGAGCATCACTGCAGCACAGAGACTCAATATTAACCTTAGGGGTGAGATATTTATTTAAACATATTTATTTAGTGTGAGATGACACATCCACAAGTGGCTTTCTCTTCCATCTCTCACCAGAGGAACTCCTGATGAATACTTGAGGCTAATGTTATCTTTTAAAAGGTCAGAGACTCGTTGAATCCCTCCCCCAGCAATTAGTGCCAGAGGCAGAAAAAGTCCCCAAAACTCCTGGCTCCTACTGTTACGATTCATGTACAAGAGCCTTTAAGTATCTTTGAAGATATCAGCTGGGGCTTGTTCTTTGGACAAATTCTTGAAATGTCTTGGCCAGATAAGAGAACATCATCTCAGATGCACATCCACCCCTGGCAGGATGGAAAGCAGACATGGAAATAAATATACCTTGGTTAAATCCATCAGATGTAAAGGGAAACAGAATCATAAAACCATAGAACGTCCTAAGTTGAAAGTGACACACAATGACGATCAAGTCCAACTCCTGTCTCCACACAGGAACACCCAAATTCTAGCAATGCATCTTGAGCTCCAGCAGCTTGGGGCTGTGACCACATCTCTGAGAAACCTGTTCCAGTTCCCAACCACCCTTTTCTGAATAACCTTTTCCTAATAACCATCTGACCGCCTCCTGAAATAGTTTCATGCCACTCCTTCTGGTCACAGTCCACCAGCTGAGAGTTTCAGGGACCCCAGAGACCATCAGTGGTGTTGAAGACAGAGGCAAAGAAGACATTAAGTATCTCTGACTTGTCTGCATCCGCATTTGTAAGGTGACCATGCTCATGAAGGAAAAGACCAATATTATCTCCAGAGGGCATGTTATTTCTTCTGTGTTTATTTCAATTTTTTTCCTTCTCACCTGTGATTCCTTCAAAAGGGTGTATGGAAAAGGAACAGAACAAAATGGTCGCAGCAACTGAAAAGAAGATTGCTTCTTTCCTAGAGAGGGCTCGTCTCTGGCTGCTGCTAAATTGTTTGGAAAGATCATGGATTCCCTTGATGACAATATTACAAGTTAATTAGGTACACAAGGTCAGGTAATTAGGTGAATGCGAAGAGGCAAAAATTGAGATCTTTCCTGTTATAGGAAATCTCAGACAAATCATTTGCTGATTGGACCAGTTGGATTTCCTTGTGGATTAAAGCCTTCTTGGTACTATAAAAGCCACAGAAATTTGATAAATAGCAGTGTTACTTATTCACCTAGCATGAATATGGTGTTCTAATGATTAATAAGGCATTGCCAGAGGACCTGAACTTGCTTTCTGATGCATGCATCAGGAACCTTTCTTTCATTCCTGCCTCGCAAGGGAATGGTAAAAACAACCTCTGCAAATGGCTGAGACTTGCCCTGAAATAGAGAGATGAATCACTTATGCTGGGTACAACTAACCTCTAGAGCTTTCGCTTCGTTGTCAACATCAGCAAGAGGGGTTTCTCTTAAATGCTTTGTCTCTCCCTGACCTCAAAGAGATCAGTTGGAAAACTATTGAATTAATGGAGAAAGAAGTAATGCCAGAACCTAAGGCTGCTGATCGTGTCCTCTTCCTCTCCTGCCTTCACTCACTTTCCAACATGCTCGTGCAATACAGCTGAGTAATTACAGCCAGAAGTCCATGCTGGCATCCTGATGAGAGGGATCAGCATGCAGAAAGCAGGCTGGTGAACTACATCATTCAGAGGTGCAATTGCAAACATTCAAACATGAGCTGAATATGAATGGGCACCACCAGACACTAGCTCTCTCATTCCAATCAGAAGTAATTCAAGTGGCAGGTTTTAGTAACTCACTAATGATTGAGCAGCTAAAGCCTCAGTACAATCCATCTATTTCCGAGGCTCTGAACTGTGGTCCCAAGTTAAGAGTCTTACCTTCTGTTTTTTTCACAGTCTAAGGATGTAGTCCTAATCAAAGGCACAGCCTCACAGTAACTGAAGAATCAAAAGGAATCTTGCCAGAAGGTTGTATAGTCCATCCCTTTTCTCAAAGCCGGGACCAGAGTATGTGCGGAGACATCTGGGAGTGTGCCTAGAGCTGCCAGCAGTGATGGTGTGCAGCTGATGTGGCATAGTACAAGCAGCCCTGGGGAGGCTGTCTCAACAGGATTTTCCACTGACTGCCCAGTAAGCATCAGACAATGTGAGGTCTGAGCCAGGTCTGAGGTCCCAGGAGCAATAATTCTAACGGTTATTATATTTCACTCAAGTGGGAAAAAATATGTGCTTGGGAAAAGCACTTATTTATTTACAATTCTAAAATTTGCATTTTTCTTCCATTCAGCATAACTCCTAAAACATCAGTATTGACATTTACACGTTTCCCTACAGCTTCAGTTTTATTGGAGATACTTCTTTTGCAAGGCTCTGATCTTCTCCAAACTCTCCAGAACCTTCCTCAGAAAATGACTGCAGAATCACAGAATGGTTGGGATTGGCAGCAACCCCTGGGTCATGTCCAGTAGGCTTTTGGAGATCTCCAAAGAGCAGAATCCACATCCCTCTGGTCCCTGTGCCAGCACTCTGGCTCCTACCCACCATAGCAGTGCTGCCTGATGGTCAGGGGGAGCACCTGGTCTCCAGGCTGTGGCTAGTGCCTCTAGGCCTGGCCCTTGGCACTGTTGAGAAGAGCCTGGCTCCATCTTCTCTGCACCCTCTCTTCAAGTATTTATAGACACTGATAAGATTTTCCCCTATGCCTTCTCTTCAAGAAGTGTTTGGACAACACTCTCAAACATATGGTTTGATTTTTAGGTAGTCTTTGTTTGGAGACAGGAGCTGGACTTAACCCTTGTGAGTCCCTTCCAGTTTATGATGTTCTACAATCCTTTGATTCTCCAGGCTAAATAACCCCAGGTCTCTCAGCCTTTCCTTATAGTAAAGGTGCTCCACTCCCTTAATTATCAGTCATTGAAGTCTCTCCAGTCACTCCGTGCCTTTCTTGTACCAGTGAGCTCAAAACTGGACACAGTGTGGATTCATCAACGTTGAGTAGAGGAGAAGGGTCATCTCCTGCTGGCAGTGCTTTGCCTGATGTGGCCCAGAATACTACTAGACATCTTTGCAGTAAGGACGTGCTGCTGTCTCATGTTCAACTTGGTGTGCACTGGGACCTTCTTCACGGCTGCTTTCTAACTAAGTGACCCTAGCATGTTCTTAATTTGTTCTTATCCAGGTAAAGGACTTTGCATTTCACCTTGCTGAACTTCATGATAGCCAGAAGAACCTAACCCCATGAACAAAATGTATGTCTGAAGCTCTGTTCCACCTTGGTACGTCCATGGAAGAGCTACTTATTTTCATAGCATTCCTGCCATAAAAGATATGCTTTCCTAATATATATATGGATTGGGTTATGTTCTGGAGATACCTAATGTCCTATTGAATAAACATGAAAAGGAAAAAGACTATTTAAGGAGGTCTGACCTACCTTCATAGGTTTCTGTAATGTCAAACTAAAATGACTGCAAAGGGAAATTAAAGAAAGATGAATTGGATTTGCCCTCTCAGGCTGAATATCTAAAATCTCATTGAGGCAGTGCCTACATTAGGCAGTGATTAATTACTGCCATTCCAGGAGAGAGGAAAATATGAGAGACGGTGTGGTAGACAAATACTGAGTAGCTGACCCCAGCAGTATGCTGCGTAGATTCGCTTTGGTGCACGAAACATCCAGGGAAATAGTTCCAACAAGAATAATGCAAAATCCATTCTGAATCCCTCTACCGACACCACAAATAACATTTATAGAAATCTGTTGCTGCGGAAATGGGGACAAAATGAGGCTCTTATTCTTTCTCAATCAGCACAATAAAGTCAGATCTCGATAGGGCCATTTTGCATAGTGAACCAATTAATCAGCCCAGGCACCAGATCAGACAGGAGATTTTGCTCCTGTTAGGAGCTGTCAGCACACTACAATGATAAAACTAGCCAAGTATGTATGGAACTAACTGGGAAAGAAAGTAGTACCTGACAAGAATATATTTTCCACTCAAAATGCCTGCCTGAATGTAGCTTTGCCAGTCGTGCCAAACCTCAAGATGCTTGGAAAATGCATTAGGAAGAATAATAAGTCTGTCCAATGCAAACTGAAATAGTCAATACTGCTTTGAGAAAGACACCAAAACACAATCACTCATCAGCCATCCTTCACACCACCAACGCCTCAGATACCAAAAGCAATTTCTGAAAAAACTCTCTAGTTATTGCCCCATCTTGGTTTCTCATTCCTGGGCAGAAAATAGAGAATGTTACAGTCATCAAATTTCAGCAGCGCAAAACAGCAGACAAAAACAGAGCAATTCTCAAAATAGGTCTAGACCATGTGTAGCAAAAGGGCTCCTGAGCTTTTACCAAAGGACAGCCTCAGTAGGGATGTCCACAAGAGCCACCTGTTTCCACAGATTTAAGTGCATGGAGTGATAGTAATTAAAGGTAAGTAAAGGCCCAAGTCCAAAAGTTCAAGTTCAAAAATTCTGCAAAAGGATTGTAATCACTCAGATGGTCAGAAAGTCTGCTGCTTTTGGTAGCACTTTGCTCATACCTACTCTTCCTAAGTGGGAGTTGGTCCTCTAGATACCTTTAGAGAAATATTTCAAGGTACTCCTTTCATGTCTGTAAGACTTGTCTAAGGCTTGCCTCAATTTGTAGGGAGGAAAGTGCCCGTAATTGTCATTTTACAAGATGATGTTGTTTCTTTGATTTTCTGACATCATTTAGTTCCTTTTCACAGGCCCTATAGTATGACCCCTCTGTAATCCTTCTGTTCTTTGATTTAGTGATCTCAATTCTTTGGTGCTTATCTTTAAGATCTAGTTCTCAGGGCATCTGGTTGTAGGAGAATGTCACGTTTTATTTAAAAGAGTAAGTTTGTAGTCCTCTGGGTTAAAGAGCAAATGTAAAACACAGATCAGAAATATCCCAGCAGCTTGCAAACCAGAAGATAAATTGTAATAGTACTTCTGTCTGTGTCTCGTTACTTTCAAGTCCAACTGAAAATGCTAGAATCTTGTAAACCTTGGGAAATGGCAATTATGGGTGATTTCCTCCATAGAAATTGCTTGGTGCCACACTGAGACAAGCTTCAGAGGAGCCTAATTCATGATTTCTGAATATCTGAAATTGGCATTGCTGTATCTTGAAATATGCAACCACAGACATTTCATTGTCAGGATCTCACTAATTGGATATTGTATGCCATGGGACTGTGTGAAGACTTCAGTCCCTGTGCTCCTCCCAGCCTGCTTCCTCAGTAGCACACACACGTGTTGAATAGATGTGTTTCCACTCAATTTTAAAAAATCATTGTACTGACTCAAAGGCATTACTGTTTGGCATTTTGATTTGCCCTAGGCATCCTGCACTGCTTCATAAGCATCTCTAGTGTTTTATGTTTTGCAGTTTGTCTGTTTTCAATTTGTGGATTCCACATCCATTAACATATCAGTATCCATAATGACGATTCCATAAATTGTGGCTTTGGTTGAAGGCATCACATCATATTTACAGAGCAACATATTTTTATCCAACAGCAACAGAGCAGATATTAATAGAAGACAGTGCTAACTTCTGTGAAGTGCACTGGCATAAGATCTCAGCTCCTGTTTTTCCTTTGTAGACCAAAACCACAGCCACTCTCTAAAGGTCCTTGTCTAAACGTGCTCTTTGCTGCCTGCACAGAGCTGCATGGTGAGCTCTGGACCTTTCCCAGTGAGGTGGCTCTACTGCAGAACTTTGGCAGAATGGAGCTGCATACCAGGTCCATGCTGGGACTGACATGCACAGGATGTCCCCGGGCAGGGTTGGCAGGGGTCTGCATGTAGCCAGCCTTTGTGCTAGGCAGGAGACAATGGTGAAAAGCAGGGGCTGGACAAGGTGTGTACAATAGGAATGCAAAAGTGAATGAGCCACATCCTCAGCATCTCCAAAAGGTTGTGGCCAATCCTCTACAGAGTGCAAGAGGAGACATGGCACCTGCTTTGCCCAGGGAGGTGGTGGAGGCACCATACCTGGAGGTGTACGAAATGTGTAAATGTGACACCGAAGGACATGGTTTAGTGGGCATGGTGGGGATGGACTGATGATCTAAGGGGTTAGACTTGATGCCCTAAGTGGTCTTTTCTAACCTTAATTATTCTATGATTCTAATTCCACCTGGGCAGTCCCTTTAAAATGATCCCAAGAACTGAACTTAACTGTATAAAGTGCAAAAAAAATGCCTCATCCTGTGTTGGCTGCCCCTAACAGAAACCTTGAGCTATTCCTGGATTAATGGATCAGAAGAGAAAGCAGAATTTCTAGCATATAGGAAATGTCCTTGCTGCTCTTTTTCAAAATTTGACTGTGGTCGGAAGTGTACTGAACTCAGAACTAAAACTCTGTAGCTGAAAATTCTAAGAAAATTGCATGTCAGAGACAATGCAGTGTGATGCTTGAAAAGAAAATATTCTCTTTGGACCCTGAGGCTGCCTAGCAAATTTGATGGCCTTATGATTCCAAAAGCTGATGAAGATTTCCAACATGCACATCATGTCCTTTTCTAGCAAGATGCGTGCCATCACAATTCAATTTATGATGAGAGAAGTACAGAGAAGATGAAACAGAGAGAACCATATTTTTAACATGTACACTGTAGTTTGAATTGAGAATTAATGCTACAACAAGCACTGTAGAGTGAAAAAGTGGAAGGTGTTTCCAAATGAAAATCCCAATTCATCAGGAGCACTTATTAGTAAGATCATTTCCGTGAGTGAAGTCTGGCATTCATTTAAGTATCCTTTTGGACCTAGGCCAGGGAACAGTATCGATTTGGATTATTTTTCCATTAATCACATTAAAAGATTAAACATTTGGGTTTCGGGGGGAGGGAGAGGGGAGTAGGGGAATCACTCAAGTAAACAAAATATTTTGATGATCTATGAAATACTGCATTGGACCCAAAGGCCATCCGATCCCAATTTACTCTAGGAGTAAATGTTTAGTTGTCATTAGAAGTCTGTGAGACAGGAGATGGCATTCTATAAATACTGCATGCCCATGACCACAGCGGGGTGATGCTCATTCCTAAATTGGATCAAGCAAATGCTGATATGTGAAGTATGCTCTCTGCTCTCCTTTCCTGCCCCTTTCTCCCATTACCCCTGCTCTGCTCCCTCTGATTGCATTTTACCATGACTTATGCCCCTTCATATCTGGATATTTTTAGAGTTATCATCATGTTGAAAGCATGGTGATAATCATACATGTATAGACAAACCGTGTGAAACCATGTAGGTTGATAGCACACCAACTTCTACGGTCATTTATAACCTGCTTGGAAAGGCTCACTAAGGAAGAGATATATGCTACTGATAAGTAATTAATCTTGTTGCTAATAATAGTAATCCTCTGTTTTATGGTGCTGTTGTTTTTTTTTAATCTGGAGCAGGTGAGAAGCACCCTGGGTTTATGACCTGCATGGATTTCCTAAAGCAGTATGAAGTGTGTACTAAAAGCATAAGCTGCAACATGAATTACCTGAATATCCAAACAGATACACACTTTGTGTATATGTTACTTATCCAAGGCAGCAGTATGCACTCATTCAGTCATTTCAGCTCCTTATTCTCAAACTTAGGAACTCTGTATGCCTGTGAAGAGTTGTGCAGCTTTGCCTGGAAAGATTCCAACACACCTTTGCATGTTACACATGGGAATTTTTTGTTGTGGCATTGGAGTATTTCTGGTTGAACAACAGCAGCTGTACCAATTGGAACATGTAGGGCAGGAGGCAAAGAATAGGAATCCAGATGAAATAGCAAATAATGTTTTTAAGAGTATACTCACTTAAATGTAATATTTACTGATGTGAAGTGTTATCCATAATTGGGATCCTAAGTGCTTTTTCCAGGTCCTTCTTTGCTACAATCTTACTAATGTTCATGCACACACACAGCATCCTTGACATAGGGTGCTTGCAAGGAGACCATTAACTTTACAGATATCCCACATCATGACTTCGAGTCTTTTCCTCAGATTTCAGATCTCTTTGCTTTCCTCCTAAAGCCTCCATTTATTATTATTATTATTATCATTATCATTATTATTATTATTTTATTGTTTCAGTTTAATTGTTTTGGTTTTATTTTTCTTTTTTTGCCATTTTTTATATCTGTTTTTGTGGCTTAGATATCTAGCTCTCTTCCTCATTCAACCACATATCAAAATAATGCTAAACTCTTTGCATTTGCCTTCTGTCCGGAATCAAATCTCTGTGACTGTAAAATTTAATGTAAGGAATGTCTGGTGGCTTTGGTTTAAGGCCGTATTTCCTCACTCGCTCCAAAAAGAGCTTAAATATGTCTACCACCTATCTTCAATGAATAACATATCCATCACCTAAACTATACTTCATCCAACCATCAGTAAAATGATAAGTTATTGTAGATTTAATTAAACAACTCTTCTCACCTTGCTAGTGATAAGGGTCTTCTATTAGTTTCTAAATTAGGTACGATGAAGAAGTAAAAATAAGACAAAATATTCTTGGAAGTTAGAAAGAAAAAAAGGTATGAACAAACATAAAAAAAGAATGTCCTTGAGAGCACCTGCTGTAAGGTATATGTGTGTGATATAAGAGGAAGACTGAAAAAGAAGCAAGGTCATGATAGCTACTTGGCTGGTTGGAGAATTGTAAGTATATGATTTGTATGTACAGCTTTAGTCTCAGCACCACAGCTGATATGCACTGTGACCTACAAGGAACAGATTGTGGTTTCTACTCTGACAGCCTCCAAGACAAGGCTATCTAGTACATATGGTGCACACAGAAACAGTAGCTCAGGGGCAGGAGGGACATGGCTGGGAACATCGCAGGTAGGAACCCCTGGATAACCCCATTTGAGTTTCCTCACTCAAAAATGTTTCATCTAATCCAAGAAATTTACTATTAGATCTCATCATGACAGTCAAACAAAAACTCACCACTGAATTAATTTTAGTAATGGTTTAGATACAAATCATCTTATTTAACTGGATTTCTTGTGTATAGGCAATATGATATAATTATTATTATATAAACAGTTCCTTAGGAGGATGTTTTACAAAAGGAAAGAGTCACAATCCAAATTACTTGGAAAAAAATGTGAAAATATAATAAAATTTAAGTTTTTTCTTAAAATAACCCCAAACTCATTATCAGTCAAGGAAGGCTCAAAACTCCTGAGAATTTTGCTTAGAAGTAAAATCAGATTGCCCATTTGTGTTTGAATATTCACATCAAACATGGACAACAGAAACATAAAAGATCCACTAGAAATGACAACAAATGACCTAAATAAATAAATAAATAATCAGCGCAGTACACACAGCATACAGTAAAAGGGTGGAAAACTAACATGGCTAGCTTAGACAATCTCTGATTTAATCATAATTGACCAAGTAAACTTCCAACAAGACTTCACAGGGATTGTCCTCGTGCTATTACGCATTTCTATCAATGGTTAAAGAGATAAAAAACAACTCTTCACAAAATGTATGAGATACAAAGAGTGAAGGGCAGGCAAACAGAACTAAGACAGAACAGTGATGTTTAGTAAATGTGACTGTATCAGGAGATGAACCTAGATGGATAAAATACCAAATACGAAAACTGTGTTTAGAGTCAAAGTCTTTAAGTGTGTTCTCACAGGCCAGGGTACAATTCCCTGGAAAACCGCCTTAGAAAAGCACTAGTAAACAGCAGTAGGTATTTTGCTGGCTGCAGCCTACTAAGATTATGGAAAAGGTAAATGGGACATGCTGGATGTTCATTGCCTTGGGCTCTTCATGTTTGAGGATCAGGAATCGAGAAAGAGCCAAGAAATTTTGGCAGGAATAGAGGACTCTAACATATGGCTGAAGGTATCTTAAAGAAATATCCACCAAAGAAAACATTAATGTAGTATATGAAAAAAAATAGGAGGTGACAGAATTGTTCTATCGTTCTCTAGCTGAAGTCTGACACAAAAGGAACTCAGTGTCATTGACAAAGGCATAGGAGTCCAACAACTGGGATTTTTCATACCTTCTTCTCTTTAAAGACTTTAAATCAAAACTAAGATATTTTTTAAGGAGGCAGTCTTGTTGGAACAGGACTATGGGAAGGAAGGTGCTGAACTAAAAAACTAGGACCATGACGTTCTAGGTATATCGCCCACAAAAGTGGAGTCTGAATTATATTCTAACACATCTTCTTATGCCTTGGGAGTGGGAACACTTTTAATAATTCCCTCAAATGTTTTGTGTAAGCAAATGTCTGAAAAAGCAAGGCAATTGTAAGTAGTTACTAGTCATTTTTGTTGTGATTAGTCAGAATCTCAGTTCCATTTTCATTAGCTTCACTGGGATTTGAGACATGGCATGACCTTGCTCCATCAAGTCACTTGCCCAGCTTTAAATCAGCCTGCACTGCACCAAAAGTGTCTGGTTGCACTTTGTGCCATGTGTGCATTCCTTTTCAAGGGGCCTGAGAGAACAATTCTGAGGACATCTGTTAGCACCACAGTCTCACAGGAATGCTCACAAGTTGCTTGTAAAATGGCCGATTATAATTTTGAAAATCTTCTGTTTTGCCTGTGAGAAAGGGGATTTTTCTTACAGTTCAGGGTTGGCTCCACTGAATCCATCCACGCCAGCTTCGGCATGCCATCCACAATGCAATCTTAAGAAGGAAGTAGTCCATCTTTTCTAGTCAAGATGTCCAATTTGCATCTCATTCATTTATTTTTGTGGGGCCTCATGCTATCTCTGATCTCCTGCATAGAATATTTAAGTATTCAAAATTCGCCATCAAAAGTGTTTGTCTACCTTTCACAGACTCCTCAGTTTTACCAACCAAAAACACTACAGGCCCCATTTCTGGAAAAGGGTCTTGAAATGCACATGAAAAGCTTTATCTTCCTCACGATCTGAAGATATTTTGAAATCAGCCTAATTCAGATCGCAGTCAAAATATATGGTGATCTAAAAAAAGATAATTACCTCTCCCTACAAACCTTGCCTCAAAATAACTTTTTTATTGACAGCTCTTTAGTGCCCCCTCATGATGATTTGTGCTTGACAGCACGAGCAAGAACATGAAACTTCACTTCTCAGAGAGAACCGAAAGCTCATGTTCAAACTTCGTCACTTCTGCACTGTAGGTGACTCTTTTAAAATAGATAAACACGTTTTAAAATTACAGCCTTACCATTCACCTTCACCCTGTTATGGGAACAGGGCGCAATCCTAATGCACGATACTGCTATCGCAAAAGGGGACTTAACAGCAAGGCATGCAGGGCTCTATCATGTTAAATTTGTCAAATCCAGATAAAAGGAGACACTCATTATTCTCTGTTCTTAGTATTATTTCCTTTGCCTCAAGCTGTCTAGCTTGAGGCAAGAGGCTTAGAAAAGTAAGAGTGACATCCTAAGCCTGTGCATACTGATAGCAATACTTCTCTTGACTTCAATAACTTTAAGATTTTGTCAAAACTTAAAAAAGAAGAAAGGTATCTTCTTAATTGCAGACAAAGAGTGGGGAATGAAAGGAGAAAGCTGACAACAGGGTCTGGCCTGGCTTTAGTCAGTGTGGACATATGCATGTGCCTAACACTTGCAGAAAAACCAGTGTATGTGTTTGTGCGTTAGGCAAAACACACTTGAGTCCCTTGAACTGTTGTCATTTATGAATTTTGTGAGAAGTCAGCTGGCAAGTAGCAGTTAGCAGAGCTCAATGAAGATTTTCAGACAAATAAAAAAAGCCCTACAAATATTAAGCTACTCTAGCTGCTTTTCTGTCCAGCCTCAATGCTGGTGCTGCTGAGAATGCTCCTCATGGGTCTCCTTCAAAATACTTATCAGAATGATTTTTTTGTCTTTGTTCCTTCCCTCCGGTGTCGGTTCCACCTACCAAGCTAATATGAGGTTCCCAGTGCAGGGCTTCCCATTGACTGAAAAATTGTTTGAACACTTTCAGCAGTGTTAATGCTCCACAAAGAATTTCCTAATTATAGCCATTACTGTTACATCTTTACCAATGGTTATTTTATTTCCAGTACTACTGCAACAGCAAACTCACTAAACAAACAGCATATCTCCAAGTATATTGCTCTTCTTTAACCTTGAATTTTAGACATGAAACTGATCTTTTGGCCTAAAGAACTTGGTTGGTTCCAGATTTCTTATTTATTTTTTTTCTAGTGAGAATCTGAATTGATCTGTCAAAGCACACAAAGAACTTCTTGGAAACTGCCTAGTTTTTCCACAAAGATGCAACTGTCTCTTCTGGTCATTTAATAGACCAGGAAGCTGAGATGGCCTTCTCATGAGAAGCTTTGAAACAAGTTTAGCTGCTGAAATAATGCACTTAATATCGTAGTAGGAATAATTGTCTGTTTCACTCCCAACTTTTCTCCATCAGTTTTGAATTTACCACTATCTAAGAATGAGGAGCAAATGATACAGAGGGAATAATGTCTGTTTGAATTCTAGAAGATCGTAAGTAGCTGATAACAGAAGCAATACCAGAAAAGCATGCAGTGCAGCAGCATCTGCTCTTTCACCAAGATACTTTCGGGAAAAAGGTCTTCAAATACACTGTGGTGTGGGGAAAAGTCTCTGGAAATCAGAAACAGTATTCCACAAAATCTTAATAAAAAATCTGAACCTGATTCAGAGCTCAAGATGATTTGATAATAAATGTTGAATAAGAAGACATGCATTTATGAGATTTTCTAGTCCTTCTAACTCATGAACTGTAGAACCATTAAGGTTGGAGAAGACACTGAAGGTCATCTAGTCCAACCCCAACCCAACCCAACCCAACCACACCACTCCCAATGACCATGTCCCATAGTACCATGTCTCCATGTTTCTTAAACACCTCCAGAGACAATGTCTCCACCACCTCCCTGGGCAGCTGCTTCCAGTGCCTGACCTTTCTTTCTGAGAAGAAAATTTTCCATTAACAACAGCTCCATATATATATGCGGTTCTCAAGATGTTTCAGATAGAAGAAATGCAGAAACCTTTAGATGAAGGATCGCCGTGTTTGCTCCTGCCACTTCATAGGGCTACGCTCATGTATGTACAAATCATACAGGTGCCAAGGAGACTGCAAGGAAAGTGAAGCTTTTAACAGAGCAGCAGTTCTGAGAAAGAGCTGTGAGATGTATTTATTCATAGAAAAGTGATGAAATTAATTTAAATCAGCTTCAGCTACAAAGCAAATAAAAAGAAGGATTCAAAAACTGCTGCGCTGGTATTTTGCCTCTGCAACATATGGGTCATATAAACTTGAACAGCTTAGCTACACTGTTTTTGCCTAGAGTATTGAAAAACTAAAGTAAAAGTAGCAAGCAGAACACACCCCAGCTGTCTGAGCTTCCTCACAGCCTTCAGCACTTACAGTTCATCTCATGGTTCTGCTGATTAAGTTCTTTTTTAAAATATTAAGCATTTTAAATATAAAATATTTTTTTTATCTGCATGATACAATAGGGGAAGAATCATATTCATTCTTTGCTGTGTTGCAACTGATCCTTTATTTTGCTTTCTCTTAGCTAGTTTCTAGTCCGTGACAATATTCAGTCTCATATATTAGGGCTATTCTGTTTCTCAGATTGCCTCCTGTGGAGGACTTTGTCCTATGCCTCTTAAAAGTCCAAGAATGTCACATCCACTCTTCTGGCAATGTACTAAATACTCAAGTAGATTAGAGACACTATTTTCCTTCAGTGAATCCAGACCAAGTCGTCCTCATTCTGTCATGTTCATCCAGCTAAACTTCTGGTTTTGATTAGTTTCAACCATTACAGCTGGCGTTGGAGAAGGGTTCACTGGTCCCCTGGTCCTAGCATCAGCTATTTCTAAAATGCAGATACGACATAAAAAGAAACAGCATATTTTTGCCAGCAACTCTTTTTTCTTAAATTCCTTCAGTTCTCCTGGGATATATACCTTTCATTCCCAGCAGCTTGTGGCTCTTCAGCTTGTTCAACACCTCATGTTTTAACTTCTCAATGTCTAAAATCTTAGCCTGAAAAAATATGTCTTGGGCCAGTATTTCCCATCATTCTCTGTAGTGGAGGCTGATATTAATAAATCCTACAGCTTTGCTGTAAAGTTTTTTATGCTGCTAAAGACTACACAGATGCCTTGGCATTCTGGAGAGTCGCTCCTTCTCTTGGAGGCCTCCTATGCCTGATGCCATGAAGCACATCATCATCAAGTCTCTGCTCCTGTAAGAGCAGTGTTCCACATTGTGCGTGCCTTTGTCTGTGTGCATCTATCAGATTACATTCCCATTTTCCAACCTTTGACATGGAGGCTCTCCTGGTTCACTGATTGTGGCTGAAATACACCAAAAACACACAACGTGCTTGCTCAAAACTGGGACTCATAAGAAACCTAAATATGGCCAGGTTCTGCCACAGAATGAATAAAGAAATCTTTCAGCTCCCCATCATGGCTTCTTTAGGGTGTTTGGTTACCACAGAATTGAATTTCAGTCTCTCGATGGTCCTTTGCCAAGATGTCTGATCTGCAGGAGTGTGTTCTCTGGATAAGATATTTCCTTCAGGCCAAAAACATGGAGCCAGCAATTTCTTTCAACTGATTTTGCAATGAATAGTGCATTCTTCCTCAGGCTTGTATCAGTTACCACTGACACCAAAACACACCCAAAGGAAACAGCATGATGTGGGACCGAGTTAGCCTGATGGTGTGGTCAAGCCCTGCAGAAGAGCTGGAGCCTCACCACCCACTGACCTTTGCTCACCAAGAACTCGAAGATAGTGTGCAAAATGCAAGTAGATGCAGACTTTCCCTACCAGCTTGCAAATTGCCTTCCATCTAGCTCCCCTCGTTATGGATTCATGTTTCCCTGCCGGAGTGATTTATGTGGGCTCACATGAAGTCTGGGATAAATGTATTTCTATTGGTGAACCCAAGTGAGGCATCCCCAGACCAATGCAATTCTGGACCACAGGATCTGTCAAGAACAATTCACACCAACTGACCCTCTCCATGCTCAGGGGACACCTGGGTGACAAGCTGAGTAATGAGCTGAAGGAGCTTCTCCAAGAACAAGCACAGGCGGATGGCTCTGAGTGGTACTTAAAGATAAGCACCAGAGTGTGTGTCCAGTGCCTCCAGCAAGCATTAATGGCAGTAGTTGTCACGCAAAAGTGAGGATGCAAAGCTTGGGTGTTTGATCAGAAGAGCCACCATCCTTTAAGGCAGAGCCTCCCTCAGGACTGGGACAATAGGCGTTTTATACTCCTGGGTCTGTTACACAGATAGCAAGGTAACTGCCCTACAGATGCCTTCAGAGCAACTCACAATGGCATGGCTCTCCCTGAGCTTCCACAGCTTCAGACCCACAAACCGTGCACAAAGGAAAGATTAGATAACACTGAACAACACTATTTACAAGGTCAGAACTACGTAATGTTGGAAACAGGGGGCCATAACAGATGTGGAGAAAATGTCACTGGGTGCAGTCTGGGCCAGAGGTATTGTTCTCACCCAGCTCTCCATTTCTAATTGTTAAAAGAATAATTTTGTCTCTTGTTTCTGTAATGTTGGGCCAGCATGCCATTAAGTTCAACCTTTCCTTCAGAACGAGCTAACCATTGATGAAGATATGCCTCTTTGCTCAGATGGGACAGAAACCCTCCCTGAGAGACCATTAACTGCAGGCTGATGTCAGAAATACTGAGGCAGTGGTTGCCATATCCTTGCTTCACTGGCCTCAAAACCCCTCCTTGCAGGGGTAAGCGGGTTATCCACAGTACCAAGATCCCAATGCCTGGCCCATTGTGCCCAGGGCTGTGCACTTCCCCACAGTCTCTGCATTTTTGATAGAAAAAAAACACTCTTGATTTAATCTTCTCAGTCATTTTCTGTCCAAAACCAACCTCCACGAGATGGGGAATGTGAGACAGCTACAATTACCATGCTGGTCACGAAGAGGACAGACCTACTGGGTCAGCCCCATGTCAGCCAGATATTGCTCCACTTCATTTTCTGAGCCTTCAAATCCTTCACCTTCATGCTTGTCACTTGAGACAGCAGGTAGGAACAAGTGCAAATGTCTTTGTAAGCAAACACAGATCAGATTGAAATGTAATTGTTCAACCACTATGACTTCTTTCTCTCTTCTTCAGTGCCTGTAGTTGGATGCCATTTGTGACATGCTGTTTAGATATAATCTTTTACATTGATTTAGCATGTCAGCTTCATATTGATCTCACACTTAGGTCTTGTCATTTGTAGACAGTGCAGACTGTAAGCATCTCTGCCAATCTCAGGGCTGACATCTTAATCCTTCGTACACACCGTCATCCTTGCCCAGCTGCACTCTTGTAATCGGTCTCCTGCCTCACATCCTGTCCCAAGATGTGATTGATTGAAAGCGTGGTTCAGCTCATTTTCTGGTTTTCCAGGTTTTCTCTTCATCCATCTTAAGCTCCTATGTTGGAGAAAACCTGGAAGAGCAGAAAATGAGCTGAATCACATCTTTGGCTAATCCTGTTCTCACTGGGCTCACACAGGCTACGCTGCAATATGGCAGAGTTGTTTTATTTCAATGTCTGGTTGCAGATGATTACAACAGTAACAACTACTAGATAAGACGTGTTGTCACCTTGAAAAATTATCCCCAGAAATAATCCAGGCAGACCAGCCTTCCTCAGTGAGGAGGTGTGCAGGTCTGGAGTTCATTACATCAGACTGGAGCACAGCAGAGAGATTTGTAGAAAAGAAGACACCTTTGTATATGTACTTCATGGCATCAGAACTAAATGAAGTGAAAGAGCACATTGCTAACACCATGTGGCATTAGAAAGATTATCTAAATCCAATGTAAGGAAGAGAACACATTTTTTCTTTATTCAAACAGAAACAAGAAATGTAACTAGTTCATTTCATTTTGGGGGACCTTTCTGATTCACTGTTCTATTCAAATTGACCTTTAAAATCTCATTATTTCTCTAACTGCTCTGTCTATTAAACTTTCCCTTTGCCTGACATGATTTTGTGCAGCACAGTGGAGCTTACAAAACTTGATTTAATTACATTTTGGAAGAAGACCCAGATTGCAACCACAGAGCTGCCACCCTCATCAGCTCCCAGCTCCCAGGCTGGGAATATCACCTTCTACAGCTGCACTGCTGCTCTACGCAGGAAAAAAAAGCTGAGGCCCCACTCTACTGGATGGAACAGTGTACATCCCCTAGGTTGCTACATAAATGATAAACTGGTATTTTGATGTAACTAGCAGCTCAGAGCTGGCCTTCAGAAACTACGGGGTTCAAGCTCCCTTGCCTACAAAACGCATTGGAGGATAACAACACCAAGAAGAAAAATACTTACAAATCACTGCCCCCTTAACACCCCACCTGATTCCAGCCCATAAAGTGAGAGGACACAATGGTTTTCCACTCCATGAACACAAGAAACTCTACAGCAGATAACAGATTGATTACAAGAGTCACCAGCAGAGATAAGCTAAGATACAATCACTCAGTTCCCTTTTTCTAACATAATTTGACATCATCAACACTAACAAATGCTGTAGTGCTCTGGACCCCTGGGAAGGAGGCCAGCACAAAGGCACACAATATCTCAAGTTGGATAAGGGTTGTTGCATGCAACTCCTGGCTGCACACAGGACCACTCAAAAATCAGACCATATATCTGAGAGCATTGTCCTGATGCTTCTTGAACTCAGGTATACTTGGGGCCATGACCACTGCCCAGGGGAGTCTGTTCCAGTGCCTGACCACTCTCTGGTGCAGAAACTTGTTCTGATATCCAACCTGAACCTCCCCTTGTTGTAGCTTCATGATACAACATAGCTTGTATCTATTGGAGAGTAAAATCCAACAAAGAGGTCATCTTCTTTGGGGACTGGACTAGATGACCCCTAGAGGTCTCTTCCAGCCCCTACAATTCTGTGATTCTTGGATGTGGAGGAAGGTGATGCTCCTCAAGAAGACCTTGAGACAGCTGGGGACAAAAGCAACCAGCAACATCCCCTGATGTGAACCAAGGTCATGGGAACTGGTGGCTGCAGACCCATTAGCTGCAGGTTCCCAAGGGCCATAAAGCCACTACCCTCGCATCTCTTTGCCTTTCCCACACAGGGGGCAGAAGCTTGATGGCACTGCAGGTGTCCTATAAAGAATGCACCTGCAGCTATGAGTCTTGTAATTTTAATGGAGATGTCCTGTTATTTCACAAAGCATACAATTTGTTGATGAAAGAGCTGTTGATGTATATAGAAAACAGAGTGCTGGCTCCTAGCACAAGCCATTATGTACTCTTTATTATCCTTGGATCTAGCTCAGCTTCACTCCACTCCACAACCTACATACAAAGGTATTGCAAACACCACTGTGATTCAGATAGCATCGGTTTAAGTGCATTTTCTTGGTCTTTTACTCCTGTCACAGAAAGCTGACACCCTTTCCAAAAGAAACAGTCTCCTGTTCTCCTTCCAGCACCTGCTGTTCAATGCTTTTTCTACTCAGTACAAAACAGTATTTATTCTCAGGCCCTTCTGCACCCTCAACTTGGAGTGATGCCGATCTAGCAGGAATATGTAGCAAGTGACTCTTGTTTGCAGCTCCCCGTTCCAGCCTCCCATAGTCCTGCCCAGGTGAAACTGGACCACATTCGGGGAATTTCAGTATTTTTCTTGGGGGAAACAAGAGGTTTGTAACACAAATGAAGTGTTGTTGAGATTGTAATTTGCAGAAAAGCATTTTTTCAGCCACAACTTTGTCTATTAAGACACTAAGCACCCAGTAATTCAGACTTTGAAGTATTTCTCTTTCACATAAGTTTTCACATAAACGTTTCCAGGCTGTCATGAAGCTGGGTATGCTTCATCCCTGCCCAGAAGGAAGACAAAAATGAAATTTCAGCCTCTTACCTGAAACATTCATTATTCCAGCAGATCTACCATCCCCTGTGTTCCTGTTCACTTCTTCATGGTCAACACAAAGATTTTATCTCCCTCCCTATTAGAAGGGACCACAGGTAATCTTGCAATTAATCCAAGTACTAACTACTTCAAAAACAAGGCCTGGCCTCTTGACTAGCTTTATTTGCAGTCTCCAGGAGGGCTGGGAAGCCTCTGCTAACCACAGTATATTGGTATTAGTGGCATAGATCTTAGCAACCCTGCAGAGCTCCATCAGCTTTAGGTCCACCTCAGACCTAGCTTCTATGAGCAGCCTACTTGCAACATCAATTCTTTTTTTTTTTTTCTTTTTTATCTCTATCCCCTTCAGACAGTACTATGGCTCCTACTTGGCCACTCCCTCACCCAACTTTAACAGGCAATGGGTGCAGCAGTTTCAGCTGTTGCGTCCTGCAGGTAGACATTCAGATAACAGCCTTATCAGGTGCTGTGTATCAGGGAGCAATGAAGCAACTCCTCACATCCTGTGGGTGGGGTGTGTGCTGGGGCTGGGCAGCGCGTGTGGGGCTAGCAGGAGCATTGAGCTCTCAATTCTGTTGGAGCAGAATGACATTTTGGTGTTTGTGGGTGGGGTGAAGTGCTGGTTACTTTCCTCCAGAGATAAGGCCAGATCTCCTTGTTATTGTGCGTGGCCTTCAATGCAGTTGTCTGCAGGTGTATGTAGGGTTTTCTGAAGTGTAAACTGCAGATATATTTAGAGCTTTTTTATGTCCCTAAGTTGCCTCAGATCAGGAGTGCAGTGGCACTCAGCTGATTGCTGAGGCACAAGGATGAAGGAGAAAGTCTGTAGGATCCCAATAAAGCTTCCTTGCTCATGGCATATGCTTCTGTCCTGGGACAACTGCTCTCTCACAGAGCAGGTTACAGCCTTCAAATGTTGAGAAACTCTTCCCCAGGGGGTATAGGAGTGTTTAAAACCATTGCTTATGAAATAGAGGATTGGGAATTCTCTGCTTATGTGGCAGCAGTGCAGAGCCCACAGGGCACTATCTCCTTTGCCTTCAGGTTCCCAGGGTTGCAGGTAATAAATCTACATTTCCCTCATGGTCATGACACTTTTCAGATAGTTTGAAGCTAAAAAGGGATTTATGAATGGGTGCAAACCTTCACATGATCCTAGATGTTGAATCATAGAATGTCCTAGGTTGGAATGGACCCATAAGGATCATCAAGACGAACAAGAATAAATAACACAGGTCTTGAGTTACAGGTAGGTTTGGCTGCAACTAAGAGAGTAACACTAATGTATTGCTGACATTTGGAGAGTGTTTATGCTTTCCTGTGGTACATCTCATGCTACAAATGCTCCAAGTCTTTCTTCTTAAGAGAGTTACTGTGGGACAATCCCACTCAGTAGGTGGCCTACACACTCAGGCACACAAGTATGGTGATTCAGAAAGACTAATTCCTCCAGACTGAGTGAGTGATAAGCAAATTATGAGCAAGCAGGGGGAAAGGCAAAGACAGAAGGCTAATGGAAATCAATGATTTCTGAAGCCAAAATAACCACAGTCCCACAGTCAATAAAGAAAATAACATTGACTAAAATCCCTTCCAGACTCTGTGGCAAAATGAGGCTTCAATTAGAAATGTAAAAGAAGCGTGTGATAAAGAAGGAGAGGGGAAGTAGATCAGAGCTGATCAAACAAACATAATGTTCTGAAGTGTAGAAAATTGGTAGTGCCTGTTAAAAAATATCAGGGAAAACGAAGACTTTTTGAAAAGATGTCAAGAGCAAGGACCCTCGAGCCATTTGAGTTGCAAGAAACCCTTAAAGGCCATCTATTCCAACTCCCCTCCAGTGAACAGTGACATGCACAGCTAGATCAGGTGCTCAGGGCCCCATCCAGTGTGTACTTGAGTGTCTCCAGGGATGGGGCATGTCCTCCCTCTCAGAGCAACCTGTTCTGGTGCCTCACCATTGTTACTGTACAAAAATTTTCTTACTTATATCCAATATGAGTCTCCCCTCGTTTCATTTGAAACCATTTCCCCTTGTCCTATCACAGCAGATTACACTGAAGAGTCTATCCCCTTCTTGCTTAAAGCCCCCCTTTAGATACTGGAAGGAACTTCTTCAATTGGACTGGAGTATAGAGGTCTCATGAAGAAGTCGATGTTTCAGTCAGAAATTATTTCAGTCCCTAATGCTGCATGCCAAGATAACCAAAGACCTCATGGGTCAGGAGGAACAGCTTGCAGCCTCCACAGGAGCACACGTTTGTAAAACTTCAGATTTCCAGAGGGAACTGTGCTGCTGCTATGCCAAAATTTGCTGAAATGCCAGCTCACCTCCTCTCCCTTTGTGCTGCAGCACAGCTTAGGAGTCTTTCCATCTTCTGGTGCAGCTACACACATGAACCCATATTGTGCTGGAGGCTTCCCTTTGCTTTGGTGCCTGCTGAACTTATACTGCTGCTTCCTACCTGGGCTAGTGCAGGCATTTTCCCATGGAGAAGTGACTTGTAACCAATTGTCATTTACATCTTCTACAAGGCAGACCTGGTCTCCTGTGAACATGGACACACTGAGGTCTTGATTCACTGTTGTTTTAGAGCACAGCATTTTTATGTGCTAGTTTGCTAAGCTGTCTAGTGACACCATTAATACAAGCAGGGACAACGGATGTAAGATGTAAGCAGCACTGAGACATCCATGTGCTGCCTTTACACTCAACCCCTCACAAAATGCTGGTGAGCACTGTCACAGAGTCTATACCTGACAAAACATAGGTGGCTATTAAAGCTAATTATTTGAAATACGGCTTTGGCTTCCCCTTTGCTCCCCGTGTAACAGCATTGCACAGAATGGGCCTGAACCAGCTTCTCTCCATTATGTACTTTCAGTTTGACAGTGGGGCAGAGGGCTCAGTTGTTTTCCCTGCACTAGTCCCATATTAACTGCACAAGTGCAGGAAAAAAATCACAGCAGGACTATGGGCAGCTTAAAAACCACAGCAGTAGGCAGGTGCTTTCAAAGCCTGCATAGCTCCTGCAGGAGGCACTGCCCACTAACGAGCTCTCAGGAGCAGCTCCCAGAGGATTTGCAGGCAGTTCCATGTCTGCAAACATCATCTCCAGTGAGATGAGGTATATGGGCAGCTGGGCACCTCACCACGAAATGAAGAATGTCTCTATCAGCTCATCTATGCAAATCAGCTAATGATCACGACTATGTCACCAAATTGTTCTGAAGAACCCCATGATATTCAATAAATCCAAGCGGAAGGTCTTGCACCTGGGTCATGGCAACCTCCACCATCAGTACAAGCTGGGGGATGTAAAGATGGAGCACAGCCCTACAAAAAAGGACTTGGGGGTACTGGTGGATGGCAAGCCAGACATGAGCCAACACTGTGCTCTCACAGCCCAGAAAGCCAACCATATCCCGGGCTGCATCCAAAGAAGTGTGGCCAGCAGGGCAAGGGAGGTGATCCTGCCCCTCTGCTCTGCACTGCTGAGGCTTCACCTGGAGTACTTTGTTTAGATGTGGAGTCCTCAGTGCAGGAGAGACATAGACCTATTGGAGCACACGCAGAGGAAGGCCATAAAAATGATCCAAGGAGTAGAACAACTTCCCTGATGTAGGGGATTTAGATTGGATATAAGAAAAATGGTTTTTATGATAAGGGTAGTGAAGCACTGGCACAGGTTGCCCAGAGGGGTGGTGGATGCCCTGTCCTTGGAGACATTCAAGGTCAGGCTGGACAGGGCTCTGAGCCCCTGCCTGAGCTGTAAGTGTCCCTGTTCATTCCAGGGGAGCTGGACTAGCTGGCCTTTAAAGGTCCTTCCAACTCAAACAACTCTATTATTCTATGGGGTATTTCTCAGTAACAGGTCCAGTGCAGGAATTATCTATCACTGCACAATGGCCTTCCACTGTGACCCAAGGGCACCATCTGTGTCACAGAATCACAGAACTGTAGGGGTTGGAAAGGACCTCTAGAGATCATTGACTCCAACCCCCCTGCCAAAGCAGCTCCCTAGCCCAGGTTGCACAGGTAGGCATCCAGGCAGGTCTTGAACATCTCCAGAGAAGGAAACTCCACCACCTCTCTGTGCAGCCTGTGCCAGTGCTCTGTCACCCTCACTGTGAAGAAGTTCCCACACACATCTGTGCAGAATTTCTTACACTTCAGTTTGTGGCCATTTCCCCTCATCCTATTGCCACATACTTCTGAGAAGAGTCCGACTTCATCCCTTTGCCTCCTGCTCCTTAGATATTTATAGATGTGGATCAGATCTACTCTGAGTCTTCTTTTTTCACAGCTGAACACACCCAGGTATCTCAGCCTTTCCTCGGAAGGGAGGTGCTCCAGGTGCTTTATCATCTTCGTAGCCCTCTGCTGGACTCTTTCTAGGAGATCCCTGTTATTCTTGTACTGGGGAGCCCAGCACTGGACACAATACTCCAGGTGAGGTTTCACCAGGGCAGAGTAGAGGGGGAGGATCACCTTCCTCGACCTGCTGGCCATGCACTTTTTAATATATCCCAGGATGCCATCAGCCTTCTTGACCACCAGGGCACACTGCTGGTTCATAGCCAATCTGTCATCCACCACTCAGAGCTCCTCTCAAGCAGCTCATCCCCCAGACTTCACTGGTGCATGTGGTTATTCCTCCCTAGATGCAAGACTCAACACTTGCTCTTGTTAAACTTCATCTGGTTCCTTTCTGCCCTACTCTCCAGCCTGTCCAGGTCTTGCTGAATGGCAGCGCAGCCTTTTGGCGTGTCAGCCATTCCTCCCAGCTTTGCCTCAGTAGCAAACTTGCTGAGGGTGGACTTTATCCCCTCATCAAGGTCATTGGTGAAGATGTTGAATGGGACCAGACCCTGCACTGGCCCCGCTAATCTGTCCAAACATATCTCCATCCTCCCAGGAGGCCACGTCCCACCATAGCACTGGTGCTGGAGTCGTACGCAAATAAGTGTCAGAGAGAGATTTCTATGTGAGACACATTGCTTATCTGTCTTGAATAGTGGCCATTGGAGAGTGGATCAGCTCCTGGTAACACATGAGCAGATTTTCTATCCCACACCGAGAAGGTTAGTGGGATGACTCAGCCAAAAACCACTGACTCCCCGCGTGCTGTGAGTGCAGCTACAGCATAATGCAGCAGTGGCCTAGTTTGGAAAAAATCCCTCTGCGTTATCCCAGAGTGCCTTTGCCTGAAAACACTTTTAAATAAGTAAAGTAATCCATTTTATTCATAGGCTGCAGCAAGCTATTGTTCCAGAATGGGCTATGTATGGTAGGCATCATATTCTCTTCTGAATAGGCTTTAATACTGTATATATCAAATCATTAGCATTGTTTTAAAACACCTTCTACCAAGAAATGTCTCTGCCTAACAAAGACAGATATCTACAGTGTCCTGAAGAGAAGGTATGGCATATTGGCAAGCATGTAAGGTAGGCAAACCAAGGGAGGCTGAATTGTGTCAGAGAGTGCCCAAATCTGCCACCCATGCCTTGTACCAACTATGTAACCAAATCAAAGCTACTGGTAGAAGCTTCTCAGGAACACAAAGCTACCAGCTATCTATGTGTTAAAACAAAGAGGTCCTTCAGATCACTGCTAAGGATGATATGAGCCTCTTGGTTCACATCAAGCACTGCCAAGGAGCAAGGCCTGCTTGCCTGCAGGTGACACATTCCTCTTCAGTTAACAGGTATTTCAGTGATTTCAAGACTTAATTCCACTCTTTGCAAGTACCCTGATCAATACAAGATTCCTCATGTGGGCTTAAAAATCTGAAGAAGGCCTTTGTGGTGAAAAGTCAAGAAGCACTATGAAACCTGACTAGATGTCATGAGTGCTGCTTTTATTTCCAGTGGCAGGCATCGTATAAAGAGGGATATTTGTACTCTGAGTTCATAGAGATGCTTTTACATTTCCCAGCAGCAAAGGTAAACTGGGGTGAACTTATTGCCTCCTCACCCCTGAGGCAGGAAACAAATAACCAGAGGCAGAGAGGAGACCCAAAACTACCTCTGCCACCAATTATCCACCAAACTTAGCCTAGTTTTAGGAGATACTTGAGAAAAACTCAACTTGAGGAGGATAGGCACAACCCACTATAGCATGTCAGAGAATTCAAGCAATAAATTGTGAGCCCAGAGCCTCTCTTCTCCATTTACCCTCAGTCTGAAAAGTCACTATTTCCCAATAATTAATGATATCTACTTAAACAACAGAAGAAGTGTGATAAGCGACGTATTTCTCAATGGAGAAGAACAAGTCAGCAGAAAAGGAATGATTTTTAATGTAATGCCATTTCATATGAGGACCTATTCCAGCTCTCCTTCACAGCAGCAGCCCTGCATTTCTCGATTGCCACTTCCCGAACCAAAATCAGCTCCTGGAGCTACATGCTAATGAACTTTTCATCAGTTGGATCCTGATCACTTGACTGAAATTGTTGATACCTTCCTACGGGAGGGTGGTGGAGAATCACAGGTTGGTAACTAGCTTGTAACTGAGTTGTAAATGAAACTAATGTGTGCAAACCCCATTCACTGCTTTCCACACCACTCAGCCCCAGTCACACCAGCATAAACCATCAGATCTTACAGGGCAGAAGCACTGCGTTCAGCATCACAGCATCTTTTTAACCAAGACTAATGGAAGCAAGATTGCATGTAGTTTTATTCCTTTCTGCTAGAGTCTTGTGCTATCCCTGAGCAAAAAATAGTGAGGTTTTTTTGCCACCAAAGAAGTGTAGAGGACAGAGATTTTTCATTTGCATGAGTATTTGAGAAGCTTTTACAGCAAACACAGAATCTGATTTCCTTCCAGTTTTTCAGCTACAAGAAATAGCGTGAGAGGCAACAAAGGTTGACAGCTGATGGAGGTGGCTGCAATAGCCTCAAGAGCAAGGTGCACTTCTCATCTCACTGACACAGAAAGAACAGGCTGGGACTAGGCCTGCACCCAAACCTGTGCCATACTTATGCCAAAGAGAAAAAAGCTCATGTTCTGGTGTGGTTTTGGTGGTTAGGAAGTCTCCTGGGCATCCTAGTGCCTGATTTAGTTGCTGACAACCTTGCCTGTGCCAGCAGCTTGGAACTGGGTGGTCTTCAAGGTCCCTTCCAATCCAAGCCATTCTGTGATTCTAAGATTCTATAGTTCCAGTTTCAATGTTTCTATGATCTTGCATCAGTGCTCCTCTTGACAGATCACTCACTCGAACAAGAACAAAAGCATTTCCCTGGTCTCATCAGTTTTCCCATCTGGTTCTACATCTGATTTTTTTACTCCTTTCTCCACTCCTATCTCTATTCCTCATTTGGTGCATATACTTATTTTTAAAATGCGCCATGTATTATTCTGAACCTTATTTGCTAGAAATCACATTTCCTTTTCCTAAACCTCCTGACACTGCTTACTGCTCCCATTTATGCCTAATGCTGTCAGCTGCACAGTAATTACGCAGAAATGTGCTGGTTTCTTGAATATGTGTGGAAATCATGTCCTTCTGTGTGTTCCATTCACAATGTAATTAAAATGTTGCAGTTTTCCTCCAACTCTCTGATGGCATCCATTCTTTTTCTTGGACAAAACACCTTTTTCATTGTTTTAGAGAGTTCCCCTTGCATATTAGGATCACTTTTGAATAACTGGATGAGAAAAGTGCCAAGCACCACAAAGATGGGAAAAGGCAGACAGAAAACTGGCAGAGATTAGCAGAGCTCTGGAAGGTTTCCAGAGCAAAGCTGGGAGTTTGATCACTTGTAGGAGAGGTGACAAAGGTGACTGGTGGAGAGGAAGGTTGTTTTTCCACAGGGCTGCCTTCCTGTGTTGACTTTCACATGCAGACACGGGATGATTGAGCCCTGGCTGCTTACCATGTCTCTCTGAAAAGCGACACCATTCCAGCATCTGCCTGCATCTCAGGCTCTGATTCTGGACATGCCAGAGGGCTTCACAGTGTGTAAAGGCACTTCAGAACCATAGGTGGGAGGAGCACACAGTGCCTGGACTTCCACTGTCCCCTGTTGCACTGTTGGCAGCGAGAGTACCCTGTATGGAACCCCACTGCATGCAGCAGAAGGCCACTCAGCTTGCAAACCAGCATGAGAATTTAGTGATAAGAGAGGAGAGAAAATGCAAAATATCACTCAATTTTAACAGTTTCTAATGCACATCTGACAGATAAATGGTGAAAGAAATCATTTGAAGATGATACCTTCTGGGCTGATGGGCAGTCTGCACTTTCCACCATGGGTGCTGGCCACAGAGCAAAGGGAGGATGGAGCTGAATGAATAAGGAGAAATAGTTGGAGTGGGAATGAGATGGAGACCTATGTGTGGTGGCTGCAAGGACACTCTGAAGAAGGCCACCTCAAAGATCATGTTAACACCTACATTGTTATACCCTGAGATATGATCTTAGGGGAGTAAACTAGTGATAGGATGAGAGGTAACAACCTCAAGTTATGCCAGGGGAGGTTCAAGTTAGGTATTATGAAGAATTTCTTCTCTAAAAAGGTGTTAATGCATTAGAACAGGCTGCCCAGGGACTCGGTGGAGTCCCTGCAATAGACCAATGGCTGCTAGTTCCCTGCAGTACACCAAGCACCAAACCCATAAGGAATGGGGGTTAGTGCCCTGGAGTCCAGAGCCAAGAGATATGCTGGAATTCATGAGGGTTGGCAGCACCTACCTGTGACAGGCAGTGCCATGCCAGAAGCCTTGCAACAATCCCTAGGTAATGTAAGCAGCAGCAACCATCATTTGTGTAGGGCAAATTCACTTCATCATCAGCTGTCACTGGAGAATCTCCAGGCAGTGGAGAAGTAAACATTGCCGGAAGGAGTCAGTCTGTGTCAAAAAGTCAAAGCAGGAGCAAAAAAAAAAGCTGAGAAGGGCATGCTTGTGAAGTGGTGGACATAAGATGGAAGGCTTTGCTTATGTGGGCTGATTAACTCAGTGGGAGGCTCTGCAGACTGAGTGGAAGAGCACTGCAAAAGTCACTGTGGTGTCTGATGGATAAGAGTGTTTGAGATGTCTGTAACACAAGAACACTGGTAACAGGCAGGCTGCTAATTTATTTGTTTGCTGGTGATGGGTATGTGGGTTTTCTGTGTATTTACTTGGGATTGCATGCAGCCATAAGATTTACAGTTTTGAATTACCTTTACAGCCACAGGAGGCTTTTCAGATTAGTGTTACCTGCCACTTGGAGGATTAAGGATTTTCTCCTCAGAAACCCTCCTGGGTAGTAAAGGAGGTGTGCAGCAGAGTGGAAGAGGGGATAAGCACATACCAAGCTGTGATGCTGGGCATTCACCGCTCCTGTCCTACCTGAACCATCCTCCCCATTCTGACCTGTACAATTCTCCATACTGAGCAATCCTACTGACTTTGGAAAAGCTTTTACATCACATCTGAAGCTCAGGGATCCCCAAAGGTCACTGAAGCTCAGATGTCTCCAAAGACACTTCAAGCTCTCTCAGCACTTTGAGGGCTATGCCATCTGAAGTAGTCCACCCAACTGGCTCTTGATGGGTGACACTGGTTTTCTCCATCTGTTAAAAGCCACGTAAGTGGATGGTACCCATGGGGAAATACCCACAGGCAGACTGTGAGCTCTGGAAATATGGTGGCTAAATTTGCCTTGGTACAAAGCACAAAATGGGTTTCTTCTCAAAAGGAGAGAGGCAGCCCTTGAGGCTGCTATCTTTTCTTTTCATAATAGCTTTTGGACTGGTAACATGAGTTAGGACTGGGACTTTGTGCTGACAAGATTGATAACAATATCCTATGCTCTTATGAGCTGCAGATGGAATTGTTCAGTGGTTGAAATAAGTCCTTTGGTTATTGCTTCCCTTTGTTCAAAGGCACTGGATTGATAAGGTACATTGAGGTCGGTGGAGTAAACCAATTCACATCAACTAATGATGAGGCCTTCTATAGTTCTGGGATGATTTGCAGTGCGATAATTTCCAAGGCATTTGGATGCAATGTTTAATTAATTCTGGTGAGTGATTGAAACTTCAGTCGATTGCTGCTAACCTGAGATAGGGCTATTTGTATAATTTCAGTATAATCATCTTCTCCCCTGCATTAATTAACACATAACAGCATTATGCTGACAGCTTCTTAACACTTTTCTAACATTTATTCAAAATCTCTCTCTCCCATTTTTCTCTGGACAATATGGAAAAAAGTATATATACTTTTCAACCCCCCAACCTCCCCCTCTACCCCCCCTATTTTTTTTTACCATAACATATTGCTCTGTATGCAGCTATACAGGCTCATACCAAGGCCAGTTGGTCCCAGCCTTGCTGAATGATTGATGAAAAAGCAACTGGGTCTTGCCAACCTACAAATTCATCATGGGATCCGGAAGCCGCAAACCATGCTAATAATGAAGCTGGGAATAACCCTGGGCAAGACATCCATTTGGGATAAAATCAATAAGTCATTTCACCAATTTTATGGGTGGGGAAGTAGCAGCACAGGGCATCCAGGCAATTCATGGTTTTGGATAGCACTGAAGTGGCTCATGCTCTGTGTTGCTCTAAGGACACTACGTAGTCTATCAAGAGTTAATACAGTTGTCATTGCTGAAAAATGTCTGTCAATCTGTGTGTTCATTTCTCATCATCTTTATCCCTGCCTCTGTATTTCAGCACTTATGAATTATCATAAGCACTACTGCACTTTCTAAACATCTTTGTAGTGGTTCATCTGAACTCCTATACATACTTTCTCAATCACTTTTCATCAAGTGTTCTGTCTTCTGCATGACACAGAGACCCACCTGCACCTCACTACTGACATTGAGTGCAATGGCTTTGAGTCCTCTTGACCTCATGCTCTCCGTCTGATGGCACGGGTCAGACATGTCCCACCTAACCTCAAAGTTAGATTCTTAATCTGTCTTTGTTCCCTGTGTTAGAGAAAGTGGCCCCTTCATGTGGCTAGTTCTTTCACCTGACTTGTCTACTGATACTTTAGCTTCTGTTTCTGAAAGGAAGAAACTGGTCCGAAAGGTATCTACAGTTTCTCCTACTTGGTCTTCTGGTTTGCTTTCCTCTAACTAATCCCTAAGTTACTACTTAGAGCAGCTTACATGAACAGCTTTCCAAAGACCACCTGGCTCAGCCCCCTAAATCACCTGTCCTTAAATCACAACTCTCTCCTACCACAAACATCTCTGCAAGTGGTAGATGCAGGCTTTGGTAGAGTTTGCTCACAACTGATTTCCCGCTTGGAAGTATTTCACTTTTGAACATGTGGCCATGATACTCAGCCTTAACTGCAATCTGCCATCATCTGATGGGAACAGCAGCCTCCCCAGATTGGGTTGTGTGGTACTTGTCACTCCACCACCCCTTTGCCTCTCAGCCCTTCAGCTGGCACACAATATTCTGAGTCAGTGGCACCTGTGCTTCTTGCCCTTGCACGGTGATTGTCATTTCTCAGATCATCAGTAGTCCTTCCTTTCCTGCTGCCTCTGTGCCTTAAAATAGCCTACAGAGCTCTACACCCCGCAGAGAGGATGACTTTGCTCTTAAACTATCTCTATGGCATGCAGGTAAAGAAATAGAGTAGCAATTGTCAAAGAGGGAGTTCTCACAGTAACCATTTCAGGCTTTTGGGGGGGTAACTGTGCTTCTCTTAGATGCATACCAAACTCAAAGTCGTAAGTGGTAAGGGCGATCATGAAGCTCTGGTTCAGCTGCCCCTAGCCAGTGATATGGACTGGTGTCTTCTTCGAGCTCAGCTCCACACTGAGTCATCAAGTGCTCAGTTTCTGTAAAAATTAGGTGCTGGTTGAAACGAGCAGGTTAACCTTGCTGAAACACGCCCAGAAGAAGCTACCAAGAAAAGTCGGAAACTTTTCTTCATTAGAAAATATTAAAAAGACTGATTTGCACCTGGAAGTATTCAATACACAGGGTGGTGAGGCCCTGGCATAGACTGCTAGGGAGGTTGTGGGTGCCACATCCCTGGAGGTGCTCAGGGTTGGGTTGGATGGGCCCTCGGCAGCCTGAGCTGGTGGGGACAACCAGCCCTTGGCGGGGGGTTGGTACTGGGAAGGCTTTAAGATTCCCTCCAATCCAAAACATTCTGTGGTTCAATGAGTATCAATTACACGAAGTAAAAAGGTTTGATTAGCTACTTCCCAAGCATTACACAGTAGAACAGCATTTCTGTTTACCTTAGCTCACTGGTATTTTGAAATACAACACACTGTTATATTTTGCCACTTCTGATGTGATTCCTACAATGCTAAAACCTTTTAGACAAGCTATAGGTCACTCTGCATCACATCTCCCTGGGAATTAAATTCTCACCACATTCTGCCCCTGCAGGACAGCAAATGTATTCAGAAATGAACATCAAAAATATTTTCACAGGGCTCTACAAACAATGCTCATTAAAGTACCTTTCAGTTCTCTGTGTAAAGAAATGGCCCATAGCAGAGATCCACTTTTGTAAAGCTGTTGTGGAAAAAAAAAATAATAGATGTGCATAAAGAATGTTTCTGATAGAGGAAAAAATAATGAAGCAGCTGAGTACCTGGGAAGTGCAGCTTAGTTATTAAAACACAGGACTGGGAGGGGTATGTCCTCATTGTATTTCCAACCTGCCAGATTTCCCATATGCCTGCAGACAAATCACTCGCAGCGACTTTTCAAAACTGACCTGCAGTTTCTGGGAGGTGTTTTCCAAGGACAGAAACTTCCTCTTCGATCTTGAAACAACCTGACTTTTCTGTATTTATTTTGACCACTCTGCCCTGGATCACCATAGCATGTTCACCTGCTGCCCATTACAGCCAGGAGGGTTCAGGCAGTTCCAGCTCTGACAGGTTGGGCCTGTCCAAGCAGATCCATTGGGTTTGCTCCACGCTTGCGAGCCTGATGCACACAACAGTGTTGAGTGCCAAGGGCAGAACTCGTGCACAGCATTTCCCCAGCTCATAAACAAGCAACTGCAAGGCGTCCAGCACTGCTAGTCTGTGGGGAAAGATCTGAGAGGTGATCAGTCCAAACTGACGTTATTCGTCTGTTGGCTTTGGTCATATCAAGAGCTTAAAATTGAAATAATTTACTCAGCAGCATTGCAAACTAGATGCCCACATTTTAAGAGTATATCCAACTTCAATCTTTGTCTCACCTTCCTTACTTGTACAAGGGGAGCAGGTGGACTTGGTACTAAACTCATGGGCTGAAAAAACAAGATTAGTGAAATACCCAAATAACAAAGAGTTCCAGAGACATGCCCAGGAGAAAGCTGGTAATTCTGAATTCAGAGAAGGGTTGAAAGATAGACAATAAATAAGACATGGGACCCTTCCACTGAACAATGAGGGTGGAAGAGATTATTGACTAGCTGCTCGCTAATTGAGCATCATCCTTTTTAGGTACTAAATGAGACAGGGGACTAGAGGAAACAGTGTGTGTAATTATAGTCTGTTTTCAAATGTATACGCATGAAGGAGCCTGAATTAACATTGCACGAACAGTATTAGTGCTGCCATTTCCTGCACATTGCATGCTAAGTTTCCAGCGACTTTTCTAACATACTTTGTTAGAGAGCAGTGTCTGTCTTCTGATCTTCTCCTCTGCAGCATTGCTTGGACCAAAGGAAGTGGAAAACAGAGTGGAATATGAATGCTTCCTTCAATTCTCAAACAGCATTTCTCCTCCACTTTGCATTGGTGGGAACTACAGCACAAAACAAATGTCTGGGACCCTTGGCACCAGCGCTGGGAACCCAGGAGCTGGGGTATCCCAGAATCGCCATTCACAATTTGGGTTGGGACTTGGCTTTGCCTTTCTTTTCCTAGTTACACAATAGCAATGTAAAATCAATTTTCTCAAGGGATTTTCAAGGCCTCATTAATGTTTGGTGACACCATTCATCAAGAACTTGGGAAGAGGAGCTTCCCATTTTGCAGTGGAACACCTGATCCCTCAGTACCCACACAATTATCATTACCACTGACTGACTGGGTACATTACCCTCAGCTCAGGCCAGAATATGAAAAGGTAGAATAAGGCATGGTGAGATGATCTAGTTTTGCCACAAGTAGGAAAATTCCCCTTCGACAACACTCTTACATGCTGCCATTGGCCACAGTGAAGGAAAAAAAATAAAGCACCAATGTGTCAGATGTGTATATATTTCAGCTCAAAAATATCCTCCAGGAAGGGCAGGAGAGAAAAGAAGTGAGAATTCAAGAACCTAAGAAAGGAGGAGATCAATTATAAGGGATGAGCAGTTCATATATCTGTAAGAATGAATAGCTCAAGTCAAATGGTCTCTGTGACACAGCACAATAGCCCATTGTCTTGGCTCCCATAAATCAGCCTCTCACAGTCTGTGCTTGGAGAGCCAGATGTTCATCATTAAACAGTGTCCTGTTCTCCCTCTTGTGTTCCCACTTCAGCCCTGTTCTGTGCCATGCAGGGCCATTCCCACTTGGGCAAACCTATGGAAGTGACAGATCCTGTAAGGGCACTGCAGGAATCATCCATTCAATAGCAAAATTTCAGCTCAGGGCAGCACTGCATTGCGCTGCATTAGGTTCTGATTTCCATGTTTCCTTGGTTCAAATTCTGCACTCTGGATTCCTGCTTCATTAATAGGGTGCTGAAAAACACCTCAAAGAATCTTCCATCAAACCAGAGTAACCAGGGCTGTGAAAATGGTAAATCCAGGCACTTAGACACATACACTGTTTATTTTCATTATCTCACTCAGCTTGGGCAATGAAGGGAGAACAATTCATTTCTTTTGGCTCCAAGACAATCTCTTCCTCTGTTGGCAGAGAGAGTTGTGTTTGCATTGCAAGACACAATGTAAAACCCAGGCTAGAAGGGCCGGGGCTGGTAAACTAGAGGAGGGAAATTACTTTCTGAATAAGCATCCATCCCAAAACTGGCTACCTGCCCTTGGAGAGGGTGACATTCCTGCCAGTGCCTTCTGAGAGAGAGAGATCTGGAAGACAACAGGATAACACAAGAAACCCTCAAAAGGTCCCGCAGTCAGTTACTCTGTTAGGGTATCAGGGATTTATTTGGGTGGGAAATCTATGCTGCCAGACCCTCCTGACCACATGGCAGCTTCCCTAGGCTCCTACTGCTTGGTGCTTTACAAAAGGGCACAGAGGAGAAATTAAAGCCCTGAGAGAAGTGGCATGAGCTGGTGACAGGCATACATCTCTCCTTGCTGAGTCCTCATCAAAAATGAAAGCCAGAATCCTCAAGCACGCAGTGTCTGACTGAAGGGAGCATTAATAGAATGAAGTCTGGACACACAGAGCATCTGCGGCAGCTTGTGAGAAACTGTGATTTACTGAGCAAGGGAGATAGGATCAAAGAATTGTGCTGCAGATAAGGACAGATTGAAACAAAAAAAGCTGTCCGGGTGCAGAGATCAAAGCTTTGAAGATGTGACAGTATTAATGGAGTTAATGTTAGCGTTGCATTTGGGAGTAACTGCTTCAATTTAAGATGTTAAAAAAGAAGAAAGCACTGGTTATAATATAAGGGAGGGAATACATTTCCCAAAATTCATGCCACTTTGGCTGTGACTGAGGAGGAACCGGGGTTTGCTCCAGAGCATACGGACTGTGTGTGTGCTCCAATGCACATCCTCTGGTGAACATGCCACAGGCTACCACTGAGTGTCTAAAAGTGTGAACAGGAAAATGATCTGTCTGATGTATCTGTGATCAACTGATTCTGCTTTGGTTTCAAAGCAATACCGGTACCATGGGCTCACCTGCATGGCTTCTAATGCTTCCCATTGCCTGTGTGCAGCAAGTCACTGGCACTGTCCCTGGAGGTGTTCAAGAGCCAGGGAGATGTGGCACTGAGGGACATGATCAGTGAGCTCAGTGGGGGTGGGCTGATGATCAGACTTGATGATTTTTGAGGTCTTTTCCAACCTTAATGAGTCTGAGAATCTAAGATTTCCATCTTTCTGGAGTCCTCCTTTATTCCAGCGTGTGTGCTCAGAGCTCTCCTTGGCACTGCACAGCCTCCACTGACCCCTTCAGTTTCCACTGCTGCTGCCCCACGTGTTTCTGCAGCTCACTGATTTCTGAACCCCTCTAATTCGTAAGCCTGGCAGCCACCCCTCCCCACCAAAGTTCATGAGACACACTGCATATGCTTCAGTCTTCTGGCATTTCCGAAAGAGATCGGTCCCTTCAGGCCTGTTTTTCTTGGCGCTCACCAACGTGTTTCTCACCGGCTGCCGAGCGGACACACATGTTGCAGGTCTGGAAGCAGCAGAGCCCTGAGAAAGGAAGGAGAGCTGCCTTTCCCTGTGCCCTGGCCTTGAGATGCGATACTGGGAGGAAGCAAGAGCAGGGTGAGGTTTGCCACAGTGTAGGGAATGCCTCACTGCTGGCATATCCCACCCCATGCTTGTCCTTAGGGCTTGTGCTTGCATTCAGGTAGCAAACAGACTCCAAGGAAAGCACCTGTTCGCTGCTTTTTTTGTCAGGCTCCACACTGTGCTGGTGCGGCCTCACCTCGAGGATGCTACTCGAGGAGCCACATTGCTGGAGTGAGGCACACCAGCACTGTTTCACTTGGAACAGTGAACACTGTGAACATACCCATTCTGAAAAGTCATTCACAACCAAGTGGTAAGAAACTTCTAGAGGGCCCTTGCAAAATGCAATCCCATCCTCCAGCTCTTTCAGTAATGTTAGTGTCATGCTGGTGGCAGATGGAAAGTAAATGCAGGGTCTCAAAGGTCAGGCAAGAAATTTTGAAGCATACCTGGGGGTTCTGTAATGACACTTCTTTGTTGAATAAAATACAGAAATGGCATACACAATCTATACTGTAAGCCATGAGCACGGGCTGCTAGAGCACCAATGCAAGCTCTCTGTGCTTTCAGCTGAAGACCATTTGAGAAGATGAATATGCCAAGGAAGCACAGGCCAAGGGCAGAACCCTGGGGCCCAGCACCTCTAGGCAGAGCTCCAGGCATTGGCACGGAGTAGCTAGCTGGGACAAATCCAGCCCTGCCATCTGCCACAGCGAGCTGTGGAGCTGGGCTGGAGGAAGACCAGAAGGACTTTCTTCTGCAGGCCACAGAGAGCTCATCTAAGCTGTGGAAATCATCTGGAACTCCTTTGTATCCAGGACATCTGAGAATGTCTTTGGTGGGGGTCACAGGATGAACAGGAGAACGCATTGGGATGAGCCTGTAGGATTTATCCTTCTGAGAAACATCAGGAAATGGTGTCTTGATTAGGGTTAATGCCCCCTAGGAGAAGGGCCACGACACCTGCTTGTGTCAGAACAAACATTTCATGGTAGCTTCAGATTCAGGCTCCAGCTCTCTTGCAAGGATGTGCTTTACTCATGTCCTACCAGCCATCCTCTCTAGGGGAAAAACAGTTTCTGCAGACAGAATGATCCTTTTTTTCTGGCTGAAAGGTCAGAACAGTTCCCAAGAACAGTCAGCTCTGCCAACAGGATGACTTGCTGTTACCCCAGGTAAGTCTGCATGAAGGCTTCTGCTGTTTTAAAGGAAAAGCAAATCCCTACCAATGCTGTGACACTGGCAGACATTTCTGGAGTTGGTCTGTTCTGAAAAGGACATGGTGGCCTTGGTCAGAGTAAGGTTACAGCTGAGTTTTGGGTTGGTGTAATGCTCTGTAAGCCGTGGAGTGAGCGGCTGTGACTCTGTGTCAGACCCAGGTCCTACATTGTGCTGAGCTGGCTGTCCCTGGCTGCCACCCTGGGCCCAAAGGCCTCTCCTGCATGCAGAGTCTTCTCTTAGGCTAACAGCATCTGAAAGCTGTGGCCATACACATCCCCACTGTGTGGGATTAGCTACACTAGCATAAAACAGCCTTATACCAAGCTGGTTTCCTCGACTCTTCCTTTCGAAGGAGTTAAAGAAACATGTCTGCATGCCCGGGCAGAACTTGACATTCTTTTCATTCTCGGAAGGTTTTATTCACAACTATAAAAGCCAGACATTTTATCTTTTTTTTCTTTGCTTAATGAAAGCCTGAGTCCCAGAGAATCTCAGCAGCTTCAGAACCATGCTGAGCATGGGGACCTGAGAAAAAGACTCATTGCATGGTATGGATCAGTTGGGAATTATATCCGAGAAATCTTTTTTTCATTAAAATTGCCTTGTCTTGTCTCCACAGCTCCCAGTGGCTGGCATTTGACTGTGCGTGGCATTTTTTATTTTTTATGATCTAATACCACAAACTGCCTCTGAGCAAACTCTAATGCTGGGTACAGCATCAAAGTACATCATATTCTGCCATCCGCTTCAGTTCTCCCCGTGCAGTTTTCACTCCTGCACCCAGATTTGGATCCAGCACTGCTCCATACACAGATCTGATGAGAATAAACCTGAGGGGAGATCCTCTGTTGCTGAGGATGCACCTGGTGTGGTTGTGGTGTTTTTTGCCCCTGACAGTTGTGCTTGTCACTTTGGATTAGTCCTCTTCCCTTCCCTTTTCCTTCTTGAGAATCTGAAGTATCCATATTGGCTACCACTGGTTGACTCTGAGACTCTGTCAGTTTGAAGGAATGAGGCAAGAAACTTTCTTTTCAATTAACAGGATTTCAGCTGTATTTCTGATTTATTTTGTGATGGGAAAAGTGAGATTCCCCTGGTGACCCTTCAGAGAGCTGGGCTGCGTGAAACCGGAGTGGACCAGCAGAGCAGGTCTGAGTACCCTCAGAATAAATTGCTGAGACCATCAGGGAGATCCTGAGTGGGGAGGGCTGGAAGGAGCCCTGCTGGAACTGCCAGGCCAGAAGAGAAGATGCAGTCCCTCAATGGTGGAACTGAAATTGCTAAGTGGCAACAAGCAGGAGCAGACAGCAGAAGGGGAAAGCCAGTGGGAGCAGCAAAGAAAAGGTGGCTGGAGACATGGCTAGGGAAGGAATAGCTTCTGAGTGGGAGGCCTTGGGATCCACAGCCTACCCTGGGATTGGTGGTGAAGGCTGGAAGATCTCAGTCTTCTTGACAAGATGTCTTCTCATGTGCAAGGAAAGACAATGTGCCAGCTCATTCCCTGTCTCACCCACCTTCCTAACTGGGATGCACCCAATTCCACACAGGATTGAGTGTGGAGCCCTACAGGAGAGGGCCATCCAGCTGCAGCCTTGAGGAAGGTCATGCTTCCAGGCTGAGAACGCCTCCAAAGCCACTAAGCATATTCCAAATCTTTGTCTATGTGAAGGCATCCTTAATGCTGATTATGTTTAAGTTAGTGAGAGATGACATGGTGGGCTCAGGATGCTGTGACCTGTTGAATGTATTTACAAACCTGGGCCTTTTGAGTGATGCTAGTTGTTTCCTAAAACAAAGTAGCTTTAGTGACAGTGAAGAGCAGCTATTCCAGAAACCATTAAAACTTGCTCTGTGCTTCCGTGTGAAGGCAAAGGGGTTGTTTATTCTCCGGCCAAATTTGAATTGACCCGCTAAGTCTAAACCAACCAGTACAACTAGAGAATTTGACAGCTCCTTAAGAAAATGAAACAACACAATGGTACTACAAAATCACAGAAGTGGTGGCTACTGAAGAGCAGCAGCTGGAACAATGAAGCTCTAACTAAGAAAATGTGCTGTCCTAGACTGCCATAGAATGAGCTAGAAAAATCGTAAGTCTGGTGATATATTAGATGAAAGGAGACAGAACGAAGACCAGACTATAGTGGACAAGCTAAATATAGAGGAAAGACAAGATGAGGTGTTTCTAGACCAAGCTAGGTAGCTAAGCAACTAACGTACAAAGAGTCAAGCACAATTCACCCCAAATTCTTCCAAGAACTGAAATGAACTGTTAGAGCTGAAATAAATCCTGAGTCAATGAGCAAAAGCTCAGATAAAAGGGAGTGAGGGGAAGAAAAAATAGCCACTAGCAATCTTTTGCATCTATTGTATAAGTACATCAAAACCATACTATATAATGAACCAGAGAAGCAGAAAAATCCATGACGCATGCAAAGAAAAAATAAGAAAAAGAACTCAAATTGGCTCATGTAAAAGCACAGGTGAATAATACCTTTTCACATAACACAACCACGTTCCAGAAAATGCAAAGAGAAGGCCATAAAAGCCCCTTTAGAAACATAAATTAATTATCTTTGTAGATTAAACAGTCTGTTTGGTCATGGAAACAGAGTAGAACCTGGGAGAGACAACTGTAAAAGCAATTCTGCTGGCACAGACCCATGTTCATTGCCTTCTTATCAGCACAGCAGTGCCTCACCTTCAGGAGAAGTGGGCATAACTCCTCACATACAAAAGGTTGCCCCTATCTCTGAGCCATTATATTCCATTTCTCCTCCCATCCTTTTTTTCCTGATCTTCACATTAATTAGTTAAACAGCCTCTCCTGCCAAGTGTTACAAATTTCTGACTTTGGCATCTTTTTTCCTCATCTTTGCAGAGTTAACCAAGCACTGAGTGCCTGGGCAGGTGCTTGTCTTGACTGACTGCATGCAAAGCACATCAGATCTTTAGCTGCAGTCGGCATTCAATAAAACTCCCACCTGATTCGCCTGATCACAATCATCTGCTGGGCTTGTCAGCACCAGAGTGTTGGCAGAATGACTTTCTGTTTTTTTTTGCTGCATCAAAAAGGGAAGTCTTTCCTCCTTGCAAGGAGATGCAGCACTTACTAAAGGCTTATGCTGCTCAGAGTTTCATTTTTCTCGCTTGCTCATGTATCTTCGTGCCCTCAACTGGTGTGATGCTCACTGAAGGCAGCTGTTAGATTCAGCCCTTTCTCTTGTAGGTTGTTGTACTTATTTAAGATTTGGAAGATTATTTTTTCTCTAAAACAGTCACAGTTTCTTTGTGCCACTGCTTTTATATGTATATATATATCCTATATCCTTTAGTGGCACAGTGACAGCTTTCCTCCTGAATCCCTGCATGAGCAGTTGGCAGTGGTGAGCAGAATTGCTGCTACCTCTAATCACCATCAAAGCTGCTTCTGTAACTGCTATAAACACAACAATGCATAATGGAGGGACAGGCAGCAGTGATGGTTACTCGTGGGACGCCTGCTTTTCTAATTTGAGTCCTTATTCCTGCAAATTTCAGGAACAGCAAAAGGAAAGAATGGAAAGAATGTGTGTAAAGCAGCTCTCATTGTCTTCTAATCTCAGTTATGCAGAAAAATACATGAGAACAGCTATGGAAAAAGAGATATACACTGCACATTGCTTTCTGCTTCTATCCTTGTGACTGCATATGGAAATAAGGTACAGATATCCAAATACCTACTGCACCCTCAGCTACAGCTGCTCCTACAGCTCCTATAGCTGTTGCACAAACTCATGTCATCTTAGGAAGTGTTCACGTACTTGTTCAGACTGTAGTGGCAGAGAAAAAGATTCTGAAAAGCTCTTTGTGTGAAATATCTGTCAACCTGGTGGTGATACTGAAAGGAAATGGTTTGTGATTTAGCTATGATTTGTGAAAATACACAGGCTGAACTGACACCAAAATATTTTGATTCAAGGAGAAGACAATCCCAGTATGAAGATGCAGTTAGTTTTGGTCTACATATATTTGTGGGGGAAAAGGGAGATTTTTCCTACAGATCAGATACGGAAAGGCACTTGTCACTGACATGAATAATGCCAGTAAACAAGGAAGTCCCTGAATAAATCTTTTGAGGCATGGATCTTTAGGCTGATTATAGTTCAGCTGAAAACACAGTATCTCATTTCCACTGAAGTATTCTCCATTCAAGACTTTTGGCTCATCTAAGATAAACTGAAGCCAGCAAAAACAGAATCACAGAATTGTAGGAGTTGGAAGGGACCTCTAGAGATCATTGAGTCCAACTCCCACACTTCCATCTTTTTCCACATTTTAGGTCAGGAACTTTCTGAGGAAGATGCATAACAAACCTAGCACATGGAAGGCAACAGGCATGTTTCTGGCTCTGCAGAAAATCCAGCTGGGTCTGGAAAGCAAGCAGGAGAGACAACCATTTCTGCAATGATTTTATAACAATAGCTGACTGCGTATTCATTCTTTTCCATATTTAATAATATTGATCCTTTGTCCCTTCCCACGCCACTGCTTATTGTATTCAATTATTGGCTGAAATGCTACTGCAACATAAATAAGCAATCAATAAATAATGAGAACATCCCTTGTAAACACCATAAACAGAAGTGCCAGACTTTTCACAGATTTTGGCTGGGTTTAACAGTTCCCTATAGTCCTCTTCTGTGCCCTTCTGGGCTGCACAGTGCCAAAGGACTCCATGACTTTGCCTCAGCCCTTGCTAAAATGCTGGCTAGAAGTGCTGATCCTGCCTGACTCCTCTTAATGACAAGGGTATGGCCAAAGGCACTCAGCAGGTTTCAAGAGATGCTCAGCCCCGTGCAGGATTTGGCCTCAATATTGTAGCTGTGTCATGATCAGAAGGATAAATCTGTTACCAAGTTGTGGACACTGAGTTATCCTGATAGTAGGAAAATTGAAAGAATGGGAGATTATATATGTCATGCCACGCCACGCCATGCCATGTCACACTGTGCAATGCCACACCATGCCATGCCATTCCATGGCACACCATGTCACGTCATATCCAACCATAGCACACCATGCCATACCTTACAACACCGTACCATCAAGTAATTAATTTTCACTTATATTGATAGTTTGCATTTCTCTGACTGCTTTGCAGGGATTTTGTGGACAGTGACAACAACTGTGCTTCCAGCATAATCTGGAGCGTAATCAAACAGCAGCAAGTTTTCCATCACCCGTCCTCTTCCCAAGGGCATGCTGTCATTCCAGCTTGGTGTCCTGGCACCTTGTCCTGGAGCATCCAGCAACCCTCTTCCCAAGTGCAGGCTGTATGCTCCCCCACCTTGCTTTCAGACATGCTGTTGCCTGGACAACATTTCTGCTCCCAGCAGCAGCATTCACCCACACACACACAGACAAAAGTGACTGTGCCCTGGAGATCACCTTCCCCGGCTGTAACAGCAAAGGCCCAAAGTGCTAATTAAAAATAGATTAGAGCAGAGGGGAGCCAGCAGGCTTCAAGCCTCATCAGAAATGTCTGAAGCAAAGACTTTGGATGACATCAGGGAGTGCTGACTAAGTGATCCAGTCCCCAGGACTTCTACTGAAATGAAAGCCACAGACTGGAGACTGACTGCTTGGGCTAATTAAGCTGAATCACTGCGAAATTGCTGTGAGATTAAAGCTTCACTGCGAGGTGGGTAGTGGAAGCACAGCAGGGCTCTGTGCAAGGGATGCCCTTACAGAGGGATGAAACCGAGGGCTGCACCGAAGGCGAAATCCCACTGAATGACAGCAAACGTCCTTAGAAACATAGGGTGAAGGGTGAATAAGTTCTCGGATTGGGTGGCGATGCTCGGTCCCCGCAGAGAGCTGAGGACAGACGTCAGAGGCGCTGAGCACTGACACTGGCTGCGCAATGCCACCAGGTGGCAGTGCCTCAAAGCGGCACTCGGGGAGCAGCAGCAGTTGTTTATTTTGATTTAACTAACTCGGACAGTGATTGGTGAGGTCGCATCAGGAGAGGCAGAGGGCCACCCAGGCACCACAGAGCTCGTGGCAAAAACACGCGCGTTCCTACAGCCCAGATTTGGTGCCGCTGTGTGCCATGGGCTGCACATCCCAGCCCTGACATCCTGCAGCCCTCATTACATTTCCAATTGCAGCAGTGATGGCAGATGTGTAGGTAAGCCCTAGTCTGGGTTTTGATTTTCTCTTACTTCAACAAGAAAAATCAATGAGACAGGCTCATTTGTGATTCTAGCTCACCTCACTTACAGATCCTCAGCACCACAATGCAACAGGAGGGCATTTATTTGAAAACAGGTATTTCCTTTTTCAAAGAGTCATAGAATGTTTTGAGTTGAGAGAGACCCTTAAAGGCCATCTAGTCCAACTCCCCTGCAATGAACAGGGACACCTATGGCTCAGTCACACTGCCACTGTGTGAGACACTAGCCTAGGTTATCCACAGAGGTATCTCCCCATCCCTGAAGGTACCCAAGGTCAGGCTGGATGGGGCTCTGGGCTCACTGGGTGGGTGATTTGTTTACCACCAGTGCTCTCATAACATCCATCTTGTGTAGAAGGTGAATGCTAACACAGAGGCAGCTCTGTTCTTTTGTAGTGTCTGGATGACACCAACATCTCACTTTACTTACTGAAAAGATCAAATTTCACTCTCTAAAAGTTGCTTGTCGTCTCTGGACCATCTCTCACCACCAGTTCTCTATTTCTTCTGCAAAACAGACAGAATATTTTGGAGGAAACTTTGGGAACAACAATGGGAAGAATTTCCCATATTTACACAGCAGAAGCAAACTTTTTGTGTAAGAGCCACACTGTGTCAGAGGGTACCAGTCTCTATTATGTGGTGTCCTATTGAATATGGAACACTGGCACAGGTTGTCCAGAGAGGTGGTGGATGCCTTGTCCCTGGAGATACTTAAGATCAGGCTGGATAGGGTTCTGAGTGCATGACTGAGCCATAGGTGTCCCTGTTCATTGCAGGGGAGTTGGACTAGATGACCTTTAAGGGCCCCTTCCAACTCAAAAGAATCTATGAAATAAACCTTTCTTCTTCACCAGGGCTACCAAGAGTCGCTCTTGCTTAAGTCCAGACCTTTCTTAGCAAACTGCAGAGTAAAACCAAAGCCAACCCACCATTAAAATTAGCACTGAAAAACAACAGAGTAGGGGAAAGATCCTCAACACTGACTGTGAAGATCCATCATCCTTAACTACCTCAATCACACATATACACAGCTACACACAGAGCAGGAGAGGCAGGAAATCCAGCCCAGCGACATCCCACTCATGAGTATGAGAAGTCTCCTGGATATAGACAGGGAGCTGAGCATGAGCAATTGTCAGCATGCTGCAGGGTGATACAAGTCAAGTTGTTTAAGGAAATAAAACAGTGAGAAATGTTAAAGCCAGCCATTGTCTCCTCCTGGAGAGCTGCCTGCTCTGCAGGCGCTCACTGCTCGTCTCAGCTTTCAGACAGAATCTAGTATTTCCCCAATCCTGGAAATGGTCCTATCTGGATTTGTGTGACATGCAGAACAAATACAAAAACCTCCTTCTGTAGAGGCACCTGGTTGGATTTCTATTTCTTCTTGCCAAGGCATCATTTTCTGCCTGGTCTAGAGGAACTTGGCCCATCACTGCAACATGACATTCTTCGGAGCACCATCGGAGATTTCCAGGCCTACATGAGCAAGCAGCCAGTAAGCTTCCAGTCCCCTTAAATATCTCCTAAGCACTCAGATCCCTGAGGGAAGAGAATGAAGATGAAATTGGCATGCAATAAAACTACTCCTATTTGTGCTGCCACTGCCAGAGAAGTGACTGTGGGATTTTTCTGTAATGCTGCAGATCTCTGTGAGCATTTGGACATTTGTACCTTATTGTTTGTAGCCAACACTGCCAGAATAGTGAAAAATCAGTACAGTTCATCCCCACTTGGGTGCTAAAGAGAGTTAGGGTCTTTCAACATTGCTATTTTACCATTTCCTCATGGTAGTCTATACCATTGGGATCTCCTTCTGCTACAGTACACTGGAATTTGCAGAGTGTCCCAAAACATAACATATCACCAGTAAAACTGCTTGGTTTTCAGCAGTTAAAACCTGCTCAGTACCTCCAGTCAGACTCTTCCTGTCACTGCAACATGTACCCTTCAAGTTGGGAAGTCCCTTTTCCCTACACTTTCCTTGATAAGGTGGTGTACCAGCAGCTCTCCCCATCCTTCCAGCCCTGACTGTGAAACAGGATATGGAGGATACCAGCTCTTCTTCCAAAGGTGCTCCTCCCAGCTTTGGCACTGCCACAGTAAGATACAAAGCCACAGAACTAATCTTATCATAGAATCACAGAATAACAGAGTGGCTGTGGTTGGAAGGAACCTCACAGCCCCATCCTCTGCCATGGACTTGTTACCCCCTACCAGATCTGGCTGTTTAGGGCCCCACCCAGCTTTGTCTTGAGCATGTCCAGGGATGGAGCATCCACCCTTGTCTCTGCATGCTCCACTCCCTCTGTGGGGAAGGAAGAAAGGCTTCTAGTGTAGTTCAATCATGCAGTGTAGCCCCACAGGACATACAGGCGCTCTTTAGACAAATCAGTCAATGTGTAAGAGAAAGTGGGTTTAGATGCTGTGGGACGTCTTGACACAGATTCAAGCAGACAGACAGAAGTGAAGCAAATATTGACTGAATTCTTGTGACATTGTCTTGGAAAAACCTTCTGTGGCTCAGCATGACACTCTATCAGGCCATGTTTTGCTTGGAGGTTTGTAGTGCAGAGACGTCACCCCAGTTATATCATATCAGTCTAGGAATGTCTACAAAATGTATTTGCAATTGAAAAAAAAAAAAAGAAGAAGAAAATCACTGAGAGAAACCTCAGGCATGTTACTGTGGCAGGATGATAAAACACGGAATACATGAGAAAATAGGATTTTAAACATCTTTGACATTTCCACCTGAGCTTTGTAATGTCTGCACTGGTATAAGGCAGGGATTCCTGGCACAGATGCAAGTGCCTCTTGCTGTGTGGGTTTAACACAGGAGGGATGGAATTTTCCTAGGTTGTGCAGAAGTGCTGCCCAATATGTTAGTTAACCATCATTACAGGCTGTGTCCTACCAGAAATTTGGAGCCTTTCTAAGAACCTTACACAGGGAAATTGTGCCCCAACACTTGGGGTTGATACTCAAATGTCCAGAAGAAGAAATGCTGTCTCCCTAGGGCCTGCAAGACCTGTGCTGAGAAGTGGGGCTATGAGAAGGTAAATACTGGGGCTTGACTCTAGGTAGGTATATAGGGAAAGTGAATTCTTATGGACTTTTGGCTATTCTCTCCCATACATGGTGTGACTGGGGAAAGCAGGATCAGTCAACACAAGTTGCAAAGTTAGTTTTGTGAAGTTGTTCTCTGTGTTTCTGTGCATATCCAGGATTTGCAGTGCCACAGCTGGGCTGTGTTAAGCTTTAACTAGCCTACACAGCACATGGGCTGAACAGGCAGAAGGCTCCAGGAGGGACAAGGACAGAGAATACCACTATATGGAAGGAAAAATGTGTAGGAGTTCAGTTTACCAACCAGTCAAACCAATCCATGGGCTATAAATCAAGATGAAGTTAGTGCGTCTTACTTCAAGAAGGCCCCAAGCACTGAAAAAAATGAAGTCTGACTAAACTAATGAGGCTGATTTGAACATTATGAAAGAGAAATTTGGTGTTGCTGTGACAGCAAAGCATTGCCAAGAGCAGTCTTTGTGATATGTGTCTTATTGCAGACGTGATAAATTGATTCTTGGCATCGCTGAGTGAGGGATGTTCATGCTAGGAAGCTGATCCCAAATCATCTTAGATTTCTGGAGCTGTCTGAAGCTGGATACGTGGAACTACCACTGAAGCAAAGCAGCTGCTTTTTGTTGTTGGGTTTGATTGTGGGAAGAGTAAGGCTCCATGCTGCGCTGAGCACCATGCATGCTTTGATTGCAATTCTTAGCCACCAGCAGAAAGAACTACCTAATATTCATAGGATCACAGAACGGCTTGAGTGGGAAGGGGCTTCAAAGATCATACAGTTCCAACCCCCTGCCACAGGTAGGGTTGCCAACCACTAAATCAGCCACCAGATCAGGGTGCCCAGTGCCTCATCCAACCTGATTTTGGATCTCTGAAGAGAAACATTTCATTTCAGAAAGGTTTTTATTTATCCTAGATAAGCAGGACATCTGGAACTTTAAGTGGAGCTTCAACCTTGAGCAAAATACCTCAGCCAGAAAAACATTTTAAATAATTAGCTTTTGAGACATCTGTTTCCCCCCTTTGGAAGTTTCAAATCCCTTATTTGAGTCATCTGTACTCTTCATAATTTCCATAACCTTCAAGTAGCATCAGGTTATAAACAAAGAGCATCTGCATCAGTGCAGTTTTTATGCACCCTAATATCGTACTCGTTAACTAGTATCACTTGAGATGACATCAGGAGTAGTTAGATTTGAGAAGCAAACAAAGCTTTCCCTTCTCATCATATCATTGTTCTGTTCCTTTAAAATCTGCTAAGGTAGCCAATAGGTGGTCACACTATTGTTCCTTCACATCTTTGGGGAGCAAATGTTTGTAAATGTTCAACATCTGTGGCATAAACAATGTGGGTGAGAGAAATAAATTGTTTTCCACATACAAACTATCTTCAGAAATTCCACCCCAACACTTCAGCAGAAATTGTGTACTGTGGCACAATGGTAATTTCTGCACTGAAGGAGTATAAAAGCTGTGCAAAATACATGCATTGCAGCCTCCCGGTTTCTGTGTGGTGGCGATCAGTGCTTGAACCAAAGGGCTGGGTGTCAAGTTCATTAGTTTAAAGGACAGTTAATAAAACCTTTGCCACCAATTGGAATATAAATCTGCATACGTGTTGTTATCATTCATGTGCTGAGAAGCTCACTTGGTCAAGCAGCCCAACGCCTTCCCTGTGCTATTCTTTGTATCCCAAACAGACCTGCAATTCCCTCCAGCAGATCCATTCCTGCCCCCCCCGCCAGCATTTCATTCCTTGGGATCCTGCTGACCATACCAATTGTAATGAAAAAGCACCAGAGCTTCTGTGTAAGATTTGATGCTCCCAAAAAAAGTATGTAGAGGCAAGTTAGTAAGGGGAGCAAAGCACCAGCACAGGTTGCCCAGAGAGCTGGTGGGTGCCTCATCCCTGGAGATGTTCAAGGTCAGGCTGTATGGGGCTCTGAGTGCCTGGTCAAGGTGGTCCTTTTCAGCGCAGAGGAATTGGAATAGATGGATCGAGAGGCGAATTAACCATGGACACTAATACACAGGTGATCCATGAATGTGAAATGTACTGTAGTTAAGCAAGCCAAGTGGATAAAACTTCTTTGGGAGCAACAAACAAGAGCCTGTGTCCTGTCCCCAGGCTGCACAGAGGACACGGACCTCAACATGCCACGGGACTTCTCAGGTAAGGTTGGAGGCCAAATGACATGACATGCACCCCGAGTACAGGACCATCACACTGAGAGGCGACTAGCAGGCAACAATGCTGAGTGGATGGAGGAAGAGGGGTGGGGAAACAACGCTATCCTGCTTACAGGGTGGTCGTGGGGTACAGTGAGCTCCATTTCCTACTGCATGCTCAGTGGTACTTAGGGTGGTTGAGTGCACACCTACTTTTTCTCCTTTTTTAACCATTGCTTCATCACTGAAACCTTTGACTCACTTTCATTCACTTTTCCCCAGTTTGGAAGGTTTCCATTGCTTGTAAGGCCACAGTTAATAACAGTGTATATGGAACCCATGGAAAATGTCCTTGCGCTTTCTGATGCAGAAGATTAAAATATTCTATTATGTCCCCAGTACAAAGTTATTGGGGAAAAACAGGACTGCTCATCCATTAATGCTGAAATGTAAAGTTTTAGAACTATTACTTATGGACATAATTTGTCAAACTAATATACTGGTTCTTAAACTGTTGTACTAATTTCTATTGTGAAGCAAACCAACCTATATCAGATCCCAGAAATTCTACTTTGTCTTCTAGCATTTCCTGGTAAGTTAAGAACAATTTCCAAGTTCCCTCACAAAGTAAGTGCCTGGCACAGATGTGTGTGAGGGTCTCCAGTCTTCCATTTCAGTGTTTGTTTTGACAGTCCCATAATCATTATGTGTTGCTTCCAAGGCAGAATTCGGCCATTGCTTTAATTAAAAATACATTTTTTTGTTACTGAATTAGGGTGGCTCCTCCTGTCTCTGCCCCTACAGGGAAAATCCCTTCTGAAGTCAGAAATAATGTGACAGAGAGGAAAGAGTGAAAAGAACTGATATGGGGTGTATGAAGGATACAATTTATATACCAACCCAGGCTGCTCTTGTTTCACCGAATTCAGCCCCTCCTGCCGTGCCACCACCATCTGCCACTGACGTCATGGGCTAACAGAATAAAATACGGGTATAGTATTAGGGACTAGAAAACATATTGTAGGGCTGTTCAGTTAGGATAGGAGACTCCCAGCAAAAGAAAAACAAATTCAACAAACGTCAAAGAAGCTAGGGCCTCTACACAAGGCCGGACTGTGGGAAGGTTGGGATGCAACAGGCAGACATAAAGATACTCTCCTCTATCCTCCTTCCAAGCTTATCACTACGCAAAGGAGGACAAGCAGATTTCCAGAAACAATGACCAAGTGTGGAGTGAGTAAGTGTCAGAAGTTAATTAAATAATTAGGGGGTTATGCATAGCCAGCAAAGATTAATGTTTATCCAGTTTCCTGAAGCATCGAGAAGATTGTGAACCTAAAGTACTCAGCCAGTGAGGAACTAGGGGAGAAAGAGGTAAGCGTAGGTCAACAGGGCATAAAAGATGTAACAGTGCTTCCTGTGTGCGCTCCTGCTTGCAGGAGGCCCACCATTGCAATTGTGAATAAAATCTACTTTACCAGAGATACTGTCCTGATAAATTACTTGGATATTTCCAACAATCCTTGAGATCAGTTGTTCCACAAATGGACCAAAAAACAGTGATGTTAATAATGAGTGATTGTGAGGGGAGGGTATTACCCTCTGGTACAAGAGGGCTTACAGAAGTCAAGCAAAGAGATATGATCACATTTTTTTTATTGCAACTCTATACCATTTGCATGAGAAATGGAGGCACAAACTGAAAAACTGATTTTTTCTTTCTTTTTTTTTTTTTCAGTCTTGTAACATGTTCTCAAATTCATTTATCAAAACCGAAAGCAAGGCTGCATATTTTTCAGTGTTTACAGGACCCACCCCTGAAGGCATTCAATGCAAGGCTGGATGTGGCTCTGGGCAGCCTGGTCTATTGTTGGTGACCCTGCCCATGGCAGGGGGGTTGAAACTAGATATCTTTGTGGTCCTTTTCAACCCAGGACATTCTACAATTTTATGATTTAACCAACACATCAAAATCCATAACATTGTTTGTCTTAACTTGAGCCAGCACTGCACCACATCCACTCCTTGTCCTTTTTTCTGCCCAGATGGGGTTAATCATGCACCAGTGTTCAACTGGTGCTGAGCAATGGGTACACTCCCCATTAGAAGACTCCCAGAATGTTAGGCACATACCTAAGGTAAATGTAGACATCATCCGTGAAGAGATCTCTGTCACAGCACCTAACACACAGTCCTAACACTATTTTCTCTGACCTCCCTTTCTTGCTTTGTTGCTTTATTCAGAGCCTGACCACTGTGGGCAAGGAAGGGAAGTCAGGTACGACTGGACTAATGCTGACTGGTTAAGGAAAGCAACTGCAGTTTAACAAGCATGGGTAAACGAATATTTTAGTGAAACACAAAATTCAACTAATATCAAGGAGAGAGGCCTCCAGCAGGAAATAACAACACAAGGGGCTGTGCAACATCTGCTCTACAGTGCATGATCCCATGATTGCACAGGGAGGTCTCCCTGATCTTCTGAGATGGATATGACAGGAGAATTCAGCCCAGAACACCTTCTGTTTGTATCTCCATAAACAGTAGGAGAAAAGGAACAACTGCCTCCTGGTCAACAGGAAGGAACAACAAGAAGAAAAGCAAAAGAAGCATGTTCAAAAAGTTAAAGAGAAGAGATGACCCTATAGAACTATGACTCATGAGAAGGCACTATAAATATACACCATTAATATTCTGGAGCAGGAAGGCTAGTGCAGGTCTCTGGTGCTAACTGCAAAAGCTGCTGTTGAGCCCTTACTGTATACAGCAGCATGCTGAATGCTGTTCTAGTCAGGGGGCAGCTGGTCTGCAGTGTTTTGCACATGAGCAGTTTTTGTTTTACTATTGCAACACATGCATCTTGACCTTCAGCTGAAATGAGGTGTCCACCAGGAGGTGCTGCCTATGACAGGACAGCTTTGAGCCCAGGTGGCTTTCAGGTGAAACAGGGCAGGCTTTAGAAAAAGATAATGTGGGTTTCATTCAGCTGATCAGAAAGTGGGGCACGCAGGGATTACAAATGTTTCAAAATTAGAGAAACTGAGTTGGCTTGTGATGTAAAGCCAACCTTTTGATACCTTAAAGCTGTATCTGTGAGCCTTCAGTGAGGATCATCAGCTTGTATTCTTCCATGGGCTATGTTGGTGATTTGAAGGCAAAGAGAACAGTTTTATTCCCTAATAATTGCTACAGAGAGAATGTTAGTTTGGGTCTCTCTCTGTGTGTTAGTCTTATGCAAGGAACTTGACTTCATCTCTAATTTTATTTTGAATAGATTTTGTGAGTCTGCAGGCTGACCCAAAAGCCCTCAGCAAGCAGAAGAAAAATGCTACTGCCAACAGCTCAGTGATCGCCTATGGCAGCCCAGCAGTGGGCTGGAGCAGCAGGAGCACTGAGTGCCAGCCTGGGAGCCCACTGCTGCCCATCTCCACTGCCTAATTGGCAGAAAACTCTGTAATAGCTGTGAGTCAATGGCACCAAGAGTTCAATGCAGAAATCAAACAGGGGAGCAAATTAAATGTCTGTACATGGCAGGTACATGCTTCTAGCAAGAGCCAAAGGCTGTGCACCTCTCAGCAAGTGAACTATAAAGCACATTCCTAATGCATGCATAACTGCCAGCATGCAAATGTAGTGACCTCAGAAAATACTGATGAGCAAGGAGTTTGGCATGATTTAAATACCTTGTGGTGTCATGGTATAAACAGGGAATTCGGGGTTGGAGCCTGATGATCAAGTAGCACAGGGAATATTGAGGGTCAATTTTGTCACTAAATCCTGGCCAGACATACAGAAGAGGCTGCAGAAAATAGAAGGGTGGCACGAGTAGCCAATAGTGAATCTGTTGAGAGAGGCACAGAAGGTGTATGTCAGGAGAGAGAAAGAGAAGCAAAGAAAAAAAGATAAAAATGATTTTTGTGAAGTAGATAAAGTGATAAAACAGAAAATGGAGAACTGGCAAAGGAAGGGCCTCCAAGGGAATCAGTATTCAAGGGGCAGTTGGGATCAAGGGAATAAAAACAAAAACAGGGAGGGGAGGAGGTCGTTTCCTGGACCTCCACAGCAAAAACAAACAACAAGAAAATGTTCTAACTGCGGAAAGAAGGGCCGCCTTTTAAGGAGGTGTCCTGAGTTAGAAAAGGAAGAGCGATTGATTGCTGTTAAGAGTGAACACTAGGGGTCTCAGGGGCTTCCTGCAATTTGGTCGCGCAGGGAGCCCTTGATAAATTTGGAAGTGGGACCTAATAGGGAAGAAGTCGCATTTTTAGTGGATACGGGGGCAGCTTGGTCATCTTTAGCAGATAGAAAACCGGGACTTAATTAAACTGGGAAAACCTTAAGAATAACAGGAGTTGAAGGATCGGAAATGATAGCTTCACTTTTTGAAACCATTGAATTAAAATGGAGTGATAAAGTAATCACAGGGCAATTGTAATATGTGCCAGAAGCAGGGACTAATTTACTGGGGAAAGATTTAATAATTAAATTAGGATTGCAGTTGAGAACTTGTGAAACAGGGATAAAAGTGTCAATGAATGTGTTAGCAGCTGCTGATGGAAAAGAAATAAATCCAAAGGTGTGGGCAGGGGAAGGAAACCAGTGTGGACTCACAATTACTCCATTAATAATAACTGTACAAGAAGGGAGTGAACCTGTGGAACATCACCAATATCCCATACCTTTAGAGGGGAGACTGGGTTTAAAACCTGTAATACAGACATTGGTTAAGGATGGTCTTCTGGAACCATGTACGTCGCCTTATAATACCCCAGTTTTTCCAGTACAGAAAGCAGATGGCACGTATGGGCTGGTGCAAGATCAAAGAAAAATTAATGAAATAGCTCTCAAGTGACACCCCAAGGTTCCTAACCCTTATGCCCTAATGAGTCTGGTCCCACATGAACATAAATAATATAATAACCCGCCTGGATGCCTACCTGTGCGACATGGTGTAGGGAACCTGCTATGGCAGGGGGGTTGGACTCGATGATCTCTTGAGGTCCCTTCCAACCCCTATGATTCTATGATTTTATGATTCTATGATTCTATAAATGGATTAGTGTAATAGATTTAAAGGATGCTTTCTGGACCTGTCCTTTGGACTCACAGAGTCAAGATATTTTTGCTTTTGAATGGGAGGATCCAGAAACAGGGTGAAAACAGCAATATAAATGGACTGTTTCACCACAGGGGTTCACAGAATCACCAAATTTATTTGGAGAAGCGCAGGAGAAAGTTTTGAAAAAGTTTCAGGCTGGAGACGAGGTGAAGTTGTTACAGGATAGAGAAGGAGTGAAGTTGTTATAGTATGTGGATGATTTGCTGATTTGTGGGATAGAGGAGTCTAAAGTAAGAGAGATTACAAATAAACTCCTGAATTTCTTGGGGGAACGTGGACTGAGGGTGTCCAAAAATGAATTGCAGTATGTGGAAAAAGAAGGCAAATACCCTGGGCAAGTAATTTCTGAAAGCAAGTAGAGAATAAATTCCGAAAGAATCCAGGGCATTGTGCAGCTTCCTCTGCCTGAGACAGAGAGGGAGCTGTGAAAACTTCTATGTTTAGTTGGATGCTGTAGAGTATGGATAGGAGCATATGCACAGAAAATGAAGAAATTGTATCTCAAGCTATCGGAAGGAGAACGCAACATATTGAAATGGACAGAGGAGGAGGAAGAATTAGTAGAAGTACTGAAACAGGATTTAATCACAGCACCAGTGTTAGAACTATCTGCCTTAAAGAAACCATTTCAGCTTTTTTAACAGTCAGGGAAGGAGTTGCATTAGGAGTTCTAATACAAGAATGGGGAGACAAGAGAAAACCCACTGCATACTTGTCTAAGCTATTAGGCCCTGTGGCTCGAGGTTGGCCTGAATGTGTCCAGGCAGTAAATGGAAAGCAGTGTAATGGTTATGCAGTTATTGAAGGAGCAGAGGGGAAAGTAGCAGAAATGGGAAACTTGCCATGTAGTTGGTCAGCTCAAACTTGTGAATTGTTTGCTTTAAATCAAGCAATGAGACTGTTACAGGGAAAACAAGGAACTATATATATGGATTTGAGATATGCATATGGAGTGGTACATACATTTGGAAAGATCTGGGAAGAGAGAAGTTTGATAAACAGTAGAGGAAAGGAATTGGTACATGAAGAATTAACCAGAAGAGATTGCTGTAATACATATAAAGGGACATCAAAAAGGAGTTTCCCTGAAAGCACAGGGAAGCAGAATTGCAGATGAAAAAGCAAAGGAAGCTGCTTTACAGTCAGAAAGGGTGATGAAACTGTCACAGGTGCCAGAGATATAGCCACCTCCTGAAAATCAAATCTTCAGTGAGAAGGAGAAAGGAATTTTTAGAGAGTTATAAGTAAAGGAGTCAGGAGAATGGTGGGTTCTCCCTTACAGTAGGGAAATGGTAAACAAACAAGTAATGAGAGAAATTTTAACTCTTTTGCATCAGGGGAGTCATTGGGGAGTTCAAGCAGTGTGTGATGCTGTAGTGAGAAAATATGCTTGTGTAGAATTATATACAATAGCCAAGCAGATATGCAATAGCTGTGTGACATGTCAGTGAATAAGCAGGAAGGCCATGAGAAAACAACCCCTGGGTGTACGGAAACCAGGACTTAGACCTTTCCAAAGTATACAAGAAGATTTTACTGAATTACCTAAAGTAGAAAGATTTAAGTATCTGCTAATATTAGTAGATCACTTGTCAGCTTGGGTGGAAGCTTACCCCTCAGTGTCCACAACCGCCAGTGTAGTGACAAGAACAATCTTGGAGCAAATAGTCCCTAGATATGGGATTGTGCAGAACATTGACTCAGATAAAGGAAGCCACTTCACACATCCTACAGGAGCTAATGGAAACTTTATGAATAAAGTGGAAGTTCCAAGGCATCCTCCTTCTTCAGGGAAAGTAGAATGAATGAATCAGACGCTGAAAAAGCACTTGTCAAAATTGATTTTAGAGAACAAATTACCATGGAAAAGTGTTTACCTTTAACCCTCTTCAGGATACAAACTGCTCCCAGAAAAGATCTAGGAGTATCACCATACAAAATGCTATTTGGGCTACTGTACTTGGGAGGGAGTGGAGAGATGCCCACTTTCAAAACCAAGGATAAGTTCCTTAAGAACTATGTACTTAGGTTATCTGTTTCTTTTGTCATCTAGGAATGTGGACTGCTGTGACTGAGGCAGAGTTGTTAATGTTTTTGATTGTTTGTGTTTGTATTAAGGTTAAATCAAGAAAGGATTATAGAATATTATATTGTAAACCGATCTGTTGTTTTGAACTAAAAATTGTGAAGAATTGGCCAATTGGACAAACTAAATTCACAATGAAGGGGGCAGTGTTTCTATTAATTATGATAGGAAAAATCAGTAGCCAAAGGGATTTGACACGGCCATGGCAACATGGACACAACACAATACACTGCAAGAACAATGAGTAATTCAGCTGATACCAACTACAGGGAATTAAGTTTAAACACTGTAGTCATGCATGGAAGCAAAGTATACTTGAGACAGGAATGGACTTGGGATAAATTCAAGCGTACAATCTCCTTACTAGGAAAGATTGGAGAAGAAATTCAAGTAGATTGCTGAATGAAAAATGGAACTACCTATGAAAAGGTGTCCCAAATAACAGTAATCACTGGAAGGGATTTTATGAATGGATGACAAGTGACCTGTGCCAATCAAAGACCAGACTGTTGGCATAATTTCACACTAGTAGACCTGGTATTGGTATTTTGTCACTGGTCTAATCAGAACTTGGGAATTTCACTATATTTAAAATAGATACTCTTATAACCACCTTTGTCCCCACCATGACATTCTCCTTTTTGGAAGATATTTTACCCACAGGATCCAGATTGCTTGGGTCCTTAGTGACTGGCAAAGTTTTTGAATGGCCCTGGTCACCTGCACACATCAATCATACTGGAGCTGTGGGAAAGCATCCCAGTGACAAGGACCTGAACCTAACCATTGTAGCTACACACGAGGGTGAAATATATTCAGAAGAAGAGTGGGAACGGAATGATGCCTACCAAACTACCAGACTTCATGTGGTGCTGGGAGAGAAAATGCAAATTGGCTGCCAAGTGATTAATGGATCAGCTTATTGCTGACCAATCAAAGTTGAAACCTAGTATACTGATGGAGTTAGACCAGAATATCCTAAAAATGAGGACTTTCATTGTTACAAGATGACAGAACAAGGAGATTGTTGGTACAACTTCACCTATACCAAACCACTATTTATGTACTCCAAATGGAGATATAAAGGTTCAGGACTAATATTCAGTTTCATGATTGATACACAAGATGTTGGGCATTCATGTACTGCTGGATGGCCATAGGCTAATGTCTACATTGCCTGAGAAAGGCAAGTGCCAAACTTGTCTGCAGTAATATTGGGAAACAATAATACAGTTTCTAGAGGAGAATGTAAAATGAAGGAGGAAAGTTTTCAGATCCTATCTGTGATAGGGAATGATGGAGATACTGAATTGATAGAGTGTCGAGTTAAAAACTACATGGAATGTGAGGCCATATCTCAGATCATTATCAAACATAACAAAGGTGAATGGGAAGATAAAATACACATATGATGATACTGTAGATACAAGAGACCATGCTAATACTTGTAACTTCACCACAATAACAGGGTGTGATTTTATCTACACTGTACCTGTCACCTCATACCAGTTCTTACAATCTGACTATACACTGATCCAGAATGTACTGCCTGTTCATATTGGGATGAATATTACCATGGTGAAGGAGTTATTACAACATAAAGATTTGAAATGACTACTGAAACAATCCAAGGAGAATGGACTGAGAATTCTGATCACAATAAACCATGATGTGAATCAAATACACTGCATAATGGAAAGAATAAAGAGGGAGAACATCAATGGTAGGATGTTCTCTTTGGATGGTCACCTACTACTTACTCTTCAGTAAGATGCTGCATTCTATTGTAATTATTTTAATTTTCTGCCTGGTCTGCTTACATTTAATAATGATTTTATACATTAGAGTTCGGAAATTAGCAAAATGAATAGTTTTGGTAGATTAACTGTAATCGATGTACTTCATAGTTTGGTGCAAAACCACAAAAGGGTAAAAAAAGAAAAAGAGGAGGAATTGTGAGAGGTAGATTGTGTTTTTTCAGTGGAAGTTTCACATTTTTCTGTATGCAGTGTAGGCCTTATTTTTCTGTATGTAGCATAGGCCTTAACTTATACAACAATTGAAGAATGGAAAAAAGTTGGGATCAGAGGTAGCACCTCAACACAGGCACAAGATAAGATAAACATGCAGGGGGTGGGGAGGGAAGCTTAGCATAGGGTAGATAGAATGTGCTGCCTCTGACTGGAAATATAAAAAAAACCATAAAAAACTACAAATCACCCATAAAAAATGACAGGTTGGTAACGGACCTGGAAATGGACCTTATATGGAAATATATCATAACAACCACGTCGGGAAGATTGTGAGCCTGAGATGCTCAACCAATGAGCAAGTGCCAGGAGAGCATGACCTGCATCAAGTTTAAGGTATATAGTGAATGAATTTCACTGACTGGTGCGTAGTCTCCCCCTCATCCATAGGGGGTGTGCCCATTATTGCAGTAGTGAATAAATTCTGTTGCTATCTCTGAGATCTTTGCCTAGCCAGAAATTTTTGACTTGGAGCATTTCTCACAGGTGTTTTGCCTAGGCTCTCACACATTTCCTCTGCTGCATCATCTTGTTTGCCACTTCACTGGAGACTCACAGAAGAGCAGCCAAAACATGAGTGATTTTAAAGCAGTAGTGCCAGCCTGCCCTATAAATAATGTATGGAGATCTTTTGTAGTGGTGAATTTTGCTTCTGAATTGTAAACAGTGTTATCTTTCTGATTCCTGCCTTCTGCTGCAGCCTTCCTGTAACCCTCTAGAATGATAGTTATGCAAATACCTGCAGCATGGTTCATACTATCTCTGACATCACAGAAGAGCAGCTCTCCTTTTGACGTAACAGAGCTGTGGAGCTGCTGATGAAAGACAGCAGTAGAGAGGAGGCCTTCAATTGTAACAGTACTGCAGTGCTTGGAGAGAAAGAGCATTAAATAGTTTTTGTAAGTAAACAGTGTTGCACCCCAAGAAAAGTCTTACCTTGCCCTTCCATTTTTCCACTTTGTTTAAGAAAAAATAAATAGTCTTTAAATGCTACAAGTCAGGAGTAGAAATTCTAAGGTGAAGTCAGACAATTTCCTATAAAGCAAAACCTAATTACCTCTGATTGATGACTTACAGATAGGTGCTGAGCCAGTACAGGATGGTGTGAACAATTGCCTGAGATGCACATATGTGCAATCCCCTGCTGTAAAACAGACACAGAAATGTAAGACCTGTAGATTTAAGGCCTATTGTTCCGTTAAACTCTTTGCTTTGCTGATGGAGACAGAGAGCCTGCTGAAAAATCATTCTAGCTAGCAAAACAGTGTTTACTTCAGGAATTCAAGTGTGTGGTTGAATACTGCACATCCATTCCTGAGAGGTCCCCAGTGTAGGAGGAATACACAGCTCATCATAAGGTCTGAATTGTGCCTCCATGCCTTTGTAACTGTACCAAGAGTGCTAATGACCCTGAAGCAGACAACGAGTGCCTGAGAAAACACCCATGCCTTCTGCACAACAACATAACAGATATTAAAAACAAGGTTGATAATGTTAAAAAATAAGGCCATGCAAACCTCCACCAGCTCAGTGACATTTGTACAGATGCCTGCCAGATCCAGAAGCACCCAGAGGAATACTTACTGCAACCAACTTGGTCTTGCAGGCTCTCTGAGGCTGAGCACAGAGGAAAGATAGCACACTTGGCTTCTCAGAATGCCAGTGGGATCACTTGACCAAAACGATTCACTTTTTGCTCTTACCACCCCCTGTTCTGCCCTGAGAGGTGGATTGCTGGCCACCTTTGCTGCAGAGTAATTGAGATAGCAAGGTCTGAATTGGGCACTGCGTTTGGATCTCAGTGGCAGAAGGCCACCACAGTCAAGTTGTTCAGCTCTCAGACAGTAACTGATGGAGCAGTACTATCTGATATTTGTTTTCTTCAGCGGCAGTTAAGAATAGGAAAGCACCTTAACAACCCAACCTTCCTGACTGCATAAGCACCGTATTTCCCAGTATCTTAAGTTGTAGTAGGACAGAAGGTGCAGCTTTTCTCCACCATTAACAGGAACAAATTCCTCTCCTGGAACTGTAGAAGCTGGTCCCTCCTCCTCTTCCTCAGGTTGTTGCAAAGCAGTATCACAGGGTAGAGATGCTCTGAATGGTAGATCTCCTTCCTTCTGCTTCTGTAGTGACAGTGTTGGCCATGGAAGGGGCAGGTTGGGCAGCCCAGAGTAGCACTGGCTGCTGGCAGTCTGCAGTTTTTTTGTGTCCCAAGCTGGCACCATACACTGTGCTGTAGGTATCCCAGATTAGCTGAGGACACTGAGAAACCACAGTTATAGATACAAGCAATGTGGCTGATAAATCATGGCTGCTTCATGTCCTGAAGGTCTGGGCTTCACCAGTCTCATTGCTGCCATTCCATTTACAAGGTACTTCACCTCCTGAATGCTAGGTTCTTCCCATCTATCCCTGGAAAAATTTGGCTCTGGGTCACCAGGGTACAACTGCTTGCAGCACTTTCCTCCACACTTCGTATACCTTCTCATCCACAGTGGAACATTAACAGGTTTGTTACTTGGATCACTAATTGTCACCTTGCAAAATCACATTCCTAAATGCAAGTATAAGTTGTTGCTTGCTGAAAAGTTTTCATGTTCCCAACACACTTGTCAGTACACTGAGCAGACCTCTGTTACATCCTTCCTACTTTGTGCACTCCAGCTCAGTCCATACCACCCCTGTTAGACTCTTCCTAGGAAGTAATGTGAAAAACTAACACAAACTAATTATTAGAATTGTGGAGAATAATATTTAAGAAAAGCTTCCATCTCCAATGGCATAAATCTTCATTATCACATGTAGCTGTGCTTTCCTCAGGCATTTTCTAGCAGTGACTCTCTTAGCCACAAAAGAAAAAAGCTCCAAAATACTGTGATTGAAAGTGTGCTAAACCTCACTGACAAGGAAATATCAAGGCTTTGGAGGACTGTGGAGCAGAAACCTATGGAGGAAAAGATACATTATGTATAAGAATACATTATAGACTATACCCAAAGGCAGAACTTGAACAAAGTAAGTAGACTTGAACAAGTGTGACAAAGAAGAGGCTTCCAGCCTGGGTGCTTACATTCCTGTTGAAATGTGATGCAGAGAACTGATCAAGAGGCTGAAATCAATGGAAGACAACTCACAGGTTTTACACAGCAATGAGCCTCTTGAAGTCAGCTGGACGGATGGGAAAGTGACAGACTGTGGAAAGATGTGGCTGCTTGCTTTCTGTAAGAAATTAGTAGGAACTGGGTTTTTAAATTCCCCAAGGGTCTTAAGAAGAAGCAAAATGTAACTTTACTGTCATAAAAACTCACAGGTTACTGTGAAACTGCCCAAAGTTAACAGAGGCATGGAAATGAAATAATCATTAGCATATAGGAAATCTCAGCCTGGACTGCTGCATGTACATGGCAGGCAGAGTAAGTGGGTACAGGAAAGACTTGGAGGTCCAAAGTTACTCCAGACCTCGACAAAAGCAAATAAACAAACAAACAAAAATTGCAAAACAAAAATAAAGCAGTAATCAGTCTGAAGCTGACAACTAGATTTATATGGCCACAGCCAAAAGCATTTCTCACACAGTTCAAATTCTCCAGAGATCTTAGTAGTGCTTTGGTTTGAGGCAGTCGTGTGCTTTGGTGAGAAGCTCCTCATGTTTCAGACACCTAATTCCACTAAGGAACTTATTCACAATTATCTTAAAAATGAGGTGTGCTTCATAATTAGTGCAGTTAAATCCAGGCATGTCCAATCTGTGTCCCACTGTCTGCATGTGGCCAGGCACAGCCCAGCCTACAGACACTCCCTGCCATCGTGCCAACAATTATTGTCAAGGATGAAGCACAGGAAGAGTAAAATTTCATCAAAAATCTCTGATGAACACCTTGAGAACTCACTAAGAATTGCCACCGCAGCCGTCAAACTGGAGTGGTGTGTTAGCTTCACAAAAACAAGGTAAAATATCCCATTACTTTTTTTGTTCTTATTGCTGTCTTTTTTAACTGTTTTAATAAAAGACATTAAAATATGCTTTGTCATTTATATACAGTTCATGTAATACATGAATACATGAACTGTGTTACATATCTTATGAGGGCTTCTCTGAAAGTATTGCCTCCTATTTTACGATGTTGGCCCATGACATCAGAGGCAGATGTCAGTGGGACAGCAGTAGGGGTTGAACCTTCCCACCATTATTCCCCTACAGTTTGTTGCTGTGTGACAGATGGCAGCAGAGGGGCAGCCTGACAAATTGGTGTTTAGAGGTGCATATGGAGCAATGGTTTGTCATCAAATTCCTTCATGGGGAAAAAACGGCTCCCACTGACATGACAAAGTCACCATGCCACCATTTTAACCCGCAGAAACAGAGACAGTAATTATTTTGCAATAAGTCTGATATGCTTAACACAGCTTTAATGCCACTGTAATCTACTTGGGTCCTTTCTTCCCTGCCTCTTCACACTTACTTAGTCCTGCTGGGGTTCCCAGCTCATCACTGAGCTCCCCTTTACATTCTGCTGGTCCTTGCTCTGTGGGACACCCCCAAGAAAGGGAAGTTGTTCTGTGATGTTAGCTGGCCTAACTCTGCAGCTCAGTGGCAGTGTGAAATTAAGTGCCCTCATGGCACTCTTTGTAAGTTGGAAAAAGCTGCTGGAAGCCGTATTGAAATCTGCTTTCCTGTTCTTGTTGGTGCTCATATTGCACAGTCCCAAACAATTGCTCCTGAAATGCTGTTTGCAAAAATAGTGTTTGGGTAGTTTGCACACTATGCTTCCATCCAAAGCAGATCTTTTTTTCAGCAGTTTCAAACACATGGAGATATTATGGACCCAACTGTCACAGCTTGAATGATGGCACCATCGAATAGGGAGCAAAGCTCACTGACTGATGAATCCAAAGAGCATTGAGCCCGCCAGGTCCAATTCTGCAAAGCTGTTAAGCATGGATGTGCATTGTTTTAAGCAAGCTGCTATTACACCTTGCAAGATTTATCTTTAGCATGCCAAAGTCACACACTGATTACTATCATGGGCAAAACTGAAGCAGTCATTACAGAAATTGTACTTAGAGGTATTACATCTGAAGCACTGTATCTTGGCTCACTGTTCCATCCAGTTTACCTAGGTAATCTCTCTACTCTTGTACCTCTTCATCAGTATCCCATGCCCAGCTATCTGGCTTTGTTTTTTGAGCAAAACTTGTTAAAGCATCTCAAAATTTAATAGATTTTAAGCTAGCACAGCTAGGCCCATGAAGCTCCACAGCCACATCCTCAGGAAACATTTGATAAGCTGTCTGTGTGTGCAAAAGCAGTATTTGCTTTTCTTTGTCAGGCACAAAATCAACTATCTCCAAGTCTATCTCAAAGTGTAATGAATGACTGGATGCAGGAGCAAATTCTGCATGATTCCCCAGATCAAATTCATCACCAGCTGAACTCTGAGAAAGGCAATAGAGTTCTGTGACTACAGACTGCCAGGATCTCTGCAGTAGAACAAGACTTTTCATGCTTGATATACTCTAACAATGTATCTCAGCTATCTGGATAATACCAGCTTTTCACATTAAAGAAAAAAATCTGCAATATTTGGTGCTGCAAGCTCTAGCTAGGTTGATTTAAAGTTTGAAAAATTCACACTCGATTATCAGAACAAAATAGATGTGCTTATTTCAGCTTGCTCATTAACACGCTGGTGCTGGCTCACAGCCAACAGAGATAGGCACCATTGCTCAGCTCTTACAACCCATCAACCTTCTATTCGAACTTTATGCCTGCTTTATGGAGGCCAGGGTCTCAGCATGGTGACAACAGAACTTCTCTACCCTGAGATCCTGCCCAGCATTGGTCATTTTGTCTGCTCCCTTGCATGGGCCAATCTAGGGCCTGCAAAATGGCTCCTTGTCTAGGGTACACAGGATGGCAGCATGGGTACTCAGGTCACGGGTTGTGAAGTTTCCCTCTCTTTCAAGTTTGTAGTGCTGTACTTGCAGATTAGACTGTATCTGCTTATTAGCATTCTGTACTGACAGCCTGGCCCTACTAATGACCTACTCTTTGAACTACCAAATTCTTCATGAGTCCATCTGGCTTCTAAAGGCTTTCTGGATTCCCATTCCCTGCTTTTAATGAATTACAGTGAGGTTTGGATCATAAGATCTGCAATGGCTCTGTCTTTCAGAAGAGCTGTTTGATGAATTGAGGTGAATGACCAGATGAGCCCTTAGAAGAGAAGGCTGAGTGCATGTGCCTGCAGCCTGCAGGAAGTTTGGGTTTCTGGGAATGGCAGCCTGTTTTAATAGACCAGCATTCTGATATGCATGAATCCTTGTCTTCCTGCTAGGGTAAGAAGCTGTAAGATGGGATAAAAATAACTCCACATGCTATTGGTAGCAACACCTACTCCAGTTACAGCCCTCTGCTCTTCATCTTCAATACACAGCCAGGTCACTCCATGCCAGCCAGTGTGCCAAACTTGGCCAGGGTCAAAGGCATCCATGCCATAAGGTTCCTCAAGTGAGGCAGCCCATCTTTCCAGGCATTGTATGTAGTTCACAGATTATTTTGTCAGTGGGGTTCTTCTCAGACAAGCCTCTCAGTCATCCAGGCAGAAGCTACTGGATGCTTTCTCCAGTTTGGCAGTGATTGAGCGGTGTATGTAGGTGTCCAAGGAACCAGCTGTTTGTTAGCCATGGTTGGAAAGCCTCACAACAGCTTATTCCAGACTCCAGATTTAATAGCAAATCCCTGCTGGTATATGTGAGATATCTGGTGGCTTTTCACATATAAACATCAGCTCTACATGGAAACTAACCTTGAGGAGGCAATACAAAACCTTTCTCTCACGCCAGGTACCATGAAAATTTTAAACAGACAAGGTATAAATCAGACCTCATGCCAAAGGGAAAGCAATAAGATGCATTTTTCCCAAGTTTCCTGTGTTTACCTTCTCAGCCTGTAGCTACTAGTCTGTCTTTTTTCTCCAGTGGTGCATGTTTGCACTTGTTCTTACAGAGCTGGCCAAGGTCCAATACCCATTAAATCCACTGAGTCTTTACTCCCAAGTCCAGATCCTCTCAACAGCTGTTTACATATGACTAATTCAAACTCTATCGCAATAAAATTGCTTCAGCTATACAACCGTATGAATGGGAAATTCTAATTATTTGCAATAAAGAATGTGTTAAATTTTGCGACTGTTTTTTTTTGTTGTTGTTGATTTTTTTGTTTTGTTTTGTTTATGTGGTTGCTTTTGTTTGGTTGGTTAGTTTGTTGTTTTGGTGGGGTTTTTTTTGCACAGTAATGAAACATTCTGGAGAATCACAATTATTCAGTGCATTATTGGGCATAGAGTACTTCATCGTAGGCGATGTACAGCAGTCTTGTCACAAAAGCTTACATTAGGACACGTACTGAATCTAGTCTCTGAGCAGATCAGAGCTCAAAAATTCCTGGTTTCTAACTTCTTTAGACCTACACTACATGTAACTGCTACAGATGAGCTTTGTGTTTTGGTCTGCTATACATTCAGCACCCACATACAGCTGTGTCGCCAGATGCAGGCACCATTTCCTGAGCAACTTAAAGAAAAAAAGAATTAAATATTGGAAAAGATAGACTTGTTAGAATCCAGCAAATGTGGATTTGCAAACAATGTATAGATGCTTTACTTCCATTTCTTCTTTTATTTATATGGAATGAAATCTGATATAACAAGAGCCTGTCCTCTGGAGAAGTGTCATTCTGACTCCATCTGTAATGTATAGAGTACTACAGGCAAGCTGCTGTATTGAGAGCAATGAAGAAACATCCATTCTCTGTAACCAGTGCTGCAGATAGCATCTATCTTCTGCACTTTGATGCTTTTCAGATGATGGAATACTTTCTGTGCAAATGCTAGACTTCTATTTGTTATTTCACACTGTCAGTTCTTAAACAACAGGTAACATTTCATCCTGAAGCCAGCCCTTGATTGGCTTGAGAAACACAATGATATAGGATCCAAATTCCTTAACACTGAGACTGCTGCTGTATGGACAGGGTACAGGAGCTCTTTTACAATACATCAAAGGGATTGTATGATATCCAAACAGCAGTTGCATCAGAATTAATACACTGAGTAAATATAGCACCGTGTTAGTGTGAAATAGGCCCGAGTCACCTTTTGTGCTCTCCAGTGAGTTCATGAAGAATCCTATGTGGGTGTGCAAGTGCAGAATTTGGGCCGCAGTGTTGAGAGAACAGCTCTGACTTCAGACTAAACAGAAACATATGGAGTTCAAAGAAAGCATTCACGCAAGCCAGATTGAACAAAAAGTCCACACTTTACCAGGGACTTTTCTACTAAGAGCTGCAGCATGGAAAACACTGTAATGGATGTAGCAAACTGAAGCTTTAATAATAGATAATAATGATCATCATCATTTATGGTAATTTTTTTTTATATACTAGGGACGTGGCTGTGCTTACACAGAGCACAAAGCTGCTTGGATTTCCCTCAGTGCAAAGCTCCATCACAAATGGCTGTGCTGTACCTGGTCCTCTTTTTGCCATTCCTTTCCATCGTCTTTGAGCTCAGCATCCAGCTGGGCCTGCATATTTCAGGGATCCAGTTATCTCCCCTTTGCCACTCACCTCAGAGATGGAGCAGGGGAGACAGGTCTGGAGCACTTAGCTCTGCATGGACTGTGGGTACAGGGACCCCAGAAGGAAGAGTTTGGTTCTTTGTCTTCCTGCCTTGAGTAGGTACCTCCTGTCCCATGCAAGCTAAAAGTTTAGTATGTGCTTCAGGCTCTCCATGAATAATGAGAACGGTTAAGTGGTTTTCTCACAGACTTTTTATATTTCTCATTCCTTCTCTCTGGAGTTAAGGGAAGAAAGTTCCTATCTTCACTTCCCTTGGTTTTCAGATTGGCAAGTACCACTTCGCAAAAGTTGTGGACAACGTTATATTTTCCTTTTCCTTCACTCAAGGATGGAAATCCAAGAGAAGGAACACGCTGGTGGTAGATCCAATAAGCAGTGCCAGCAGGGCGTCCCCTGCTTCACGGTGCACTTTTCCCCTCACCACAGCCTCTCTCCTGCTTTGATTCTCCCCAGGGTCTGCAGGGTTTTTTCCACTTCCACACCACACCTGCACGGCATGACACGGAGCCCAAGTGAAACATGTTTGCAAAACAAGTCTAGGCAAAAACAAGATAAACTACTCTCTCTACAAAACAAGATATCTGTGACTACAGCCACGAATATCATTTCCCTTAAAATTGTCAGAATTCTTTGTTCCATCCCAAGATCATTCTTCAGTCAGGGTCCTTTAGTTTCCTGACACACATGGACAGTGGGACTGAGTGCACCCTCTGCAAGCTTGCAGATGACACCAAGCTGTGTGGTGCAGATGACATGCTGGAGGGCAGGGATGCCACCCAGAGGGACCTGGACAGACTTGAGAGGTGGGCCCATGCCAACCTCATGAAGTTCAGTAAGGCCACGTGCAAGGTCCTGCACATGGGTAGGCAGAGAAACTGTGGAGATACACCACCAGGATTTAACCATCTTGCCTACCCAGAGGAAGCACCGCACTACCACAATTAGATCAGTTCTCTTGTATAGAGAATATAACTACATTTTTTCAGCCTGTCACTTCTACTCCACTGTGTACAGATGCACTGTGCCCAAGGCAACCTGTAGCAGCATGGCACCAAAAGAAAAGACACAGCTTGGTTTCAAAAGGTCCTGAAATTTATCTTGGATCCACAGCAAAATGGTGCTTTGAGTGGCATGTAGCAAAAATACCTTCTGCATTAAGACCTCCTGCAATTAAAACCTGTTGTAAAATACATCATTTCTTCTAGTACATTGACTTCATGAGCAGGTAATAAATCAAAGCTATGTAGCTCTATTTTTGTTAGTGCTACGTTGTTAATTACCGGGAGCTTTATCACAGCTACCAAGTTCAGAGTGTGGAGTCTTTAGAAAAGTTAACAGAAATCTTTACAGTACTTTTAAGTTCAAATGAGACTGAGTTCAATTTTATACTTCAGCAAATAGGAATACATTCATAAATTCAGCTCAAATATAAGATTTCTTCACTTTCTTATTCAAAATAGCTCTTCTCCCTCTGTGAATTTTCCAACTAACTGAAGAGCAGATTTTTATTGCTCCATGAGCACTCAAGTCACAAACAAGTAACAGAGCACACCGAACTGAGCAATGCATCTTGCCTTTTTATTGTTACAGACAAAGAGGAGTACATCTCATCCATGCCATCACAGCTGTAAACTTTCAGTGTCACTCTGATCCCAGAGCACACGCACACGTCAGCCTCTCCACCTTTTTATCATAGTAAGCTGCATATCAAAACTCAGCTGTGTGCAACCACTTTTCTAAATAAAAACACAGCCCCCACCCCCCCACCCTTCCAAAAAAAAGACCAAAAAAAAAAACCCAACAACCAGCATTTGCTAACAGGACTTTGCTGCATTCTTTAAGGTACCAGCAGGGTAAGCATGCACAACAGCCAATACAAAGCCCACAGACATGCTGCTGTCCCCAGCAAGTGAACTGTGCTGAAAAATCCACAGGCTCAGCGCTGGAATTCTGTCTCCTGCCAAAAATCAGTTCAAGACCTGTGCATTGCTTATGTTCAAATCGAAGTGGGAGGAAAGCAAGCTAAGGCTGCTATTTGAAAGCAGTTGTGTTCTGCTGACTGTTCTAGTTGTAAAATAAACCACTCCATTATGAGAACCTCTACTGCTTCCCCTCAGCCAGTTTCCAGTGCTTTGGTGGAGTGCAATGCTTCTGGAAGCAACGTGTTGCTGTGCCATGATACTTCTCTTTTATACAAACTGAGTCCTGATGACCTATAAAGGGTTTTTCTAGGATACTACATATGACAAGAAAATTCCCACTTCAAATGAAGGTGGAAGGATGATTTTCCTTACTGAGAACCAGCAGCCTTTCAGATGACTTCACCAGGGTGTATTCTATCACTGCATATTACTGACTGTGACTTCACACAAAATATTTTGGTAGCGGGTCACAGTTCCCTGTGCCTGCAGTGCTGGAATAAAATGGGAGAGAAGAGGTTTGGAAACACAAAGGTTACTAGCTACTGCCATAACTCACTGAGCAGCCTGGCAGCAGAATATCAGCTGCATATGGAGAAACAGGAGTCGATAAAATAACTTTGAAAACCACTGTTGTCCATGCTGCTCCCACACTCTTGCATGTGTAAAACTTTGAGTTTGTACCATAGATGTTCTAGCTCATCTATACATTTCCATTCATTACACTCTGGGGAAGACATTTGAAGTTTTATGACAATCTGTTATTCTGCACGATAACTTCCCACTGGGGGAATCCTCTGTTTTCCCCATCTTGCCCACCCCAAACAAGAAGGGGAAAAAATGGGAAAACAAGGGGAAAGAATCTGCCACCATTTTTTCAAAGTGTAGCAAGGTGCAATCTTGCCTACTACTGCTACACTGTTCTGCCCTCCCCTCTCCCACTGACTGCAGCAGGAGTATTAATAGCATCAGCACTGCAACCCATCAGCACGGAGTGAGATTCCCCCCTGCGTAAGTCCATGTGAGAACCGTGGACCATTTGGCTGCAATCAAAGCATTTCAAAACCAGAGTTTGCAGGGGGCTCCTGCGTGCGTAGGCGTTGTGCAGGCGTTCTGCCAGAACCCTCTGCAGTGGCCACTGAGAGCGGTACAGCCCAGGCTGTGATTTGCTTGAATGAAAGACACTTCTCCAGAAGGTTTTGGCAGACGCAATCGGTTCTACTGCCAGGCAGCATTCGTGTGATTGTAAACGTTAGAGATCGCATTGGATACTTAATAAATCCCTCCGAAAAGATCACAGCTACTGCACGGCTCTGAAGAAACAAACGCTGCGTACAGATTACTGTTTGCTGTGCATTGGGTTATTGATACAATTGGGAACAAATACCTTCTGTGGGCTGCCAAGCAGGCAGCGACAACTATTAATTTCTATATAAAAGCATGACTGCTTGTTTGCAAATTTACAGCTAAGCATCACTGCAAAGCAGCTTCCTTTCCTTTTTAGGGACGCATTTGTAACATAAATATTTAAAAGGTTTTGACTCCACTTACTTTCACAGATCTATGGCAATTTACATAATCTGAGGGGTTGGCCTGAGAGTCTAAGGACAATTTTTGGCTTGAAATAACAAGGAAGTGAGATGCTGTCCTTACACTAAACCCAGGAGTGAGACGCTAACACCACTCCTTTTGACATTTCAGCAGATGCAATATCACATACAGCACTGGTAGAACACATCAAAGCAAAAACAATCTAACCGGGCTTCACCTGTTTGGATAGAAATTGTTTTCTTGTGGTGTGGCACTCTGTATCTTCCTGTAATTTACTCAACACTGCTTTAAAAATGGATATTAATACATGTCCATTGGCCTAATCCCAACCCTCGTTTCAGTGCATGGCAGGAAAGCAGTCACACAGGCCTCTCTTCTCTGCTCTCAGGAGGAGGGTTTCTGTCTGCAGAAAGAAAAAGAAAGAAAGAACAAAGGAAATAAAAAATCTGAAACAAGCACTTGAAAAAGGTATGAGTATACAATCGATTAGACCTAATTCCTCTACACAACCATAGTCAAGGTGCTTTGCTGAGTGAAAAATCATAGTTATTAGAGCTGGTTTCCATCCAGAAAAAGTGACACAAGATAAGCATACTCAGATTCAAGAGGCATGGAGAGTATTTTTGTAATCCAGATGTTTTCACTTCCATAGTTAACTTCCAGGGACAGAGCTGTCAATATTATTAAAACGTCCTTTCTAAACCCTGAGCAAAATTCCACTTTCAGCTGCACTGCTCTTAATTCCTTCCCAGTGATTGATGGCTTCCTGTTGATGAAGCCTTCAGCACTGTGTAATTTAATTGTGCCAGATAGCATGTGCTAAGGGGCTGACTGTGCTCTCCGTTACACTGCCTCTTCTCCGGAATAACTCTGGGCTCAATCCAGCTGTCAGTCTAACCATGTTGTCTGAAACTGAAACTCAACACTTCCTAGGGTAGAGCTGGACTTGAGCTAATGGTTGTTCTTTCAACCTGAGTTAGTTCAGTGACAGTCGCCTTCTTACCAACTCCATTTGGAGATGTGCCTCCAGAACCCCATCAAAAGCTTAACAATCATTCTCTGTACAAATCATTTACAGTTATTTGTTCTTGGTTATGAAGTGTCTTGGTAGAAAATCATTTCCAAGCTTTTGGTCTCTGTATTCCAGGAAAAAAAAAAGTTATCTCAGATTCTCAAAGATATTTAAATATCCTGTATTATTACAGCTTAGATTTTTGTTGGCCTTAGTCCCACTGTTTGAGAAACAAAGATTGAACTTCCTGAAATACCACCACCATTTCAGAAGTGGATTCTGCATGAAAGACTCAAAACAACAGCAACAACAGTCTGCCCAGTGAGGCAGGGAGTCACTCTCCCTGGAGGTGCTCAAGAAACATATCGATGTGGTAGTTAGGACATCGTTTGGTGGGCAATATTTGTGGTAGGTGGGCAGTTGGACCAACCTTTGAGGTTTTCCCCAGCCTTGCTGATTCCACGATTCTGTGATTCTAAGTGTAATCACAACTGAAGGGTGACATCTTCCTGAGCGTAAATTTGTGATTATCAACCTGTGGTCTGTGGTCCCTTCAGTTTGTAGACTGACTTTGAAGAGTTTATTGGGGAAGACTAAACAAAAAAATCCTTAAGCCTTTCCAGGTTTAAATTCAACATCAATGGGTTTCCCATTTGTACTGGAAAATAAACAAAACAAAACAAACAAAAAAAACCCAAACAATTAGAAGCACTAAAGCTTGGAGATTTCTTGTTAACATAAGATCACAAAGTTCTGTGAAACATAAACTAGCTGGTGTTCCCTCTACATGATAATTCCCGACACATTAAAAACAGCAGAGGCCTAATTAATGAAGATACCCAGCTCCCACAGCAGTAGCTGGGCACTTCTACCCAAGGATCTATTCTGCCAAGCCCAGGCTCCCTGCCCAGCAGCCCAGTGCTTATGTCCCCAGCTGCTCCCACTCTGCTGCTCATCTCTTGCTCTCACAGAGCAAGCTTTGCAGGCAGAGGCTGTTTGAGAGATGCTTTTCCCTTCCCTTTATCCTTTTCAACCCAAACTTTTGACATCTACCTTTGCATTAAAGAGGACTTGCTCACATTCCTTGTCTGCTTTTGCTTATCAGCTTAGTGCAATGGCAGGCATTATTACTGTACACTCAAGAAGCACTGCTTCTTGGTTATACAATGCAATCCTGGATGAGTGAATGCTCCCATTGTTGGGAGCCCAGTAGAAATCACAGAATCATCTTAACGTCACACAGGCTTATTGGTTTTCACAGTAATGCCAACAGGCTGTCACTGTTACCACCAACCCTGCCTAGGCATAACTCACGACTATCTACAGGCAGGAGGAACAGCTCTGGGACCACTCAACTATAAAGTAAATGACGATGAGAGAGAAGTGTCAATTACCAAAATTAACTGTGGCCATGTTGGCACTGGCATAGGAAGCCCCTGAATGATCAGTCCTTGATGGGGTTTGCCCTTGGAATAAGAATTTTAAAGACTCGAAGAGCTGTTTGATGAAGTTACTTGTGAAAAAAATAGAGTTGGGTCAGTAACAGCCAAGCACTAGTAGTTAAGTGGAGGTATGAAGGCTGTACCTTTCTGAGAGCAGAGCACCATTGGTAGAGGCTTGGCCATGGCCTTTCACTTTTGTAACTCCGCACCACTCCATAATTTGTATTTAACTGAAGTATCTCTTCCAGAGAGCTCTTCTGAGTCTCAGTACCTCCTTCATATGGTCATGCATAGACACAAAAGATTTCAGATGTATCTAGTCCAAACAGGTGAACCCAGTTAGGCACCAGAGCAGCCCAGCCCAGCTGCAGAGATGGAGCTCCTGGATTCCCAGTCTGATGCCAAGTGGTTATTGAGTTTTAGGCTACTGCATGGGAAACCTCTGCAATGTAACTCACATTGTGCACAGATCTCTGGCCTAATCAGTTCGTTATTGATAGCTCATGAAAGCTCATGAAAACTCTACCCTCAATGTCTGGGGGCCCTACATGATTGCCCGAGGTCACAAGAAACTAAAGACAAAGCAACATAATTGTTGTTCAGTGTTACAACTTGAGACATAATTAATTTACCTCTCTGTGGCCAACTGCTGTGAATGACAATTTGAGCAGAAAGTGACTTTGAATGATCAAGGAGCTCTCCTCACCCCAACGACAAAGATGGCACTGGACAAAAGCAGCCCACCAAAGGAACTGCAGAGGAGGCTCCAGTCTGCCTGCACTTACCCAAAGTTGCTTTACCATCCTGTTGCCAGTGCATATGGAACTGTTAGGAAAGCAGAGGTAGTACAAGACATGTGGGGGGCTTTATTATAGAGCCACATAATTATCTGAGTTGGAAGGGACCTTTAAACTTCATCTAGTCCAACTGCCCTGCAGTGAACAGAGACTCCTCCAGCTCACCAGGGTGCTCCTTGCATCCTCCTGCTCCTTGCACACACTGGACAGCATGGAATCACTTGTGAGTTTTCATTCAGCTCTACCTCAGCCAATATCCATGTATATTTATGAACCTACATACATAGGCAATGTTAAAATCAGGGCGTTTTTTTACACCCTCGTGTTTTGACTCTGGGGACCTCTGCAGCACAAGACAGGCAGGTGAGGAGGCAAAATGCCCCATCTGCTGTGAAAACTGCCCAAGCAAATGCACTTCTCCATTTTTCGTGGAGAGTTTCAATACATGAACATGGAATATACATGCTTGCCTTTCCTCTCTGCCAGCCCTGCTTGCCACCTTCTTGCCATCCCATTCATTTGCTGCTCCTGCCCAGAGAGAGATGAATCCACCACTCAAAAGCAGTGCTATGAGGTAGAGAATAAAGCACCTTTTCTCATTCTTCTCTCCCACATGCATCTTCTTTTCTTCTTTATTTTATACATGAATCGTCTGGGGTAATTCTTTAGCCTGTTATGCAAGGAGTCAGGCTACTGAAGCTCTCCAACCGGGTGGAAAATAATCTGCACTTGGTACAATCCTATTTGCTGTGAAAGTGAGTCAGCAGAGATGTCGTGTCTGCTGTATGCAGACAGGCAGACCTGGCCGCTTGGAGACAAAGGCTAAGGAAAGATTTTCTGTAGAAGCACATACCCGTGTATCTAGATTATATGCCATCTTCTTCAAATCCTGCAACGCCCTCTGCATGAACTCAAACGCATGGCAGTCAACACAGGGACGGCCTGGAAAAAAAGGTATAGAAAAAAAGACATCACTGTCACAGCATGAAATTTGGAATGCAGCAGTGCAAAGAAGGAATGCTCAGAGGCCTTGTAATGCCAGGAGAAAACCCATTTTACCAGCACCCACACCCGCATCTGCGCAAAGTTAGGGCTGCCTATGAACAGGGCTATGAACCTGGACTGTCCAAGTGCTCACTTCTTGAGTGAGGATTAGCAAAAGCTGGAGAGTGCTTCGCTGTGTGGCCTTTTCTGAACACAGCCCAAGCTTTGTTCTGCCGGATGCTGAATGCCTTCAGCCCCCATCCTCCCTCTTTGAAATGGAAATCCCCTGCTCCTCCTCACAGGAGAGTTAATTCTCCACAGATTGGCTGCAAACAGCAGTTGCAGCGGATCAAAAATCAGACAGCCAGCTCTGTTTTTACAGGAGCTCTTACAAGAACAGCTTGGCAAGGGTCAGCACCAGATCTGTATATGCTTCCTTCACCTGCTGCTGTGTTTTTTCTCCACCAGGAACGCGAAGTGCCCCACTGGCTCTGCAGCTGGTGCCAGTGTGCATGCACACAGGGACAGGGGGAAGGCAGAGAGAGGAGGAGGAGGAAGGGATGTGCCAACAACTTTCTGGCTCACTCCTGGGCCTGGGCATTTCTGCTCTGCCAGGATTCACCCTTCACTGATCTCATGCCCTGTAGTTACAGAGTAAATAGAGTGTGAGCTTTCAGAGGAAGACACTGCAGACACTAGGAGGGGATGCAAGGGGGATGATATTTTACGTTGATCACAGACGCCTGACAGTGTATGTGGGGGAATGCTAAGATCTTTGTCCCCAGGCAGCCACTCGTGCTGCTCTGACAAAGCAAAGTGAGTGCAAAGTTGCTGCTGAGATGGCTACAGAGCTCCCTGCAGCCTGTTATCAGGATTTTGACAGTCGAACTGTTCTCACTTCTGAGCATGGAGGAAGAACCTGAATAGTCAGTGTGCTGTCAGCAAATCTGCCATTCACTTGGGGCCATGGTCTCCTCCTTCTCATTACAGTGCTCTTCTCAGAAAGCAGCCTACCCTGGCTGACTTGCCTGCCCTGAAGTGACTGTCACCATATTGCATGTGGAACCAGGAGCTGCACTCAATGATCCTTGTGGGTCTCTTCCAACTCAGGATAGTCTATGACTCTGCAGTATCCCAGGATGGCAACATCCAGCTGTTCAAGCTGACCTGTCTCTTTGACTTATGGTGACACCACGAGGGCTCACTGAGTCAGCACCACTGCAGATGAGGAGACAGCTGTACCTGGGAGAACAACCAGGAATGAAGCTGGCTGTGAACCTTCTCATGCAGCCCTGAGCACAGCTTTGCAAATTAAGGCATTGTTGAACTCACCATCAAACTTCTTGCACTTAGCACAGAACAACCTGAATGTAGTTCCCCAAATAAAACTGGGGCAGCAAATCCCCACTTTCTGGCAATTATACAGCTACAATCTGATTTTTATCAGCAAAAATACCCAAGCCCTGACTCTGGCTGAGCTTTTAAACTATCAAACAAGCCAGGTTCTTATAGTAGACACTATCAGATACTTTGATAATGTATAAGATTAAGAACTTGGTTGGTTTTGTTTTGTTTTGTTTTGTTTTTTTAGTTTGTTTTAGCAAAGCTACGGGAAATGGGATGCGGCCCCACAGGGTCAGAGCCTTTACCCATGTGCCCATGCAAAGGATTTACCCATTCCCCTGTGCTGAGGCCATCTCACTGCTGTGGGGCTGGTGGTGTTCATTGAGTGTTCTTCCATAAACTGTGTACCACTGTTAGTGATTATGAGTATTACTGTTAGTGATTCCTATCAGCCTGCTGCGAAGCAGGTGGGGTGCAGGTGTGCTCATCATAGGGTCTACTGCTGGAGTCTGAGGAGCTTAAAATTAACCTGTGGTTCTCCCAGAGACAGGAATTAATAAAAATAATTACAGTAATTAATAAATAACCCCCAAGGCTCACAGTGGTAGCCATGTGTGGTCCAGCATTGCTTCTAGCAGACAACTGATGTAAAAACACTCAGTGGGAATAATAGTGGAGTGGGCTGGGATGGAATGGGATGGGATTTAATTACTGTAGGAAACCTGCTTTAGCAGAGGGGTTGGACTAAATGACCTCCAGAGATTTCTTCCGACCCCTAAAACTCCATTATTCTGTGATTAAACCTCTAGATTAGACCTCCAGCAGTGTTATTCTAGGCTACCAAGAGATGTGAAAATAGACATCCCAAGTCTTGGACCTAAAAAGTCCTCCATGGATTTTTCTCACATTAATCTGACACATTACTTCTTGAGTCCATGGGAACTTTCAGCATCTGCAGCACTCTGTGGCAATGAGTTCCACAGCTCAGCAGCACACACTGTGAGCAAATTGTCACTCTTGCTGGCTCTGAAGTTAACATCTACTTGTGTCTCTTTCTGCCTCCAATTTTTGCAGAGAGAGACATTTATTATATAATCACCATCCTTGTCCCACTTCTGACTCTGCTGATCTCCATCACTCCCTGCCTCAGTGTCACCCTTCCAGACTGAAGAGCTGGCCTGCAAGCTGCTCTACCTAGCTGGGCTCATCCTTGCTTAACGCTCACTACATTTTCACTAAGATGCTTGTGGACATTTCCTTGAAGTAACTGCTTGGTTTCACAAGAGGGTTAAGCAAATCTAAGTACATTCTGCTTTCTGTCCTTGGCTGCATGTTCCCACGCTTTCCCTTGCTCACAGCAGCAGTGACCATGATGTTGCTTGGGCAGCTGAACTGCTGATTACTTTTTCTCCAGACCAGCTCCTGAATGCACAAGTCCTATGGTCAGAATGAGGACAAGGAAGAAAGTTATGGTGAGAAGGGCAGAAGCAGCGCAGACTTACATCAGCTTAAAGCAATTGTGGAACCAAAACTTAAGTCCCATTATAGCCAAGTACAGCAGAGTGCTATTAATTCCTCGCTGACAGCTGGGAATAGGCTATCATTCATAGGGAGACTTAACAGGTTTGTGGTTTAACATAATGAGAATCATCAAGAGTCAGCTATAATTCTTTAAATGGATCCTGTCAGCATGATGACTGTGTCTGCTTTTGTGTGTTTGGGGAGAAGGGGAGGAGGAGAGCTCTAAATATGCTTCCTGGTGAAAAACTGGAACTGAAAGCACTGTGGAAGTCTAATTTACTTTCCCTCACATGCGCATGGCACTTACTCTTTGTATTTCCTGCACCTTGGCTAATGCAACCAGACTGACCAGCTTCTGTTCTTCAGTTCCACATTTCAGCCTTCACAGTGGGTGATCTGGGCTGGAAATGCTATGGTAGCTTGGGGAAATTGCTTAATTATTTTTAGTGGATTGCTCTGAACTTAAAAGAAAGTACTCTGAAAGCATTAGCAACACCACTTCATACTTGAACAGTCTTTGTAAAGTAGTGTGTATAAAGTATTAGGACTTGTTTAATGACTCCTAATTAGAATATTCATACAGATCTGGGCCTGGCTCTCTGACTGGAAGAAAGGAAGCAAAGTGCGGTGTAGAAGGTGGCACCCCACACCAGAAATCAGTGTCACGCAATAGCACAGGACATCTACAGCACTGAGAAGATAACATGGACTTAAGCATATCAGCAGCACTGTCCTCAAAAAGGGTCAGTGCCCAGGAGGATAGAGACCTCAGTGAGAAATAGCCTATGGAGCTGATATCAAGCAGAGGGAGATTCAGGAACGTCTGTACTAGATCACATCAAAGCTCTGGCACAGTGTCCTGAATTCCAAACACTACACCTCATTTTATGTGTCTAGGAGTGTTTCCAGGCTTTGAGAGCAGCTGGTACTGATGGGCAAAGGAGGGTATTTGGAGCACTGAGCAACTGTGCAGCGTTTTCTCAACCACTTGCTGATGAGAAGCATTGCAAGCTCCTTGTTGCTTTAAAACTCTGCCCCTCCAGCAGGAAAAAAATATTTATAATTCACAGTGAGTCAGGGGCCGTCCTCCTGGCCTGCCCTCAGACAGAAACACCATTCGTGCAACCACAGCAATGCTGCCAGCCTCTGTGATTCAGGGCAGAGCAGCGCATCTCTGCAGAAACAGAGTGCCCCTCATTCCTCATTCTCACATGCAAGAACAAAACAAGACAAGGAATCTTAACCAAGGACTCAATGGGACTTAGTAGCCTGGTCACAGGTTATCAGAAAGATAAGATTTGATTTGGAGACGGTGGCCAAGTGTTTGTTCTACAGATAAAATGGGAGTTTCCACTACATGGGAGGAGCAAGAAACCATCACATACTTTCCCCCCAAGATATGTTGCCTTGCCTCTGCTAACACAGACACACAAAAATCACATGTAATTTATTTTTTAAGCATGATATTGTCCTTGAGAGAACAGTATAGACCAGTTGACTTATTAAAGTTTATGAATTAATGCATGGAAAACAGACATAAGATAGAGGTGAGGCCTCTTTTAGAACAGACCAACACTTATCACTAGTCAAAAAAAAAAAAACAGTGGAACAAAAGAAGAAGGGAATTCAGTACTCAAGTCCTAGGGAGGATGTCTTGGGTGTATTAATTATAAATAATGTAATTAAAAATGCAGTTTTAGAAGAATAAGATGCAGTGACTAAGTTAGATCTCATTCTAGATATTTGAGTAGTAAAGTGAAAAGATAGCTGTGATACAAAGTGAGCCTAAGAATGAGAAATTGGTTTGTATGCAATTACATTCCCTGCTCTCAAAAAATAAAAGAACCCCCCAGAGGGTATTTAGGCTTCCAGTGGGCAGCTACTTCAAACCTCCTGACCAAAACACCCTGAAAACACTGACTCTGTTCCCCAGTGTCTTCCAACTATTGCCTCATTTTAGAGACGAGGAAGTTGAACTAGAGACTTGCTCAAAACGATAGAATAAATTAAAATAGAGCTGTGATCCAAAGCCAAGACCTGCAAGGTGTGCCTGAGCCAGTCAGCAGGGTACACCCGGAGCTGTCTGTGTGGTAAGAGGAGGGCACAAAGCAGGATGCGTGCAGCGGGGCATGAGCACAGCACGGCAGTACCTACTTTCAGCAGGAATGACACTCCCCGAGTCCTGGCTGGCCCCCACAAGCCTCACACTTAGCAGGCCCAGCACCGAGATGAACGGGATCGCCACACGCATCACGCTCCAGGCAGACGGCAACGCCATTGCTCGTGTCAATAATTCAAGCGGTCTTCCCAGCCTGGAATGAGGAGAGAGAGCAAAAATCAGCTGTTTCCTCCCTACAAAGAAGGAGGTGAACTGTGATATGCAAAGACCCACATGTACGCACAAAGCCGCACGCATGCATCACGGTGGTGACATGCTGTGGGCTGCAACATTCCCAAAGGACCAGTTTGCCCAGTACCTGAGCTTTCTCTTCACCCGTGGAGCAGCTGAAACAAGCAGGCAAGTCTTCAGCATTCACTCTGAGCATGCGTACCCCTGCATCCCCCCGCATCCCCCCTTTCCCCGATTAGGGTCATTGCCATGGAGATTTGCTATAGCAACACGGAAAATCGGAGCTGCCAAGTGGAGGAAAAGATTTAAAGGGACCACATTGCTGTGGATGGTCACTACTGTTCTCTGCCTCCACCCCTTCCAAGGCCGTCTCCTCTCCTCAGAGGACACCAGCTGCTGCAATCCACATCAGAGGGTCTTGGGCAATGTTTGGGTTGGTTGCTTTTATTCTTGAAGGGACTGTGCTGAACCATGCAGCTCCCATCCTTTGCTTTAACTGTAACTCACTTAGAGTGAGATTTTGTTTCCAGAGATTTCAAACAATAAGAAAACTCAGAAGTTTGCTTGGAAGGAAAAAAGATCCAGTGACTGCTGGTGGTGTCTCAAACTGCCTTGTGTAGAAGGTCCAAATGTTGTTCCCAGTCTCTGGGGTCTTCATGAGGTGATTCAAGGCACATGTGTCCACCAAAGTGTCTCCACTGATACCACAAGGAGACTCCAGTCCAAGCTTTGCCTTAGGTGAGGCTGATCGAGATGGCCCAGTTTAACACCACCTGTCTCTTCACAGGCTGCAGATGCCTGCTAAATGAGCAGCTCCACAAGAGCCGGAATGTAATGGAACAACATTGTACAGTTTGACTGTATACTCATCTAGGGCTGGTCACATAGTCTAGCCCTGATCTGCAGTTTTAAATAACACCAAATGGAAATTCTGGCACAAAATCTAAACCTTACACTTCCATTTACCCTGGCATATGTGTTTCTAGCACATACATTCATTTTGGTCCTGTTGGCCATATCACACTCTTCATACATGAGCTTCAAGACAAGGACAGAAAGCAATTTCCTACATGTGCAATGGCCTTTGTTAATGTGGAAAGCATTGTTTATTCTAATACTTTTTCAAGTTACCAATACAGTCTTTCTATAGTTGTAAAGATTGTATAAAATCATTTTCTTAGTTGCTTGGTCTTTTCAGGAGGTAAGTAGGACAAGCAACACAACCCACAATGAGATAAGGAAAGGAATGTGACATCTTGGGAAGGAAAGCAACCTCAGAGTTAAGCAGAGGTTTTTCCCACCTTAACTGTGAGAAGTATAGAAGGGGATCAGAGCAGAGATCTTGGGAAAATTTGGACCAAAGGGAAGCTGGATGTCCTGAAATATGCCATTCCCAGGATGCCAGGACTCCAAGGATACCTACACATAGTTTGGCCATATGCTATTATTAAGGTCTAGATATCACAGCTTAGTTTTGCTTAGTTGTGCATACATGCAATAAAGCTTATTTGTTAGTGGATGGACTAACTTTATCTTGTTTTCTGACTGCTCAGCCACCCACTATCCAGGCTTAACACTGTGATAGCACCACAGAAGGAGTACTTGCTGAATTGGACTACTGCCATCCAGACAGCGTACCACCACCGAACTTGCTGCCACTTGTAGCAGTGGGGAAATCTACAGTAGGGCCCTCTCTATCCACAGTCTAATGGGGCAAAAGGTGTTACTTCTGTATTAAAACACACTGTCCTTGTTTTCAATTGCTTGGTGCCAACATAAAATAAACAGATATTGCACTTGCAGAGTCCATCCAATTTTTGCCTCAAATGTCATGGACAGAAGCATGAAAAACATTCCCAACACCTCTTGTTAACACAAATGTGTGGTCCAAGATGCATTTCTCAATTCACAGGGAAAAGAGCCTGTGTCTGTGGATAACTTCCAGAAATCTGTGTTGTTCTATCACCTCCAGCAAAGCTGAAGAAGAAAGAAGGAAAGTACTTGAACAACTTCCTTTGCTATTACATTCACTATTGCATACCTCGATGACTAAAGGATTTCAGTATAAATTTACTCTGGAGGATGAGAAAATTCCAAGAGAATCACAGGAGTTCATTTGCTGTCTGAAGAAGGTCATAGAAGGCTACTTGAAATATTTATTCTTCTTTTTCTATCTAATCTATATCCAATTATCACATGCTAACAAAAAAGGTTTTTCCTGCAAAATAATCAGAAACATCCAGACATTTATTGTAAAGATGATATCTCAGTCTAATATGCAGTGCTAGATCTTGATCTGTTAATGTGACCATAAGTCCTTTGCTGAACTTGGAAGAAAGCACAGAGACAGAAGAACCTGAGTCTGGTTACTATTACTTGAATAACAAGTGGTGAGAGAACACAGGCACAACATCAGAATGGTCAAGAAAAAAATGTGATTCAAATGGTGAGAAGCATAAAGGCCTTGTAGGTAGGGAAAAGCCAAATTTAATCAACCTCAGGCAGGTTTCTGCTGTGGTGTCACACATCACTGTGAGAAGAAAAGCAACAAAACTGTTATGGGGCCTGCAAAACTGACTGGGTAACTGCCCGTAGTTATCAGTGGGTCACCATCAGCAAGGAGGGAGATGTCACACAGGATCTGGAAAGACTCAGTTCAAGGATTCAGTATTTTGTTAGTCACCTGGGTATTCAATAAGTAAAGTGATTGTTCAAGATGTAACACCAGTCTAGGAGGTTATAAGAAACATGAGAGGAGAGGACTAGAATTTCAAATCATGCGGACAAGTTGAAAAAAAAATAAAAATTTTAGAAACAGAAAAAAAATTGATAAGGATGAGAACAAGCTGCTAAACCTCATCAGGAATAATCAAGAGCTTCCATTTCAAATGGGGAACAGCAGGTTAAGTGGCACTTCTATGGAGGAGTTAGGGAATCATGAGCTGAAATCAGTCTGCAACGTTGCGCCATTGCCCAAAAAAAAAAAAAAAAAAAAAAGAAGGCAGCTATATCAGTGTTTGGCAACTACTGAGTCACAGCCTGAACCACTGATTGAGCACCTGAAGAAAAGACCCCATCAGCCCTGGGAGCACAGGTGAAGGCAATTCACCTGTGTGACCGGAGTGAGTGGAGCCAGGCTCCATTCCTCTTAGACCTCATTTAAGGGCTGACTGCCACAGAGGAAGGGTCTCTTGTTGGAGATCTTTCCTTTGTGGAGTTTTTCCTGTGAGCCTAGATCCTCAGAGGCAGGTGAGCATTCTGTTTTCTTTCTTTGTAACACTTTCTTATTACACTGGAACTGTTGCTACTATAATTAGGATGCACAAAGAAGAGTGCAGGAGCTTATTTTTTTTCCATCACAGGATCTTGGTGGTTGTAGTACATCTGGTTTGGTTACTGTAATGGAAGAATAGTAGAAACTGGCAGAAATGACTGAGATTTAGGAATTGTTCTCTCCCAGAGCAGCTGGAAGAACTGAGGTTACATGGTCCTTAAAAAAAAAAAAAAAAAAAGACATATTCTTTCTTCAAGAATACATGAGGCTGTTGCAGAGAAACCATAATTCTGAGTGTCTCAAGGGGATTGGACAAGAAGTAAGAGATCAAACTTTATCCAGGAGGTGCTATCAACAGTCTTAGAAAGGTTCTTTATGCTAAGAACAGCACTGGAGTAGATCCCCTGTGAGAACAGTGGGCTATTTAAGGCTTTAGGTAGAAATGTGGTATCTTCTAGAAATAGCATGGGGGATAGTTGGCCCTGCAATAGGATGATGTAGACCTGGTGATTTCTTACGGATGTGGTTCCTTTCCTGTCTTTTGTGATTCTACATATGGTTACAAGAAACATTTTGCTTCTTGAGTTGTTACTTCTCAGCTGTTTGTGTAGCAACTCCAGCATAAACACAAACACTCCTGGGAGAAAAGTGTTGCGTTTATGCTGCAACTGAATTCCCTCCCTTCTCAGTTAGAAGGGCAAAGGCAATGTTTTTCTGGTCTAAACAAGCTGAGTATCAAGAAAGCATTCCCAATTTTGCATGGGTCACTGGTAAAAGAATTTAGAGATATTTGGCTGCAGGGCAGCTGCTAGGGTCTACAGAGTCCTAACACTCCTTTAAATTATTATTTTGTGGTCTTGTGGATTAGTCAAGGGCTGACAGTCTGGCGCACTGCAGATGTTTCAGCACATAAGTAGAATACTTTTTTTTTTTTGGTCTGACAGATATCTCAAGCCCTGAGAAAATCAAAGCATCTTCAGCATGTCGTATTTCATACCATGAGACAATGATTCACCTTGGTGTGATGGCTTTAAGTGTTGTCAGAGTTCTGGTAGGGGAGAAAAAAAATCTCCCTCATGTGAAATGATTATTTTGCTCCTGTCAGCATGGCTTGTCAAGCTCTTCATCTTAGGGCTTCCTGAAAAAAACCCTTCAAGATTCCAACCTCAAGCTGAACCCTGGTCAGACTGTGAGGCTTTGAGACACTGCAGCTGTTCCAACAAAACCCACACGACACTGCAAAGCAAGGATGTGGCCCCAAACAGGGAGTGCTGATAGAAATTCAGCACCAAGATACCCTTTGGTGCAGGAAATAATCAGTTCAAAAAGTTCTGCAGCATAAGAGCTGCAGAAAGATCCAGGCTTGATCAATTTGCTGAAAATCTACTGAAGCCAAAGGTGATCAGTACCTTGTAATGATCCCCTAAAGCCCAGAATGCTACACAGGAGGGGCAGCAGTGAAGTTATTGTGAAATGAAGGTCAGTTAATGATTCTGGTTCCGAGAAAAAGAACTACTGGCAAAATATCAGAGTTCTCCTAGTTTACATTTGAAGGTTTGCATCAGACTGCTGCAAATCCAACAGCTGTTTCTGGTGCTAGACAGGGTGTAAGTTTACAGTATAGGCAAGAGTTGTGTGCTGTATCTCCACACACAGCCTGGGCACCATGGATGGTAAAATTGATCTATTTGCCCTGCTACTGACATCCCTGTCTGAGAAGACAAAAGCATGTCATTTTTACTTGCTTAAGAACTATGTGTGAGAATCCCTCCTGAATTCATGTGTTCAGGGAGCAGTTGATGCTCAGGAAGAACCTGCTGGCATTCCTTTTTCAAGTTATGAGGGTTTTGGCAGACCATTCTGTGGCTATCAAAACCAGTGTGGCAGAAGGCACAGGCAGCTCTCTGAGCAGCCTGCATGTGCACATGGAAAGGGAAGGTGAGAAGGTCTCGTTTCCTTTCTGAAAAGCTACTGACACCTAGGACATATTTTACCCATGAAGGGTTGAACTACAATTTGACTTTTACACCACATATAAAACATAATTCAAATGTGCAATATACTGGCTGACAAGTGGCATTTAAATATTGTTCAGATTTTCAGCATGAGACTGAAGTGTGTGTTAGTTATATTCAGAGCTGCTAGTTGTAACTGAGTACTTTTCATGAACTGGATGCTTTATTACACTGTAGATGTAGTCTAGGGAGAATTCAAGGTGCATGTATATCAGACTTACCACCTGGATGATTCATCTTTAGATGAGGAAGAGAAATAACCCAACAAGTTTCAGAATAATATCATTAATTGGATCTTTCTCAGATGGGTATCTTTTTAGGTTGTGGGTGACAGTTCAACAGATGCAGTTACATTAAGCCTGCCGTCACTGGGAACTTCAAAGTTAGTTGGGATTTTTGCATAGGAAAGTGCCAAGTTTCACCAGCTTCTGTACAGAAGACACAGAAAATGACATTTTGTCAAAGAAAATTTTTTTGCTCAAAAGTTAGTCCAGGTTTGACATAGGTGTACTTTGATAGTACATCTTTCCATTAATTTGGACTAGACACAGTTTTGTTATACAAGCTCCTACACTTTCTCTTTGTCTCTTAGAAGAGCCACTTGGATAACCTAATAATCCCACTGAATTAGTGTGCATGGAAGGTTCTTTGCACTTGCAACAAGACAGAAGCTGTGACTTCTCTGCCTTCTGTGACAAACAACACAAGACCCAAACTGCTGTAATGAAACAACTGATACTTTACAGAGGAGAAATACAACTCTGCAACTCTTTTTGTTTGTTTTAAGCCACTTCCTAGCATTTGAGGGCACTGAAAACACTGTTTTCCCAACTCTCCATAACACTACAAACATAGTTGGAATGGAGGCTGGAGCAAGGTTACAGAATATTTACATGGAGATTAAACTGCAAACCAATGCTTAAAGATAAATACTTTGTTTGAAACTAGAGCAACAGTCCAGCTTATTTTACTTTGTAAATTGTGTAAGTTCACAACACCTGAAGGTGAGATGGCCACTATCCAGTGCTGTAAATAATTTGTTCCAAACAGCTTTCAGTGTGGTCCCAAAACAATAGACAGCCATGTAATGCAGTAAAGGGAAAGAAACAGGACAAGGTGAACAGTGAGAAGCCCATGTGCATGCTTTGACGGCTCTGTCAAATGTATACGAAACAGTAGTTTGGATTTAAAGGGGATCTTTGGACTTTCTGATTAAATTCTTGTAGGGTGCACAGTGGTGGTATTAAGTATAACAAGAAGAGATCAGTCTGTACTAATTCTAGCTCCCAAACTTCAATTTCTCATGGCAAGATCATAGGGCAGGGAAAGGAAGTGAGGCAGGACCAGGTTTATGTAATATGAAGGAGACTTTAATATCTGAGTAACTGTATAGTTCCTTCTTGGCAGTAGGCAAATGGTCTGCAGTACCATTTCCTTCCTTACAAAAAGGAAACATTACTCCTGCTTCAGAGCAGTTTCTGTGATGTACTGGGCTGAAGAAAAACAGGCACTCTCCTACTTAAGGAGGAAGGTTTGTGTTATGAATTTAGGAAGCACAGTTCATTCCTACATGTAAGGACAACTGCAGCAGATCACACCACAGTTCATTCTAAGGCCAGTATCTTATCGTTGGTAGTATTTATTTTTGGGGAAGTATAAAGCCAGGGCGATGGTGTCTTCCTAATTAAATAGTAACAACTTATGGTTCAGCTGGTATTTTTGTATTTAACAGTCTGCAGTGGAGTTCTCAGGCTTGAGTCTGAACATCAGCTTTTTGAACTTGTACAGATATTTTAAATAGCAACATCCTTTAGTGAGGACTTGTGACTTAAACATGCAGTAGGTTATGAGAGTCATCCTTCTATTTGCTCTGACTGCCACCAGCTGGTTTCAATTTGTTGCTCCCCTCTTCTTGTTTTGGAAGGGGCAGCAAGCAGTCATTCTCGGGACACTCGTGATTTTGTAAACTGCTGTCATCTCCTTCTTGTCTAGACTGAAGACATTTTGTTTCCTCTTTGCACATTACTATGTATTATCCTATTCACTTTTGTCTGCAATTTGCCTGATTCTACTGTATTCTTTTGCCCTGTGAAAGTAGTCTTGACTGTTGCCACTGTGTCACATTAAACCCGAGCACACATACAGAGATCATTCAGAAGTTTCTGTTTATTTGCTCAGAACAGATATTCCGGTTGCTGGGTGTAATTTCCAGACCTTCTTGACAATCCTTTTTTATAGCTATGTGCCATGTTAGCTGTTTTCTACTCTTCTGCTTTTATGATGGTTTTGAACAATAAATAATGGGGGACAGTTGTTCAACTAAATTGAAATAGATACGGTAGGTTGTGAAGAAGCATACAGCAATTACCATGAGAAAGTTCCTGGTTCTGATGGATCTTCTGCAGACTGAAAGGGATCTCCAATTTTTTGCAGGTTCTGAGCAAAAGAATGAGAAAGTTACTCCCTTTCCCCCCACCTGCAGACTGGGAGTGAGATGTCAGTGTTACTCAGTCCACAGTAGAATGACACTTACTGCTCCTGCAGGGCTTTTAGATGGATCTAAAGGGATGCCAAATCTGAGCAATGTCAGTCCATCACCCACATCTGCAGCAATTCACATTCCCCATCATCAGGATGGGGAGCCAGGGGTTCACCAAGAAATTCCTGGGCTTAGAGAGTAAGCAATGCCAGTCTGGAAGGGAGGGCAAAGGTTTTACTGGAGAGGAGCAAGCAGGAGAACAAAGCCAATTTAGGACAAGATGAGGAAGACCTGACTGCAGCAAAAAACCTCTGAAAAGCTGTTCTATTCTAACCAGAATCAGCTGAAGCCCTTTAAAGGCAGCATTACTCCTGGCAGAGAAGTATTTGCATCTCCTCCTTTATCTACTTGCAGTAAAGTCCACCGGTTTAGTTAGAGAGGTAAGGCCACAGGCAGGAGGATAAGAAATTAAATACTTTAATTAAAGACAATGACACTCTTATACAGGATGCCAGAAATTCAGCACTAACATATTAGCTGTTTTGGTCTAAGCACAGCAGATGTGTACCTCCTCATAATGCATGCCTCTTTATAGCCAACAGGATGTCTGAACATGGTCACAGTGTAAGCAACAAACAGGATTTCCATCACCTTTAACGTACTGGCAAAGCCTACAGAGACTATAACTACTTGTCTCCATATAATTGGGTAAGTTGTCACGGAGATGTGCTCTAACATGTTAGAGACCAAAACCAGCTTTGAATGTCTCCAGAGCATTGTTGGCTCTATTTATCCTGTGGGTTACACTTGGCCAGCTCTGATTTAAAAATCAAAGTAGGCAAATTTTTCCCCCACTCTAACACCAAGTAGCAGATTTACTGACCTGAGTCCTTACTGGCAATGCAGTGAGGTGAAAAGAGAGGGCTATTTAAAAACCAGCAAAGAAAACAGATGTACAAGATGCAACAGTGGGATGTACGTGCTTGCAACATGAACTCCAAAAAGCTGTGTTTTATACAGTTGCATTTTAAAAACCACTGAACAGGTGAAACAGTTGGCCTTCTGGATTCAGTTCAGCAGACTTGCAGTTACACAGTCACACAGATTTCTCTTTTCCACCTGAAGAAGCAGTGTTTCTGTCTGTAAGAGGAAGGGACAAAAGAAACACCAAAAATGAGATGTCAGCTCTGTACAACCAATTTGTCCTGAAGAAAAGTCAGTTTTACTTCTGTTCTGAAATTTGGAATTAGTTGTATGAGGCTTAGCATAACAATCAGATATTGCTTTCTGGCTGCAAAATAATTTAACTTCTGCATGGTTCATTGGCATACAAACATGGCAGCACTTCATGTGATATGAAGAAATTCAGCCTGGTATCCATTTATATATATATAGAATGTGCTAACATGAAAAAAATATAATACATGCTTTGCTTTTCCTGTCTGTGTTGGGGAACGTGATGGAGCACAGTGCTGCCTGACAGCAAGATCATATCCTCATCTGTTATATGCAGTCATCTCTGTCTATCATGAGCTGAAGCTTTATCTGGAAATCAGTCTGATCCAAAAGAGAACTTCCTCCTTACTGCTATGGGACAAACTAGCTGTGCAAAGTCCACCTACCAAATTAGTAGTTACACAAAAAGGGGCACTATAAGACTATCAGATCTAAGAGAGGCACCTGTTTAAAGCTGTAATTCACAGTTATATGAAATCTGCCCTTCACCTGCCTTTCTTGTGATTTTGGTATCAGATGGGATGGCCACATGATCAAAGGTTATTTTTTTTTAAAGTTATGATATCTACTGATTTACATCAGCTACAGGCACTGAGAAGAGCTGGGCTAAACCACTCCACTTAAAGCCTGCCTTCCCAGTTCAGGAAGAAGCACCTACTGGGAGGGTCTATTTCCTAGCTGACAAATCATTCAACACAGCCCTGTGGTATTATCTTCAGGTATCATTTGATCATTTCAACTACCCTGCAAGACTGAAAAGATCTGATTAGGCCTTGCTAATTACCTGAAAGATACTCAATCACCACCTTCTAACCATCTCTTCAACAGCTTTTGCTGTGGTTTGAGTAAGGGAAGCTAACAGCTTTGGAGTCAAGCCTCAAGGCTGCTTACCATCTTGTATCTCTTTAATAACATTTCCAAGCTTTGTTTTTACTTTCACAGGTGCATCTTACTTAATGGGCTTTGAATGTTCCAAATAACCACTGACAGTTTAGAAAGAAATAAAGAACAGAATGAATGACACTAAGTATATCTTTACTGACTGTTTTGTGAGCATGATTATAAAGTAATTTGCACAGAGATGTGTTATTATCCCCTTGGTAGGTTAAAGCACATCAAAGAAACATGAAAAACAGGGCAGGGCTCAGATTCTCAGCCTACAAAAAAGCTGAGAAGATCTAGCTTGAAAAATAAAACTGTTTAAAGCTGTAATTCATTAGACACCCCTCAGCTCTGGAAAAACTGTGAGGAATTTTAGAAGTGTTATAGTGCAGATATAGTGGATTGTGTAGCCCATGGACTAGATATGTTTTATGGGAGCTGTTTTATTGCCTGCTTGCTGCTGGCCTCTGTCTTGAGCAACGTGGTTAGCATACGCTGGTTGTATGCTACTGGAATTGTTTTGATGCTAGCAGCAGTACAAGAGCCCTCTCCTAGTTTGGTCCTGCCAGATTTGGTTATTAAGTGGAAAAATCACAGTTATTCCTAGAAAAGATTCCTCAGAGCTGTTTATTGCAGTTGAAACAATTAATCCAGCCTGCTCCAAGGAACCAACAGCAACAAAAGGGTGGAAAGCAGCATGTGGAAGGGGACAAACAAATCTGGTGCCTGCACAGGTAGCAGCCAGCTTCTCAGAGGTGGTTTGTGACCCTTCTCTCAGTGCGTGAGGAAAATGCATCTAATCCACCAGTCAGTAAGTGATCATCACTTCAGTGTGGGTTATAAGCATTCTTTGTCTCATAACAAGAATAGGATATAGCTTATGACTTCCATAAAAAGTTATGTGACCTATGCTGGAGTCATTCCACTTTGTTAGACACCATGCAGATCAACATGGGGCCAAATTAAGTGAGAAAACTCTGATCTGTGCAATAAAAGTACAGAGTTTCCACTGTTCAGAACTGTAGAGTGAGATTTGCAGGAGGAAATTAATGGGAATTTCCTCTCTGAGCTTTTGGGAATCCCTCCCCCTCCAACACAGTTAGAAGCTGTTTAGTCATCAACTAAAATTTTGCCTGCAAAGAAAAAAGAATGTTTCAAGGAAATGAGCATCTCCAGCAGGAATGTTAACAAAGGGCATTGTATTTTCAGGACAGAAAAATCTGCCCTACTCAGCAGGGAAACAGATCAAGACAGTCAAACATAAAATACAAATATGCCTGAAAGTAATTGTCTTAAAGTACTCAATTTGCATCAAATTGAGCTACAGCAGAATAATAAACCTAAGAATTGAAACACCATAGGCAGGATTTCTATGATCTAAGTAGTCATCAAGTATTAAATATTTCCATGTCTTTTGAAGATGTAGGCAAAATTCCTTAGTAACTGGAATAGGCCTGTTCTGTCCCAAGGCACTGAAGGAATTCAATGTGGATTCAATTGTTTGGATTTGGAAGTGGTAAAAAAGTGATAGATTTGTAGTAAGAATGTATCATGGACATACTTTTTCAGGCTTGCTATCAAATCTACAACTATGAAACAACTAGAGAATATTCCTTTCCAACAGAACCTTTTTTGTAACCTGGTTTCCTTTTCTTGGCTGTATTTTATCTTTATTTGGAAATAGTAAAATACAGTTGCTGTTTCAGGGGCTCAGCTGCTCAGTCCTCATTATTAGCTTTCAGCTTTGGATATCTGTATTTTACAAAGTTTCACTCTCAACATCCAATCCGTAGGTACCATAAAGGTCACTGCCATAACCACACATCCAGAGAAGATTTTAGTACTCCAGATATTTTTTGAATCAAGATTTAGAAATTCTAGCAATATGTTTTGAACAGAAGAAGTTGTGATAGAGCCCCTTTTCAGTAAAATCTGAACCTCTTATTTTTGCTGTATACAGCACTCTGCAGATGTATTCATTAACAAGAGTTCTTCATGAAAGAGCCCAAAATACATTTGACCTGCAAGTATTGTACAGACTTTAACTGTAAATTCACTGCATACTAATTTAGTTCTGCTCATTTTTTTTTTTTTAATTATGTCACAATTCAATCTATCTTTATTCCTACAGTGGTGTTTTCATCATGCACTCTGCTTGGAGTTACTTCGAAGTATTCTTCAGAAATGTCAGTTTGCAGGCTCTGAACTGTGAATGACCTTGACTGTAGATTAGAATCACAAAGAAGTTTAAATGCCTTCTGCTGAAAAACCTGTGCAAGATGCAGATACAGCACTTCACCTAAAGGGTACATGGGAGGTAGGGGAAAAGATACCCTACCAAGCCTCTGCTACCTGACAGCAGCTGGGATGCAGCTCATCACTGCAGGCTTGCATTAGCAAGATTCAACTTCTCTCACAGAAGGGGGATATCAACCTTGGCAAATTCTCCACACTGTCTACAGGCCAAACAAGTTCTGTTTATAATACTGTTCTAACTTGCAGCATGCTCCATCTTTACAGAATCCTAGCAATGTGAAAAGAGAGAACATCTATGAGATGTTTCCTCCCTTAGCTTCTCTCCAGGGACAGAAACATGTTCAATGGCATATTTTATTTTAGTGTGATTTCTTGTTTGAGCTGACTCTCTCCTTTTGGGCAGGAAGTATGATGTTCTGACCTTACTCCCCCTAACATAAAAATTAAGGTGTACACTCTGCATTTGGAATAAGAATTGCTGTACTAATGGCTCTAATTTGTCCAAGAAAGGGATAGAGAGCTTAGGTCAGTCCACTCTTTACTAAGTTGCCTAGTTTCTCTGATAACCCAATTGAGAATTCCACAGGCTACTGCCTAGAGGATTGAAATACAGTTACACAGTGTCAAATTAGAAGAGGGGACATTACAACCAACTGGTAGTGTACTGTGCAAAATCCATCCACCTTATCTACTTCTATCAACAGCATTTTGTTCCACAATGAAATACAAAATCAAAGCAAGAAACAAACAAAAACAACCAAAAAGAAGTTGAATGTTTCCTTACCCGTGTATCTAGATTATATGCTGTTTTCTTTAAATCCTGCAGAGCCCTCTGCATGAACTCAAATGCATGGCAATCAACACAGGGACGGCCTAGGAGAGCATTTAGTAGAGAATACAGCATGAAGTACTAAGCAGGAGGAATGAACAGTGGTTTTGTGCACTGACCCTGACCACACACTCAACCCTATCTTCTCCAGAAATACCTCTAAAAGCATGATTCTGTTTCCCAGGAGAATTCTGTCTCCTAATCTCACAAACTTGAACTTAAAACACAAAGCTAATGGAATATAATTGAGATGATTATCACTAAGATAGATCACTTTAACTCCAACTTTGAATACAATACAGCTTTGCAGAAAGCTAGTGAAGCAAACAGCAGATAAACACAATGCCCTATCATTAGAGGGCATTACTGATATGCAGAACAGATGCATTGTGGAATAATTGTAGTATTTAAGGTATCTAGACAAGGTCACAAGGCTTGCTTTGCCTTGATCATCGTACCACAAAGCTGCCCTATAACAAATAACAGTACAGAGACTGAACAAATACAGATATAAGATGTCTTAGAATTATGAGGCTCTACATACGCTTTTATTTGCTTCTCTGCCTGTGCTTCTCTGACAGCTTTACAGGAAACACTGGGCAAGTGAGTTACTCTGAGCACAGGCTTAGTATCTCTTTGAAGTCTGCTAAAAAAGGAAGGATAAAACCTAGAGTGAGGTTGGAATATCCTGCAGTGTCTGTCAGCCTATTTTGCAGATGATATTTCACTGCTTATAACATGCCTGTGATGAACTGCAGTATAAGCCTCCAGCTCATGACCTGTGTGCTAACCAGCAGAGGGGGATCCTGCCTGCATGGAGAAAAGGAGTTTGCCCTATTCTTCAACTGACTAGTTATAATACAAAAAAAAAAATGAAGGCTAGAGGGAAGAAATAAACATCATAGATTAAAGACTCTCTCTCACTGTTAAACCATGATGCAACCTCAGTGTTACCATATATATACTAGATAAAAGCAGAGAACAGCACTTTCCACTTAAACAGCTTGATGAATGGACCTGCCATTATGTTTATGACAAACTCAATACAGGTTAGCAAAGGAGGCTTAGGTGGTTGAAGGTTGCAAGGTTGACAGTTGACAAGTTGTGCTTTCTTGACATCTTCACTGTGCAGTTTTAATATAAGAGCTTCTAACTTTACCAAGAATGAAACATAAAATGAAAGTCAACATCAGTTGAAATAAGCAAGTCTCAAGAACATATCTGAAAAGTAAAGATGGTGATTCATGGCATAGAAAAGACTAACACAGTGAAAGGGCTGCACGAAATCAGAAGTGCAGAACACTGCTGAATTTCAGATGCAAACAAAACAGAAATAGGCAGAAGACAAGCGTAAGAGACTAGAGAGCCTTGGATGAAGAAGGAAAACAGTACACACTTTCTGCTTACAGTTTTAAAACAGTGCAAACAAGAAACTTCCAGAACAGTCTGAATTATTTGGACAACCTTCCATAACGTGGTGCCTTGAAACATTGAAACTGCAGTACAAGCTGTAAGGGAGAGCTGTATGGTACATACTTTCAGCTGGTATGGCTGTTCCTGCTTCTTGATCAGATCTAGCAGGCTCCATGAGAAGTAGTGCAGCCACAAAAACTAAAGGAACCATAAGGACCAGTCTTCTCAGAAGGCAGGGTAGCAGCATCATGGGAACGGGTGCTTCTCTCTTTAGAAAGAGGCAGACACAAGTCAGGGAGGATCATCACAAATACAAGGCTCTTGTTACAAAGAACTTTATGTTCCTGATGGCTAAAGCATTGGCAGTTCTCCTCTTACAGAAAACAAACAAACAAAAGCTAATTAAAAAAGTAATTGGAAGATCTACAGCACGGACAGAAGTTCTCTATACTTTTCCAGTATTGCATATAAAACCCAACTGGGAATGTCCCTAGTTGTGAAGAAGACCAGAAGACTGTGGTTTTGGTTTCATGTGAAAGCCAGGATGCCAGCAACTTTGCCCACTCTGTGACTTCAGTCTTTTTCCTAACTACACAGTCAGAGACCAGAACATGAATCTGGACTATTGGTTTGCTGTTAAACCATAAGACCAACCTTGTGAGGATTTATTTTTTTATTTTTTTATTTTTTTATTTTTAGAGCTGGATGAAATTGACCTGAACTTCAAGATGAGCNTTAGAGCTGGATGAAATTGACCTGAACTTCAAGATGAGCTTTCTGCCCACTGGCTAGCTTTATTGATATACCATCTTTTTAAAACTACAGTTAATCATTATCATTAACTACTCACCGCACTGATCATAAAACCTTACTCCAGTGTGAAAGCAGTTGAAGGAAAATAATTCTGTTAAATCTCTCCAAACTCATAGGTAGAGTGGTAAACACATCAAAACTCTTTGAACCTCTGTTTCCCTTTCCAATCTGAGCTTCAGATAATTTGCAGTCATCTACTTGTTCCTGAACATCATAGCCAGGACACACCATGTCCTGAAGACAGGTGTGATCTGGTCCTGCAACATCCACATCAAGAGGAAACACAAGAACCTTGGACTGGCTCAAGCTGCAGCTGCCTGTTAGAGACTTCAATCACAAGTCTCAAACATCTTTGTAAACTAATAAGGTGATCCTTAGTTCAGCCAAGTTTACCTTCTGGTCCTGTACATTCAAAGAAAAGAATCAAGTAAGACTGTAACAACAATACAATCCACGTGAAGTATTTCTTTAGCTAAGTGCAGGAAAGCAGGACAATAGACCATTTCTTCCTGACTTTTAAGTAGGTACCTACTAAACAGAAGATGCTGCATATGAACATCAAGTGCAGGTGTGCTGAATGCAGGAGAACAGCATCCTCTGAGTAGCCTATATTTCACATTTGGAAGTGCAATAGAAGGAGACAGAAAGGGAAAGGTTTTTCCTCATCTTGCCACAACCATAGAATTGAACAAGTCTAGTCTTTGATACATGCCAAGTCACTGTTTCAGACACAGCTAGTCTGAAGCTGCAAATTCTGTACAAACACTTGCAGCCTGTGCAAACCAGCAATTTATCCAGGCAAGGTGCAGCATTACATACATCCCCTTCCTGTGCACCTCAATCTAAACATAGGATCAGAGGATGGCTCAGAAGAAAGACACAGATAAAACAATAAACATATCTGTGCCCATACTAAGTAATGCATCTGATAACTTCTATTACCCCAGAATAGGGTTTCCTATTCCACCCACTATTTAGAAACAATCTGCTGTGACCCTTTTTCTTATTTCTACAATCCTTAAAATAAAGGGATTAAAATCCTAACAAGTGGCTTGGTTATTCCATTCTAATTAACAATGACCTGAGATCAGAGCAAGTATAATCAAAGACACCAGGGTTTGCAACAGGATGCAGCAATGTTTCCAGGTAACAGTACATTAGGACAGTATCAACCTGCTTCTAAAGCACCTAATGCAGAAGCCTGCTGGTCAGGGAAGGCTGTTCTCATAGTCAACTATCAGTGCTAGGGAGGTTAAAAAACAACAAGGCAGACACAGCTCAACTTTCTTCAGTTTCTTACACACTGCCAACCCCAGTCTCACCTCAGCTTCCCATGTGAGTCATGTTAGCAAATAATTGCTCCCTGAGTGCAGCAGTCACCTCAGGCCACATCTAACAACTGCCTCTCAGTAATTCTATGGGAATTTGCTATCTGTGAGGAATAATCACGACAGGCTTCCAGGGTGCTCTCTCCCTGCAGTGTAGCCAGGAACAAAGACACGTGCACAGTTGTCTTTGTAAGAGAAAAGTCACCCCCTCCAATAAAGGAAAAAAAAATATCAGTACCTGATCTCTCTCTCGTCTTTGTGGTGGTCTCTTTGAAATGGCCGCTGCAAACTGCTAACAGAACAAGTGCAGCTTCTCTGAGCATGTGCACTGTCTCTTTTTAACCTTCCCTGAAAGAGGTTATTACTATGGGGAGATTTCTACCATGGCAACAATGCAGAACACTGCAGCACAGAGCACAGATTTAAAGAGGAACAGGCTGTGTCTCCCAGATCTGGGGAAGAATGTTTCTGCTTTGGCATGGGAGTCCCAACAGTGACTTACCTGCTGTGGGTACGGTTTTTAAAGCCAGGCCATTTGAATCATCTTACTTCAGTTCACTGAATGGTCTTCCCCTAGTCTGCTCAGATGGATGCAGTGCCTAATTCAAGCAACATGCTCCCTCGTGCCTGAAAATAATCATGACAAATTACACCTGCTTTATGGGAAACCAGGAAAAGCTATTTGATTGTACTCAACAACTGCAGTGCATGTCACAGCTGAGATTTTGGGGAAGGCAGGAATTGTTCAGTCCACATTCTGCCACACTAATTGTTCTGAGCTACAGGGTTGTAAGCACTCGTGCATGCCTTCATGGACATTTCTGCAATCCCAGTCTTAGAGCCATCAGAAACAGCTGCAAGTCAGAAGGCATTAAACTCTGAAAGGGAACTTGAGTCCAAATTCAGAGTAAACTTCACCTCACTTTTCCAACCTGCATCTCTTTTACCCTCTCAACATCTCATTCCACAACAGCACACTGACAGTGCTCTTGCTAACTGCAGTGCAGACATGGAACATAGATGATCAAGTACTTTTGTTACAGCAAAGCTAATTCCAGGGGTTCCCCCATCAAAAATTAGACACTATCAGTTGTTGTTCAAGTGAATGAGCACAGCTGAGGGCAGCTGCAGCACTGGGAAGCATATACAGATCTTTTGAGGGATCGTGCTTTGTCTATAAGAGCCTTTAAGACAGATCTGGGGACACACCATGCCCAGGAAGGTTGGGAACAATCTATTGTTTACCATGAGCAGAAAGTCCTTTTTTGGAGTTATGAATAAATTGCTGGCTAACATTTTTCTTTCCAACATGCCCTAAATCCTGTCTCTCTTGTACAGCTCTAGGGGAATGTTTTACTCCCATTATTTCAACTTTTCAAACCAGATGCTGAGATTTTTGGTTGTTCAGTGTACAGCTATGAAGTGATATGAAGATCCTACATCCATGGCACTGTCAAGGGAGGATTAATGACAGCACTTCCATTCTTATACATCAAAAAGAAGAGGAATACAATTTTTAGAGACTGTTCTTTTGGGCAAAGAAGATTTAGCATTGTTCCGGCAGAGATAACCACATAGGATTTGGTCTGATTAAGAACCTGTTATACACAAATGCCAAACTTTATTCATGGTCATTGTCATTTCCTGTCTTTCTGATAAATAACATACCTATACACATATATACATATAAATATACTTTTTCTTAACCTGTGCTCTTGATCATTCCTAGTAAATCTTACCTTTTCTCCCAGCTCCTGTCCCACCTGTCACAATGGAAACAACAAGCAGACAGCCTATGTCAGTCTGGGTGTTACCCCTGATTCATTCCCCCATGCAATGGGCTTCTGACTCCTCACTAAATGTAAAAAAAATAAAATAAAAAATCTGCATCTGTCATTCCTAGCTGCCAAGTTCCTTGCTCTAATCATTTCATACCAGCTGCTGAGACTCACTTCTTTAGCCAGCCACAAGGGCTGACCTCCTTTTTGGGGTTTTCACAGAATTGTAGGGATTGGAAGGGGACAACCCTCCTGCCAAAGCAGCTCCCCAGCCCAGGTAGGCATCCAGATGGGTCTTGAACATCTCCAGAGAAGGAGACTCCACCCCCCTCTCTGTGCAGCCTGTGCCAGTGCTCCATCACTGCACTGTGAAGAAGTTCCCACGCACATTTGTATGGAACTTCCTATGCTTTAGTCTGTGGCCATTTCCCCTCATCCTATTGCCATACACTGCTGAGAAGAGTTCGGCCTCATCCCTTTGCCTCCCGCTCCTTAGATATTAATAGATGTGGATCTTATCCCCTCTATGTCTTCTTTTCTCAAGGCTGAACAGACCCAGGTCTCTCATCCTCTCCTCATAAGAAAGGTGTTCTACACCCTTTATCATCTTTGTAGCCCTCTGCTGGATTCTTCCCAGGAAATCCCTGCCTTTTTTGTACCAGGGAGCCCAGAACTGGACACAACACTCCAGGTGAGCCCCCAGCAGTGCAGAGTGGAGGGGGAGGATCATCTCCCTTGACCTGCTGGCCACACTCTTTTTAATGTGCCCCAGGATCCCATGGGCCTTCTTGGCCACCAGGGCACACTGCTGGTTCATGGCCAACCTGTCATCCACCAAGACACCCAGCTCCCTCTCCAGCACGTCATTTCCCAACCTGTACTGGTGCTCACGGTTATTCCTCTCTTAGATGCAAGACTCTACACTTGCTTTTGCTAAACCTCATCCGGTTCCTTTCTCCCCAACTCGCCAGTCTGTCCAGGTCTCGCTGAATGGCAGCACAGCCTTCCAGCCATTCCTTCCAGCTTTGTATCATCAAAAGTTTCAATCACATTTCCCTTTTATTCACCTCTACCAATACCATGCTGAGAACCAGCTTTGCTCTTCACTGAAGTTCATTAGTAAACTAATATTTTTCACTTGAAAATCAAGTGGAAGTTCTCCACAGAGAAGAAAGAAACCCCATTTTAGGGCACATCTACTTGAAAAACTGTTTTGAAAAAAAAAAAAAACAATAATTCTGACATTTCAAATTGATTGCTTGTACTTCAAAATTATTTCCTTCTCAAACCTACGCTAAAAAGAGTAAAAATATATTTCATGCTCAGTTCATGAGATTGAAGAGCAGCTCATAAGGAGATTAGAGCCCATCCCCACCAAAACAGTGCAACTGTTACAAAATCCCTCTGATTTGTACTTCTCTCATGTAAGAAGTGTAGGTGGAGCAGATGCTAGCCCTAGGATACCCAAATTTCATCCCCAAGCTCTGTGGCTGCACCACACAGCACACTTGCGGATTTTGCTGGCTGTGCCTGTAGCAGCAGCTTGGTCTGGGCACTGAAAGTGGCACTGGGTGAAAGCTGGAAGCTCCTGCTTGCCCTGCAGCCCTGTGGGATCGTTCACAAGGTGAGCAGTGAGAATGTATGGTTTCTTCTTATGAAGAAATCAAACATAACGAATTTCTTCTTGAGAGCCCCAGCAGCTAAAAAACATTGAAACACTGTTTCTGAGGTTTCCATTTTTCATCCTGATAGTGCATGTTTTGATACTATAAATATTTCTGTGGGATTGATAGAAAAGCTCAAGCCTTTCCTCTAAGCTACCGCTTGGTCTCTCACTCCCTTGGCTCTTAAATCTAATTCTCTGTCACAGCAGAGAACTTTCTTCTCTCACTAAAGATAACACATTCTATCACTTCTCCTGCAGACACCTCTATGCTTTCTCACAGCCTGCCCTCTGAATCATGGTAAAAACACCCCACAGAGGTGCCATCTTCCCTTGCATCAACCCCCTTTAAAGCTTTTCTTCTGCCACGAATCCTGCAAAGCCTGACAGAGCCTGGGGAGAATGCTGGCTGTGACTGCTGCTGCTATGCAAACGTGCTGGTTCTAGCAATTTCTGCCTCACCCCTCTCCCCAGTTCCCTCTTGCCATCCACCCCACAGAACTGCTGGGATGGATGCCAAGGGTAGGGCATGGGCCTGTCATTGTGGCACCATGTGGCTGCAGCTCTGGCTGAGGCCATGGGGCAGATGCGAGGAATAAGAACTCTGTGCTGATCATGTCATCCCACACAGACACCTGAGTTATTTGCAGAGCAAGGCTCTGCTTGTTCTCCTTCCAACTTAAGGCTCTTGGGAGGTATCAGAGTGACCAGATGAAAAAAGGAAGCCTTCCTCTGTTCCCCAAACACATCTCACAACTTGGTTGTGGCAAATAATTGAAGTGATTCCTCCTCCCTTTCCCCCTCCCCCCCCAGTAATTTTAGGAATAGTCTCCTCATCAGCAATTCTGATTCCTGCAAGCCCTACCCGTCAGAGTATGGTTCATCTGAAATAATACAATGCCCCAAAAGTGTTGAGTTCCAGCACAACCCCAAGGCTGGGCTCATGTCCAACTCTGACTTCTCTGCACAGCTCTTGGGGAGACCTGCTCTGTCAGAACAACTTACTGCTTTTTGGATCAGACACCAGATTAAGGTCAAAACTTTTAGCCTCTCCCTGGGATTCAGGAAGCATTTAAAGATCCCAAGGCAATTTGCAGGAAAGGTTCCTTTCAGTTGATCTATCCTTGGCTTGTGCTGTTCCTATCCACCATCCTGAAAACACCTCTAGGGAAATGAACTATTCCAAGCTGTACTTGAGCTATTTCTAGGTACATAATTGTTGCAACTTTAACTACTTTGCAAAGTCCACAGAGATGCCTTGAGTATTTTGCAGCAGCTATACAAATAAGCAAACATACAAATATATGACTTCCTGAACCAGAGGGGAATAAACTGCCATTTTTCCAAGATTACCACTCTAGAACCAGAGCTAGAGAGCTTTCTCTTAGCTAAGAAGTCACACAGCAATTCCAGTCTCCTTGAAAACGCTGCCTTGAAAAACAGAAACTGAGAAAACTGAAGAAAATTAGATAAAAAAAGCTGTGAGATAATCACTGACCCTTTTTTGCCCCAAAGTATATATAGTCTGCCCCAAAATATACAGACTGTACAATTATACTTGGGCTTCAGAACCCAGAATAGTCATATTCAGGGGGCTTTAAATTGATCCCCTCCTCTCAGAACCAACTCCTTTGCAGCCAGTCACATGAGATTGATCCAGCATAACTTGTGACAGCAACACCTGGATCTCATTGGTAATAATTCTAACATTAAGATCTGACTTAAAGATGGATATATATTTATGTTTGAAAACAGCATCCTTAGCCTGAGTTCATACTTACAAGATATTTTCAAGCTGATTCACATTGTTTCTCATTTCTACAATTTTCTTCTTTTTTCTACAACTTCAGTGCTACAAATGGTAAACTGGTTAGTACAGCATTAACCTGATGCTGCACCAACTGTAGCTACAACTTTCAGCTAAAGGTTTATTCGTATTCAAAATGTCTCCTGTTAATGAATTCCTCATTTGCAATCCAGGGATGCTTTTAGACACTGGCCAGGGACAAATGAGCAATGAATATTCCTGAAGGGTCATTGTAGAGGTCACCATCCTAGCTGATATGATGGAGAACAGCTAGAACTACTACTACTAAAAGCATAACTGGTTCCAGGTTAAGTCAAAAATCATGGATCAGAGCTGGAAAAGACTCAATTTATGGGAGGTCTAGAACTAGCTCTGATAGGGATTCCACACTCATTAACAGATTACACTCCTCGAGTCCTTAGACTCACCTTATTATCTTTCTAGAAATGAGAGACAGTGAACACAGGGATTTTATGTTCCTGGCGGAAAAGATTGTAGAAAAAAATCTATGTAACCACTGGCAAAAACAAACAAACCCATGTAGGTATATCACCCTCAGAACAACAGGTTACATTCTTCTGAAGGAAAATGTACTGGGCATGAAGGACCTGTCATCTCCTCCCATCTACTAACTTAGTGAGTAGTAGCAACAACCATCAATCTGTGATAGCACCCCCAATACAAATTTGTATTATTGTATTATAATACTGTATGGAGTGCACTGCAGACATGACCCTTTGCTATGACTCCTCTGGATTACTGTTTTTAGAAACTTAAACCTCAGTGAATTGAGAAAAGTAGGATTTTCACTGTCACACTGGAACCCAGAAATGTCAGAAAGCCTTAAGCATTTCTGCCTGATAGGTGAATGTGCCTGCCAAAACAACCGAACACCTTCTCCAATACTCAGCACTACCTGAGTGGGAGTTGGACAGATGCTTATACAATTTTAATAGCTAGAAATGGTGCTTATATTTAAAAGTAGGAGCAATTTATTTACAATGCTACCAAATTCTCAAGGTAAGGAAGAAGAAAAATCATTTTACTACATACTTAAAGGTATACACAGGATTTGTACCACCTTATCCCCCTGCCAAAAGATCTCTGCTCTCTTGAGGCTGGAGCAAACATTTTGGCTTCTTATTCCCTTGTAATTGATAGCCTGGTATACTAAACCAGAATGAATCACTGAGTGCTTTGTAAAGGGCAATGTGCAATGTCACTGGATGACTGCATGCTCATCCCATCTGCTAAAGTTAGCATTAGTTTGTCTGGCTTTCTGCTGCTAACATGGCCAGCTCCAAGCAGTACAGACTGTAAACAACAATGTAAATGGATGTAAAAGACAGACTCCTACTTTAAAATATCCTGTAACCACCCAGAGAACTTCAAATATGCGCAGAAGTAGCTCAAAATTTTGCTGCTAGTCAGTAGCATGAGCTCTGAGATCAGTCCATAAGTACTGGGACTTTGCTGACTCAGGCACATTAGATATGAGGGGACAGTAAGACAAAAATATACTCTATACAAAACATATAGGAAGGGTTGGCAGAAAAATTTGTCCAACTCATCTCACCCCAAACAACATCTGCTCTGAGCTGAAAAATCAGGTTTTAATAGGCAGTCTTAAGATTGATGAAAATGCCTTAATTAGAATTTTTTCCACCTTCTTCACATTGAGGGTGACCTTGTCTTTTCTAGGACTTTCTACCTGCTTTTAGGGAGATCAGAAAGACTGGGCAGTAACCACCCAATTATTTCAGTTCATTGCTTTTGGATGAGGAGCCTACAGTGGGGAGGGCTACCCTCTGCCCAGGAATGTGGACATCCCACAGTACCATCTACATCATTTAAAATATGTCTGAATCTGCGATAAAACAAATTACTTCCACTGCCACATCTCAAAAAAGGAAAGAAAAGAACTATTTATGCAACTGAAAGCTCTGCCTTGTTATCTCTTGCCAAGGAATCCTCTCTGGGCAGACATCCTGCATTTTTATCCCCAGAGAGCAGCATCCACTCCTCAGACAGCAGGTATCTGTGTTCTGGAAATGGCATCAGGAAAAAAAAAAAGGTTTCAGTTAAAAGAGCCTATTAATCAAAGTACTTGTGATGTCTATGCTAGTCATGTAATTGTGATTTGCTAATTTTGTTAATATCAGCAGACAACTCTCAAGAGTTACAATCTAATCTAATATAACCCTGAACCACTGTGGGGTAATGGATTCACATATAGGGCATGTGATTGCCATAGGAGGAGATACTTTAATAGGCAATTTGATGCAAATATTTTTCAAGATCAAAAAAAACAAACCTTCACTGAATTTACGTCAACTTCACAGCACAGTTGAAGCAAAGAAAAATTTTCCAGTAACACTAGATGACGTTTTAAAAAAGAAACACTAGGGCTCCCTATAGCATTTGGAAAAGCACACCCTATTCATGGTAGACAAAACGGGCTACAGTATTTTTGGTAATCACAGCTGAATTACAACTTCTGTTGTGATCCTCACTTAACCTCTCCCACTGCTAATTTTTTCACAGACTGCCTTGGCACAGAAGTAAATTTAGGGAAAGCACTTTAAACAGAATTGATGCACTGGTTTGTGAACAAAGCAAGCCTACCATTCCTCCTTGGTTCCAGTGGTATTTTCTTCACAAGACTGAAACACTCTCACTTGGCTCAGCTGTTACTGTATTTAAACTTGAATGGTTTTGAGTTACAAAAAAAACTGTTCAGCAGCCTTAAAGCTAGAAATATTTAACATTTTTCCCTTGACATGCATAGTTTGATTCAGTGCCCCGCCGTATCAACATTACTGAAAGGGCTTCATGCATGACTTAGAAGAGAGACCAGCAGCACAGGGCACCCAAGATGGCAAGCAGGCAGACCACATGCTGTTGGGCCGGGGCAGAGCCAGGAACCACAGCATCTTTAGAGAAGCATTTTTGAGAGGCAATAGCTTTCAAATTGAGTTCTGAGCTCAAGCAACAGGAGCTACTGTCTTTCAGAGGCAAAGTGTCTCCAATTAGCCACCCTGCCTCAAGAACTCATTAACATGAGGCAGGATTTCCTTGCTCCAGTCAGGTTTCTGCAGGAATCGATGACCTCTTTCAATGGAGAAAAAAAAATAATGAAGCACCTCCAGACCAGGAGTTTAGCAATCTTTATCCTGGACTTCAAGAGGGCCTCTCCCCATTGTCAACACTCATCCCTGCTTTTCTGCTTGCTAAGAAGAAATATAAATAAACCAAAAAAAAAAAAAACAAACCCATCACGTGTACATATCCTACAACTTTAAGTCTCAGAGAGACAAAAGCATTTGCTGTTTTACCCAATAATTTATTATTTGGACTGGTTTTATTTACTTGGTTGTTAATTGGAGAGTGTTTGATGCACCTTTTTTAAGAAAGCCTGTAATTAAGCACAGTCAGGAGTCATTAACTTACTCAATAAACCTGATGCTTCCCATTAACTAATAGCAGTTACCAAAACAGATTCTTTTTTTTAAGGGCTAGTCTTGCTTCAATTGTAAAACTATCTTTGAAAGCAAATACACATACTATACTTTGAGATCCCATCACTGGGACTTTGTACTGGACAATTAATTCCTTCTAAACTGGACTTGAAGGTTGCTCCTTTCCAAACACCTAGCTTAACAGGGGATTAACCTATCACCTTTTGCATTAAAAATGAGTTTTGAGGATTGACTACATCATGAGTCACCTCTCATCTTGAGGTCAGCTGCTTATATTTAGTGTGGGTTGTACATCTTTGCTAGTACTTTTCACCTAGGTAGAAAAAGACCAGATATTGCTGTGGAACTACATAGTTAACAGAATGAACAGTTCTAAATAGCACTGTAGTTAGGATAGCATTTTACAGATAACTAGAAAGATTATTGCAGATAACCAAGTATAAAGGAAATGCTCACCCATACCCCAGGCTCCCAGTAGAAAACTTCAAAGGGAGCAGCCTCCAGAAAGAGATCCTTACCCTGTGGCAGTCAGCCCTTAAATGGGGTTTAGGAGAGGTGGAGTCAGACTCTACCCTTTCTGGTCACACAGGTGAATTGCCTTCACCTGTGCTCCCGTGGCTGACTCAGCACTTGCTTCAGGTGATCCATCAGTGGTTCAGGCCCTGATTCAAAAGTTTCCCTACAGGAAAGTTTCTGAATCAGAGGGATATTTTGTATCTAAATAGCTTCTGTACCTAAATAGCATTAAATTGCAAATGTTACTATCAAAAGAGAGGTAGGTACAAAGAAATGGTAACTCTGAGAATAAAGAAAACATATTTTTAAGACCCTACTTTCAGCTGAGATGGGAAAATGATAAAAAAAAAAAAAAAAAACAAAGCTTTTATTTCACTAGCAAAAAAAGCCACAGGAAAATGTTTGGGTGCTGTTCATGTCACACTGTATCATGTTGGAATTTCTATTTGACACACAGACTTGTCAGTTTGGAGCATAGTTGTGAACTACAGATGCTTTTAAAATAAGGGATAGAGGAAATGTATTCCCATCCAAAATAGAACCCGTGCTTAACATTTATTCTGGGTCTAAAAAAGTCTCAGATTTACTGGTCATACAGTCAATTTTCCAGTTGTGCTAACACTGAGGGAGACAGAGTACACACCAAGTGCCCTTTGTCCTTTACCTTTCAAGCTGGTTTTGAAATCTCCAATTGAAATCTCCAAACAGAAATATTTCTTCTGTTTCTAGAGAACAGCTGTTCAACTAGAGGTGGGAAATACAGGGAGTAATGTGCAAGCAGCTTTGAAATCTGCTCATGCTGGAAGAGAACCGTATTAACTCATCCTTTGGTTGAGAAGAGAATTCACAGAGGACTTTCCCACCTGTGCATGTTTAAGTACACAGAAGAAATTGAGTTCTAGTCTCTTTCTGCCACATCTCCAAAGGCAAGCATTTAACAACGCGTGACTGGGGCTCAGTATCTTCCCCATGTCTAGAAGAGGTTTGTCTTCAGTCTGTTATCTGCTCCCAAGAAATGCATTACATTGGCAGTTGCAATTGCAACAAAGGATTACAAGTCCTTAGTCATCTCAGTGACCTTCACTGCATCCGTATGCTGCTTTGCAACACCAGATTCCACGCTGGGCTCCTTAATTCTTCACCCATCCCTGTCTATGAATTGACTTCCTTCATTAAGTCCCACCTCTAGTTATGGATGACGAAGTAAGAGGTATAGTGCCATGTGGGACTGCTGCTCACCACTACCCTCACTTGTAGGCTGCAGCAGGCAGACGAAATATGTATATCACATCGCCTTAGAAAAGCTTCTAGATTCAGACTGGACAGCTGTTGAGGTTTGTACTTCAGCCTTTCTTTTACAGGAAGTTAATGAGCTCAAAAGTGACTGGTAAGAAGTTTCATCACACCTCAGAACAGTGCTGTTAACCACAGCCAACACCCCAGAGTAGCATCTTTTACTTTCCCCAAGCTAGGACAAAGAGCAGCAGGAAGATCATGACTGAGACCCCAACTTTGAGTATGCTAAGGCAGTGTAGAGAGCAAGAATCAGTCTGATACATTTGTGGGTGCCTTGAGTTGTTAAGGAAACACCTGATAGTGTTGTGTAGAAGTTGTGCTTCCTGAGGACTTAAGCCATTGTGCCTAGCATGCAGTATCCCTGCAGATCTGAGAGCAGGTGATACTTTCTCCTCCTTCACATCTCTGTACCAGCCTAAATAGCAAATAGTTGGTTTTGAGTGTCTTTCTAGAAGCCTACAAACTGATGCACCCATGCAGCAAAACTCTACTGGTACATTCTTATCCTTTTCACTTTGGCATTCATGCTGTGCAAAGTATTCACACCCCTTCTATCCTTTGCTGCTCCTTCAGATGCCCACCAGCATTTTGTCTAGTCACCACAGCAGGTAGTAGCTAAGTAGGAACAGAACTGAGTTCAAATCTGACAGATCAACAGTATCAGTCAAATACTTTTGGCACAGGCTTCTTAACTATCATACAGTTGATAAAATTGTTAGGCTCTATTGGTATGTGTCCCTACTGAAGTTACACACCTGAGCTGAAATGTAACCCTCTTAAAATCCCAAGGCCCATCTGGCTGCCTATCTTTGTGCCCTTCCATAGGGAACTTGCTTTAGCAGGGGGCTGGGCTTGATGATCTCTAGAGGTCCCTTCCAACACCTATGATTCTGATTCTGTGATCTCCAAAAGTCAGTCAGACTGTCATTGAAACAACTGAATAAAAACACCAGTCCTTGATCTATTCCTGCTTCTATTTAAAGGTGATAAACAGATGAATTCACATCAGATCTCATCAGTGTTCCTTAGTCAGCATGATTGTTCTGGACTTCCTGGCATTCCTACAGACTGAACAAGTAAGGTTATTCAGGGGCTAGGGTAGATGGAAATGGAAAGTAGATAATATGCTGCCACCTTTTGGTTGCAGAAATAAGAACAGGTACTATCTGGAAAGATCTATCTAGTGGAAATTAAAGAACACCTGTGCTCATTTTCTGTAATGAAACAATCAGAAAGACCATATAGTGAGAGAAGCATCCCATTACATTATACACTGTTACTATAAACTTAGCACATACGTTTCATATTTTTCATTTTTGGGGGGAATAATAAGTATTTATCATTAATAAATCAATATTTTCTCTCATTTAAAACATATAATGTTGAGATCAGACACCTAAGAGTAATCTTTTGCATTGCTAAACAGATTTGAGGAACACAGCTACAGAAAGAGACTATACAAGGTCTCATGGATTAGTAGTTTACAATGATTACTGCATGCTAAAACTCCCATTTTACTAGTTACATAGATACACACATTTAAAATAGCCTGACACCAGCATTGATAGCCTAAGTATCAGTTGGTCACAACTTGTAATCTTAACTGATTGGGAATGATTTTCTGTGCTGGTTGACTGCAGAGGACCTGAAATGTATTTTGCTTGCTTGTCTATCAAAATGTCTGTCTAAGAGAGTAAGAAGACAGAAGAATGTCTGTCACAGTATTAAGAAATGCAAGACTATTGAAGATTTTGTGCATCCTCTACACTGAGGCAGAGCCCTGAAATTTAACAGAGGAGCTATCTCTATCAGGGATGTGCTACTCACTGCTCCTATGAGTCACTGCACAAATTTGCACCAAGCAATAAGCCTTTGAAAATCCCAGTTCAAATATGTTCTGTAAAGACTTATAGGAGCTTGTGAGCTCGAGTCCATGATGTTCTGTTACTGATAGCTCCTTTGCACCAGTGGCTCTTTACATTTACTGTGTATACAGACTCACTGAGTGTGCCCTATTACAGAGCATAAAAATCCATCAAAAACTTGATCTTGTTTCTCAAGGCTAGCGAGGAGTTTTCAATCACTTCTGCTGGCATATAGGGAATGTAAAAGAGGAGAATCCTGCATGCTTGTTACAGAAGGGACAGGAATTCTCCAAGCACCACCAAAGCACTGTTGATAAGTCTGTATTGCTCTATATTAGTGACACATAGGTCCCTGAGCCCTGGAACAAAAGTTTGCAAGCACTAGCTCTAAGATCACTTGACAGGGTTTTCTGAGGGTCTTCTAGGTGGAACACAAGGCCAATATACCCGAAGAGCACCTCGCTAGATTACCTTACAGGGCACTGCTCATACAACAGACTGCACTTCGGTGCATCTCCCACCTGGCACAGCCCCAGTCCATCAACCAACCATGTGTAAAACTGTGCAGCAGACCTGAATGAGGCCCTTATGCTACATCATGCATTTCAGTTCACACATGGCTGCTTATGCAAAATGTCCCTGCCTCAAGAAAGATTTGCAAACCTCAGATACACTAATGGTGCCACCCTACACTACCGACTGCACTATCTCCTGAAATCTGTGAGTCAGAAAGGATCCTAGTGCCTTTACGACTTCTTTGCTTTCTTGCCATTTGGAAGAGTTACCAGAGAACCACAGACATAAGAAAAGAACTAAGAATTATCTTGTTTGTGCATGTATCACTCACTGATAGTTCCAGCAGAGGCACTCACAGTCATCATCAGATAAAGATCAAGAAGCCGAAGGATCCCTGCAAACATGGTTGTTGGTAGGAATTTTAAGGAATAAAACTCCAATCACTGCATTCTTCAGGGAGTTTAGCTCCACCAATCATCAGGAATGGGAAAGAGTAACTTTTATCTTCCTCCTATAAGGAAGAAAGTGGTGCATGGATTTATGATATAGTGCCTGACTCAACCTCTCAAGGTTCAGGGCATCCTGTTATCTTAAAGGTTCACATACTGGGACCACACCATCAGTGTCTGAGCCAGTTGTGGGAAATATCAAGACACATCCTTCCAAGGGTAAATATGAAAGTTTCTTTTAGTACCAGTAAATTCCCCCAATCTTCATGGCAACTAGGGTTCATCTTCCCATCTCAGCACATGTTTTCCATATATCTTATGAACTTTTTCTTGCCCATCATCCAGAGCAAGGTTACTAATCCAATTTACAACAATGTGCCATGCTGTCTTCACAAAGTTATGATAGGGCATGAGATGCCATTCCATCTTTCTAGTGAAAAAAAAAATATATATATATATATAATATAATATAAAATTATATATATATATATATATATAATATATAAATACAGTCTGCTTTTTTCTACTGAAGACTTCCAGTTCCACTGGGAAATCTCTTTGAGGGAAAACATACCTAAGCCAAACTCTGCCCCTATGAGACAACTCTGCTGGTTGTGGGAGGAGGTAGAACACTGGCAACACACAAGCAATGGCATGTACAGTGGGGAGATACAAACCCTTGTCTGGCTGTCAGCTACAAAGGGAGACCCACAAGCCTTGTCTACATGCATATCATGCCATAGCTGAGGTACTCCTTGCACAGTTCCAAGCCATCCATAACAACATGCCATCAATGTCCTGGTTCCTGTGCACCTAAAGCTGGATGACCCCAGAGAAACTGCAGGAAATGGATGCCCTCTGGGAATGTCCTGCACATTCAACACTAACAAAGATATTGAGTTGTCCAGAGGTTAGTGAGAAAGGAAAATAGCTGGACCATCAGGCCTGCTAGAAAAAATCTCAAGGGTAGGCATTTTGTTTTCCTTTCCTTACATCTGTAGTTGTTCTGTCATTTTTAGGGCAGTATATCTGGCTTGTTGGTATCCAACTATATATAGCTACAGAGTGAATGTAGATGAGTCAGGATTGTGTAATGAATCAGATGTTGTCCAGTGGATCCTGTACTGAAGAAAAAGATTGGCTGCTGCTCAGGACTGGATTCTATTTTTGTCTTTAAGACAGACTACTAAATTACTTAAATAAAAAAACCAAAACATTTTTCATGGGTGGCCATGAACTGGGTCCTAAGTTTTCCTAAAAAATGAATTCTAACCTTGTGCTTTTATTGCTAAAAATGTGGCTGCAGTGTAATGTCAGTAGCAATAATGCTATGTTCTCCTTACCTTGTGTTATCAGAATGCGCTGAATTCTGTTTGTGAAACACTGTGAAGCTCCTACATTGTTGTATACCACTCAAAAGCCTGTCACAAAATTACTGTCTTCAGAGCAGAGTTTTAACAGTAGGTAATAAGACATGGAGTCCCACATTAAGCAACAAAGAGAAAACAAAATACTGAATAGCTGCTCATTAAGTAACTACCATCTTTTCCGTCCACTGAATGGGTTCATGTCATTAATGTCTACCATTTAATTGAACATAAAGGAGGCAAATCAACGTTACTGCAAACAACAAGACTTCTGGCATTTTCTAACCTTAGAATGCTTAACTTTGCACCCTTAAAAGATTCAGAAGCATTTCTGTGTGGAATTTAAAGATACATTATGTAGAAAAGCATTAAGAACCATAAAAGGAATCCCTGTAGATTAAAAACACATTAAGACTGACACTCTAGAAGCATCCATTATTGATGCATACAGAGGCTGCAGTGAGATAACAATTTAATTTCTAAATTCCATTGTTAGCACAGAGAAATTGTTTTAACCCTGATTACTGTGGATTAATTTGTACCTATAAATATATCAGTGTAAGCTTCATCATAATATTAGAATTGTAAAGAAGTCTGTATACAGAGTATTGATCTAGTTTAACTGAGATACTGACAAGCAGTATTGAAGCAGTGCAACTTTGTATATGAACAGACAAGAAAATAACAAGAGACATTTAGAGAAAGAGGGCACGTGTAAACCAATAGAGTATCTTGCTACTTAAACTAATTATCCCCTTTGGAGCACCACACTTCTACAATTATGCCTGTAGCTAACATACTTGGGCATCTGTGTCCCAGGTGTCAGTGTATACTTGACACATTGTGTTTGTGGCGCTACACTGAGTTGGTGTTACAGCTCCTTCACTTTTCTGATCCTCAGAGGGTATGGATTCTTTCAGCTGTCAGCAACAGATCCTGCCTCTTTAGTTCAAGCTGTAGAACGTAAAACACTACCCCAGGACATCAGCCAAGAGGGTATCACACTTGTGCTTCAGCTTTTAGAACACCAAGTGTCATCATGGTTATGGTTTTACACAGATCTCCTTTGCCTACTTTCATCTGTCCTTGTAGCTCACAAAGCTTTCAGAAATATCTATTCCAATGACCTTTAACTGATTTTTCCCAAAGATCTGCATGTTTGACTGAACTGCCTTCCTCTGAGCTTCCTCTCTGAATTTCTGCAAGTTCTTAAAAATTGGTTCTGGAACCAATTTGCAAAGGTTTGTATGTGAACCATCAGGGACAAGCATTTCACCTGTGAACATTTTAACAGCTAAAAAACAAAAACTGAAAGACGATAAACACACAAATAAACAAAATCAAATTCATCATTATTTTCACGTTTATCACCATCCCATGCTTGGCTGGGATCAGCTTTCCTTCTGATTGATCATTTCCAGCTCTACATTTTCCTGCTGTGTTGCCAAATGTGCAAAGGACTGGTTTATTCCTGCTCCCCCAGAATCAGTGTTTCACCATGTTATTCTCCCAATTACTGTGGAAAGGTTCAGGTTTAGAAAAGGCTTGCATTTTCTGTGTTAAACAGATACCTTTACAAGGTATCTGGCAGTTTTGCTTTTGGCAATTTGCAAAGGAGCTGGTACGTAGTGGTGGAGTTACCTTCCTTGTTTTATATCGTTTGATATGTAATTAAGATACAATTGCACTGCTGGGCTTCTCTCATGTCAGTGTACAAACAGTCCATTCCACCTAGTCCCAGTATATTATACACACGTAATTATTCAGTGAAGCAGTGTAGTTAGTACCCATGAGTTGATTAGACTCGACACACAGATTGCTCTGTGTTCAGAGTGTGCCCTGAGCTCATTTCCATGCCCTATCTTACCACTAAGCTCAGTGATGGTGCCCCATTGATTATAAAAAAAAGAAACATCTATGATTTTAAGAAATAAGTTGAAAATTGCTACCATCAACCTTTTGTAAAACATTCAATTATATAAAAATGTTTATGTAATCATTCTTTTTTAAATTTTCTCATTTTTCTCTTCCCTCTTTTCACACTTTCCTCCTCCATCAATCTGAAAACCTGTCTAAAATGTCTGCTTTGAGACAGGCTTTTAGAGGTGTACATCAAAAACTCTTATATAGAATGCCGATTCAACACATTTTCCTTCAAGCTAAGTCATTATCAGCCTAAGAAAAAAATAGATTAACAGATTAAGCTGGATTTAAGCATTCCCTTCATTAACACAACTGCAAATTGGAAGAGTACAACAGTATTTTTAAGTCCAGCTTTCTCCTCCAAGTTTAGTCCAGTTAAAATTCAAAAGAGTTAAAATGAAGAGGAAAAAATATCAGTCAGTTGATGAAGAACTGAGTTAAATATCTGACTACCTACCTGGTCCAGAGAACATCATTTCATCTCTTATTTCTTAGCTCCCTCTTTGTTAAACAGGGTCATGTGCACAAACTTCATAAAATTGCTAGAATTATCAGGGATTGGCAATGAGTAAAATCCATCTGCAATTAGAACTGAATCTACAGATACAAATAGTACTTGTAAAGCAAATTTATGCCCTCCGAAATTTCCTGTAAATGTGTCCATCAGATCATCACCTCAAATGTTAGTATACAATAAAAATTATTGCTGAGGTGGTAATAAGGAAAATAAGATCAAGAAAATTTTCAGCACATCAGAGGCAAACAAATAGTACTAAATGAAAAGCCATGGAAAACTGTTTACAAGTTTATTTACTATGTCTGTAATGAACATACAATATCAGTTGGTACAGAGAGTAGCAATGTCCTTAGAATTCATAAGCAAACAGACACTAAATACTCTAAGTTTGCCTTCAAAAATGTAGTTTCATAAATTGCAAGGAACAGCCACGTTGTATAAATCTATGCAGAAAAATTAAGTTTGTAAGGACAGATAGTAAATTTTATTAGATAAAATCAGACCAAATGTCAGGACTGTGACTGTAGAGCCTGCACTTAACAATTTTGATTGAAGAACTGTCTTTCTGTAAACCTAACCTTTCTTGTAGACTACGTTACTGTGTTAAAATGTAAAAGTTCTTACAGTAAACACTTTAATATGTTTGATAAATACCAACAAACAAATGGACATACAAAATGGTATAAAACTTGGAACCTTTCTTTCATAAATAAAGCTTAAGATAACTTAGAACTGAAACAGATTAAAAGATCTACAATCATTTTCACTGCTCTTTGCATCCTGAAACTCTGTAAAGTTATTTTTTTTTTCCTGCTTACTTGAATTTTTCTCATGATAGTAAAAAGAACAAAAACTGAAAACCTGGAAAAGTAATTGTAAAAACATAAAGATGGGGTGGAGAAAATTCACTGGCATGACAAAGAACTTGAAAAGCATTTAGCCAATCTTGTGACTATAGTTAAAGTTCACAGTACCCCATGAACTATGAGAGATGCTTTAATTTCAGCAAGGCCCCTCAGTTACACATATCTGCTCATGATCTTTGGAGGTCTCTGTCCTTTTTTTCCACTACAGTCCGTTTTTCAAGAAGACTCCAGTTCCCAAAGAAGTATCTGACAGACTAATGCTACAGATCTTCATCTACACTAATTTACGTTTACTGCCAGTTTACTCAGACAAGCTGCAAAGCTTGTATTCAATTGAAATGTATTGTGGGTGAATCTGTATAATTTTATAGTTAACAATTCACATCAACTAATTCTTTTTTTTTTAGTGAATTCTCAGGCTTTGTATGCACTATTATTAGAACTCCTTTGGAAAAAGTATTACTCAAGCGTGTATAAATGAATCACTGTCCTGGAGCTACTATTTTGTAATTGCTGAGTGATAAAAAAACTCACAACTTTACTGGTTACCTGGACTGTCCCGCATGTATCACACTTTCAGATTGCTCCTACAGCCTGATCTATTGGTGTTCCAACTTCTGGCACATTCCCACAGCAGCAGACAGGTATTTTCACAGCCAAGCTTCACACGACATTGTGGTCTGGTTCTCAGGTCCTGATCTCACTGTCCTTGGAAAAGTTACATGCTGTCCCATTGGAATTCTGCCCAACAAGCTGCACAAACACAGAAGTGGGAATCAACAAATGAACTAAACAATCTGAACATCAGCTAATACTGCAATAGGAGATATCTCTTCAAATTATAAGTGTAAGAAATACACCAACCCTAAGTTTGGATCAGCAGCTACTTTTTACAAGTGGGAAATTTTGCCTATGGCTGTTACTAGCTGATAAATTCAACTGTCATTATCTTATGTTGCTACCAACAGAATCCAGAATCCCAAGCAAGCAGAGACGGGCTGTGAAATCCAGGTTCCTCATTAACTCATAATTATGGAAATAATTTTAAGCCCAGACACCTCCAACTCCTAAATGGCACCTACAGGATGCAACTATATCCCCTGCAAAGTCTCTCAAACAATGAAATAAGGAATCTGTGATACAACATGACTTCATGGTAAAATTAAAGGAGCATAATTCCTATCAGAGTATTTTAGCAGACCTTTTCTCTGCCACCTGGGCTTTAAAATATTTTGACAGTGCTCAGTATGGAACCTATGCCTAAAAGGTTACAAAATTTTAGTTCTTTTCTACTTTAATTTTTACAGTGACACACAGAAAAGCATTGGCTAGGACACCACTCAATCATACGTTCTGAAAACAGGCTGGACAGCCACACTCAATCAATGTGGACCAAACGTTGGCACGCAGCCAGCGAAGAACAGTGTTCAACATCTGAATCAGGCCCAGACAATGACACAGAATGCACTCTGTGCAAATTTATGGACACCAGACTAGGGAGTGGCTGACACCAGGATTGGTAAAGCTTAACCCAGAGAGATCCCAATAAATTGGAGAAGTAGGCAGACAACTCACAGAACTCAACAGAGCAGAATAACCTCAGGAATAAGGATAGCTTGAGAGCTGAATGGAGAGCGAAGGATCATGGTGGATGTCTGGCTGGGTGCGAGCTCATTTAAGGCAACAGTGCAAACAACGCAGGCCATCAATAAACGGGACTCCAATGAGAGAGGTGTGGTAGGGAAAGTATTTTCCCACAGTCGTTAAAAGAGATAAATTAGGAAAAATTTTCAAAGCAGCTGCCAGATTCTGCTTTAAGTAAACATTGCTTGGGGAAGCGGTGCTGTCACTGTCCCTGGAGGTCTTCAAGAAAAGTGTGTATGTGACACTTCAGGACATAGTTTAGTGGGCAAGGTGGTGAAGGGTTGATGGTTGGACTAGATGATCTTCAAGGTCCTTTCCAACCTTAGTGATTCTGTTTCTAGTATGTACAGAAAGAAAAAGAGCACCGTCTCATAGAAATGGACATAATCTATCTGGGAAATTAAAAGGTAGAAATCTCTGTTCTCCTTGTCTCTGGAGGTAATGCACAGAGAATCTTCCCTGAAAGCTTGGTGACTTTCTTGTCAGAGATCACAGTGCTGTCCCAGCATGGGCTGATGCTACCTGCCTTTAATACCTCTCATTTGGAAGCACAGTTAATTCTGAAAGCTGGCTAGAAGCATTACTACTTCTAACAAAACAGGAACACATGCCATGGAGTGTCAAGTAACAGATGATCCTAAAAGATTCCTTTGAATCCCTTATCTACCAAGCAAGGTTTTTCTACTGCTTTTTCATATCATCAGAAGCAGAGAGCTTCTGAGGCGCTGTGCATGCACAAGCAAGAAGCTTTCAAAGAACGTGTTTACTGCATGCAGCACTTTGTATTTTAGGTCCTAATGGTTTTTAAACACTCCTAATGGTTTTTAATTTTTCACGTTGTTATGTCTGATTTATGCTTACTCCTGTTTATTAAAAAGTAACTGAGAGTGTAATGGGCTCTGCATTTATTTGACATCCCAAATTATTATTTTAATACCTCCTTCTGCTACAATAATGCATTAAGCAACTTACTACAATCAAGAGTGACAGAAAGGCAGTGTAGGAGGTAGCAAAGGCAGGTGAATGGCCCTGTTACCGTCAGTGGAAGCAGCTGTAGTGGCTGCAGGTAGAAATGACCACAAAAAGCTGCAGTATTTAGAGCTCCAATTACACTCATGGAGATAGAAATAAAACTGCAGATAAATCTAATTTTAGCTCTGAAAAATTCAGTTATCCAAAGCAAATGGAAACGTTTTAATGGGGAATGGAGGGCATACTGCATAGCAGCACACAACTGCTTTGTCTGCCTGCTGAGGCTGGCTTCTGTCATTGTGGTATGAATCACAGCCTGAACCCTTGTTGGCTCAGAAACTGCCATACTTGCCATTGCAGGATGGGATGCCAGTGGAAACTCAGTGCTGCTGCTAATGCTCGTGTCATGTTTATTGCACATGCCTCGTTGCTTTCTAAAACACAGTAAAAGCAGCTTTCTGTTCTCTGAGAGCTGAATGCCAACACCAACTCCAAACCTCTGCCTGCCAGTGTACCATGCCTGGTGCCCAGCAAAGATGCACTGCCACTTCCAGTCAGCAAGGAAAACCCTAAGCACCATCCCCATGACTCCTTCTGAGTATACACAATTATTTTCAGTCTGACAGGCAGCACAGCATCCTGCTCTCAGTAGCACAGGACTAATCTACCCACTATATTTGTTTTTCAAAAGGCAGCAAGACAAACTGCAGGATGAGAAAGTCCTGGAACATTTTACAAGATGAAGACATACCTTTCTAAAAGCAATTATAAAGTGGACTCAAAGAGACAAATCTTTGTCTATACTCATTTTTATTTGAATACTATCACAACTGAGCAAGTGAATGTAGGATGTCTCCCCCCAGTCTTTCTTGCAGTGTGGGTCAGTGTTTCTCAGCAATGTGACATTCAGCATCACCTACTTTGAGTCAGAAACTTGCAACTAAGAGGAGAAACCATCTCCAGACAGTTATCTGCGTAATGCAACATCAGATGGGATATAAAGACTTCCAGAAATACCAAGCATGCCATTTCTATCATAAGCAATCCCTGAGGAATGAGTGTTTTTATAGCTGAAAATAACTATGCAAACAAAACCAAATCTAAACAAACAAAAAAACAAAGTTTTCTTTTATTCAAGCATAAAGTTAAGGTGCTAGTAACTCAGTGGGACAAACACCTCTTCTTAGAGCTAGTTGGAGTTTTTTCTTAACCTCCACAGCATCTGCACGTTCATTCAATTAACAACTGCCAGGGATGAATTTGCAGACGGTAGAATTGGAACCATAGCGACTACGTAAAAACTTACATTACAGATATGCTTCATAGAACAGGCTCTCCTTTCAAATCACACTACAGATAAGAATGTAAGTGATTACACTAGCTCATACCAGAGAGACATGCAGCTAAGTGCTTTAACCATCAACAGCGACCAAAAATAGGTGCCTCGAGGAAGGCATAGGGACAAGCTTTGTACTTAAACTCCCCCAGCTTCCATCAGTGCGTAAATTCAGCATCGCCTGAGAAAACTGGCACCTAAATCCACGCAAAGTTTACCAGGACAAAGTAACTATCATTCAGTCCATGTGAAGTAAGTGGTAAAGCAATGCTGCACAATTCCACACTTCATGGAGTTGTATTTGTGAGATCTGGTGCTTAAAAATCATTAGTAGAACAAGTTTAAGTCCATGCATTAACTGCTGCTTGAAGAGAACTGCTGTACAAACCATTGCATGCTCTGTGTTGCTTCCTCCAACTCACCTCTAAAATGAGCTGCTTCCTTCTCCTCCATCTGAAGGTGAAATTGCTGCTAATTCACCTGGTACAACTAGATTTTTTGTAATTACAGTATTTCATGGTTTGCAAATTTTCAAGTTTCCTTTTTTTTTTTTTTTTAGCAGAAGATAAAAAAATAGCACAAAGCAGAACTGAGTGAGATTTGAAAATTATGCCTTACTGGTAGATTTGGGGAATACTGCCACAATTGTGCCACATTGCCCTTTTTATTTTCACAATGCTTTCTCACAGCAGAATCCATAACCTCAAATAAAACCAGACTTAGTTCTGTGGGAGATTACATGAAATACAGAAACTCACACTCACCACCCCAGGCAATCTGTAACCCAAAGCTCACCCTCCTGCCACACACCAGTTCCAGTGAACTCAATGGGATTTTGCAATAGAGTTAAGCAGGTGCCTAAGTTTTAAGAACTCAGCTTTTGAGTACCAGTAAGAACAAAGTGCAGGAGTTGGGGACAGTGAAACAGCATAAGTTTTAACAGGGTTTAGTGGGCATGGCAGCGATGGGTTGATGGTTGGATGAGATGATCTTAGAGGTCTTTTCCAACCTTTACGATTCCACGATTCTGTTTTTCCACAACAGTTTTGCAAAAGCATCAATAACATAAAATTCTCCAGCAGCAATCGCTCTGATCTCCTGAAAAGTCAGGTTGGAAACAGCTTCATTCATAAAAGGGAATTTGTGAAGAAAATGTTTCCATTCAAAAGCTTAGAACAGCAGAGGTGAGTTTCCTGCATACTCCTACCTCCTCATGGCTTTGTTTTCAGTTACAGACACTAAAATGAACGGTTTCTATCACGCTCAGATAATTCCAAGTCTTCTGGGACTCGAGCAATGGATTAATTTTTCATATTTAAGTAACAGGGAGCTGAATCATGAGGGAATACGAACAGATGCTTAATAAGTCTCCATTTCTGAGCATCTACTGCTCGTCTCTGTCACAGAAACACCCTCCCACATCCCTAAGGTACCCAGCACAGAAATCTCCGGGGAAAACGATGGAAAAAAAGAAAGCACTGAGCCCCGCTTTAGTCAGCTAGCAGCCTTACAGGGCTCTCATCACCACGCTCATGGTGCCAGCAGGCTGCAAGGCACGCTGAAGGCGGGCAGATAAGGGAGCAGCGAAGGACCCACGGACACGGAGGTGAACGCGCTTTAGCTTGCTGTCAGCCACAAACACAGCAGTGGGCGCAGCCGAGGAGCCCCTAAAGGACAACGGAGTGTCCAGGAGAGCCCTCGGGTAGGACACGAGGCACAACGCAAGGGAGCCGACACAAAAACATCTGCGCTAACGCGGCGCCATCTTGTATTACGGAAAAGCTGCGGTGGCGGGCGCCATTTTGCATCTGAGTGAGAGCGGAGAGCAGCCTCGCTATTTTTCCCGCTGGGCGCCGCCATTTTAGGTTACGGAAGAATCTCCGCCTTCCCTAAAGCGAACGCATAGGGCGCCGCCATTTTGGCTTACGAACAAACCCGCGACCCGCAGGGGTCCTCACCCCCCTCCCTTCCTCCTTTTTAGGTGTCTTCATAAAATGCCTGTGGAGAACCCCCTCTTTTTTCGCTCCGCTCCCAAGATGGCGTCGATGCGGGAGAGCGACACCGGCCTGTGGCTGCACAACAAACTGGGCTCCACGGACGAGCTGTGGGCTCCGCCGAGCATCGCCTCGCTGCTCACGGCGTCGGTGATCGACAATATCCGCCTCTGTTTCCACGGCCTCTCCTCGCCCGTCAAGCTGAAGCTGCTGCTGGGGATGCTGCACCTGCCCCGCCGGGCGGTGGATGAGGTGAGCTCCGTGAGGCCCATGTGGCCTCCTCCACCTGTCTTTATATCGTTATTACTTTCCGAAGCCGGCCCTGAGGGAGGGGGCGGCCGCGTCTCAAGGGCAGCGCCGGGCGGGGAAGGCCGAGCCCCGCTTCTCCTTCATCGCCTGCACTCAGCAGTGGTTTTCCCCCAACTTCTTGTAGTCAGTTTTCCCCCCCAAACATGGCCTGACAGTTCTTGCTACATGTTGCTTGTCTGGGAACAGCTGGTGCTTTCCTTCCCTCCCCTACCCAGTTTATAAGCTGGCACTGCAAGCGGGCTTCGTAGGTCCAGAAGAGCTCTAGCACTGGCCCTGGACCATACCTCATCTGCACATGGCTTTCTTCTACCAAACAGCAGCTGCTGATGTATGGGGCAGTAGTCAAAGAACAGCTGAGAAGTGTTAAGTTTCTTCTGCCAGGTTTGAGGGCTTTCCACTCATGCCATGTGTGGCGTGGTTTGTGGTCATGGTTAGGGAGATGGTGCACGTTTAATTACTCAGAGAGATCGTGGAGTCTCCTTCTCTGGAGATATGCAAGACCTGTCTGGATGCTTTGCTTTGCAACCTACTGTAGGGAACCGGCTTTAGCAGGGGGTTGGACTTCATGATCTCCAGAAGTCCTTTCTTACCCCTGTGATTCTGTAATCTGCACCTCAGCTGTGCTTGCACCAGCCTCTGGGATAGGACACAGCTGCTTTGACTTTATTTACATGTATACTAGGCAGGGTGTGGGGAGATTATTCATAATTCTGGTTGTGTGCTGGGCTTTTATGTACTTCTAAGTTGGGAACTACACATAAGCTCATGTAGGCTGTTGGGTATGTGAAAATTGCCTGCAGCAGTGCAGAAAAATTGTAAAAACTGTCTTTAAAATGGTTCACGTTAAGGAACCTTTACCTGTAACAGCCTGAAAGCAAAATTTTTCATTTGGAAATCGCTCCCATATGTGAAAATGATTTAACTCAACTGTGGAAGTGTTTTATTAGCCCCTTTGGAAAGTCATACATATGTTTTCCGTGCCATTTGCCAGCCTATAGATGATGTGTGAGGAGTACTGAGCTGGCATTTGGAAACTTAATAGTGTTAGAATATACTGCATCAGATATGGGCATCTTGGTAGTGGATGCACAATATAGTTGGGGTGTGTCATGCAACGTGTTAAATGATATTCTCTTCTCTAGATAACACATGGAACTTAGTTTTCATCTAAAAAAAATTATGTATTTTAATTTTTTTCTTTATAATAGCATTTTAACTGGCATAGTATAACATGGAAACAATTTGGGAACAGACATCTGAGTAAAAAAGTCAAGAGAAGTGTGGTATTACTTGGCTTAGGAGGGATTGAGCTGGCTTCTGGTCCTTTCTAAATCTTTGAAGGCTGCAGTCTAGACAGGCAGATCTTCAGTGATCTCTCTTGAAAGCTCAGTCCTTAGCTGAAGTGCTACGTTTCTTCTCAAATGTAATATCCTGTAGCTTTACACTATATGTTTTCATTTGCTGCTCCAAATACTGCATACGTATTAGTGACTTAATCCTGTGGGATAAGTAATAAACTTGAATTTTTGTCATGCTGTGAACCTCATTACAGCTTGTTTGTTCCTGCTGACTAATAAGAATAATTGGCTCCCATTTTCATTTTCACAGTTAAACGTTCTGTAGGCAGTTATCAAAAATATCCTTTCCTGCTGCAGTTCTCTGGGCAGGATTTGCAAACTCTCCAATCTCTGTACCTCCAGCCTTTTTTGCTGTTATTTCTTTTTCTAGATTATCATGCTTATTTTAAACAATGCCTGCTGCTCAGTGCAGTGCTGACCAGAGTTTCGGTGGTGTTTTTGGCACATATTGCTTCTGTTTGGTTTGTCTGTTACATTCCCATGAACTCGAGTCACAATGGCAAGGTTTTGTGTTCAGAGTCAGACTAAGGGTAGTGTCAGGACTGGAACGAGGACTGTGTACCTGTGTGCTCTATGAAATACAGTGAAAGGAAGGCACTGCCTGTCCTTGTGGTGGTGTGCCCTTTTATGACAGTAGCTATGGAGAAGAGAGCACGAGTCAGACTTTTATCTTGCTGGTATGAACCAGGAGTCTTCTAACCGTGGATGTGGGGGCTGTGGAATAGTAGCACAAGGGACTGAGCTTTTGCCTCCCTCTTCAGAAGAGGCAGGCTGTTCTGTTTGGCCTATACATAATGTTTTTTGTTTTTCTGGATGTAATGGGGTTTATTTTAATCTAATGCTACTCTTGGCCACTCCTATGCTTTTTCATGATTAAAATACAAAACATTACAATGATGCTACTTGATCCATCCTAGTTTTCTATTGTGTAAATATTCATACTGTACTTTCCAATGCTTTTAGCTTAATGAAAATGCTCTATAATATTACGGATACTTATTAAGCACCACATTCTCTATGGCCCTGAAAGTTTAAAACTTGATTGGCTTTATTAGCCAGCTGTTGACGCAGTTGTTTAAAGGTACAGCTCCACATTAGTTTAGGCCTAATGGAAAGTAAATTAACGAGACTGCTTTACAAGAAGTCTTGTTGGAGCTATGACTTTGTGTATTCCTAGTAATGTTTTTTTTTTAACTCGTTCCCACAGGGCTGTTTCCACTCTCTTCCTGCACAGCCATTATTAATTTCCCTTTGTCTCTGTTCCCAGACTACTTCCATCCTGCCTGATCTTTTCTTCTCGTGTTTCTAGTGATGTCCTCTGCCAGCAGGCTGAGAAAAGTACTTAAGATCCCTGGGTTTTAGATGAGAGAAGTGCCAGAACATGTTGCTTTAGATCTTAATGTTCGTGCTTAACAAGATGCTGGTTGGAGCCGATTGGACTCTTGCTTGACCCAGTGTTGCAAACTTATAATTAGGTTTGAGATTATGGCTGTGCTCAGTAGGATAAAGCAGCAAAGGGGCGGAAAATGTATCAGAATCACAATTTGAAGAAAAGTCTGGGTCAGAACTGTAATCCAAGCTCTTTAAATGTAAACTTGTACTCAGGCAAGGTCTCAGCTGAGCTCACAGTGCCTGTTAGGCTTCACTTGCCTGTGTGACAGTGACTGTTTTTAGTCTGGCTGCTGTGAGGCTTTGTGATAGTGCTACCTGCCTGGTGCTAGGCAGACAAGTTGTTCTTCAACTCCTTCTTTGAAGAAACCAAAATTGTGAGGTACAGGACCTTGGGCAGTATTAGGTACATGAGCTCTAACTACCCTGGATGTAGTATGGATGCAAATGCTTGACAATAAATATAAATAGTGCAGGCTGTAGCTCTGTGTTTGTTTATTTGCTGCAAGGATGAGTTTTGTAGAGCAGACATGAAGGATCATTTAGGAGGATACAGGAGAAATCTTTTGTCCAGACATTGTCTTTGTACTTTTGATGGAAGAAATAGTGTTCTGTGCACTTATCTGTATCTTTGGTATTCAGAATCTAGCTGGTAAACAAGTGAGAAATAAATCACAGCTTCATCAGTTATGATTGCATGTTTTGAGGTATTTTGTGTAAAGCAGCACTGTTGGGAGATGTTGGTTGGGTGTGTTAACATGAGCCTTAAATGAGAATGCCTAAAGGACAGACTCCTCTTTGTTTTATACCTGACTGAAGTCAGAGGGCAATAACATTGCATGACTGAAGGGAGTTGGGAAATGTCAATGTTTGTCTGCCTCTGAGTGCTGAGGTTTATAAGTGTTTGGGGGAAAAATGGAGGGCAAAAATTCAGCTTTCATTTCCCAGAGTTGTGTTAGATTAAGCTGCTGAAATCTTTTTTGTATGAGAAAAGGGCAGCCCTAAATAAAGGGAAAGAAAGCTTTAAGATGAAGAGGAACTTTTTTGCCCATTTCCCTGTGTTTGGAAACAGGTAGACATGGTAATCAGCTACATGTGCTATAGTGGGTTGTGAGAAGTCAAAAGTGAAATATTTTTCCTGTTCTTAATTCCTTTAATGCTAATTCCATACAGATAGAGTATGTCTGAATATTTTCCATGGCTTTATTGTTATATCGCTTGACAGATGACATGCTGCATCTCAGAAATCTCGGTTCTTTGAATCTAATCCTTCTATGCTTACATAAGAAGAACAATAAAACAGGAGTTCATTCTTTATTTTAGGGGTTTAAGCTAGCTATGAGAAGTAAAACAGCCAAGTTAAGAAATCATAATTCACTCTGTAAAATCCCAGCTGTGGTCTCTTGATATATTTTTTTTCCCCATAACGTTGATCAGTAATTTAAAAAATGACTGTGACAATCTTACTCATTCATATTACATGTTCTTTCCCTTTTTTCAAGATAGATGATGAAAAATGTGTTTTTCTCACTGTTGAAGCTTTGGCTAGGTGGAAAACCTTGCTACTTCTGATAGAAGAGATTTGGGTGCACAGCTTCAATAAGCAGATTTTGCTGAGCAATAGCTTATTAGCATGAAACATAATTCTTGACCTAAACTAAACTTCTGGGGACTTGGCTTATGTTGATGTGATGTAGATACTGTCTGCTGTTCTGTAGCACAAACAAGGGTCCATCTTCATTTAGATGCCTGTTTAAATAACTTGTTTTCTAGTTGAATATTGTTATCACTGACTGGGGTGTGGGTACATGGAGTTGTAAGTGGGCTGTAGAACGTACCGAGACAACACTGTAAGAATCTGGCCTGTATTTAGTGAAAATTATCTGAGGTGAACAAAGCTTTGAACTGTCAGAAATTCAAAATGCTCTTGCTAAATTGACCAAAAGCAACATTAAAAACAAATCTTGGTTCATTCTTTGCTTTGTTCAAGAGTTAATGTTTAACTGTGACACAGTCTCCCTCTCCCCTTCCCTAGTAGTAAAACATTGTGCATGTTTATCCTAGTGTCTAACAAATATAAAACTAACCCAACTTCAGCTTGTTTAGAACTGTTTCCAATTGGCTGATTTTCTTTTTCTTTTTTTGTTAGATGAAGGGGGCACTGACTGAAATTGTCCAGCTCGCTACCTTGGATTCAGACCCCTGGGTCTTAATGGTAGCTGATATTTTAAAATCCTTTCCAGATACTGGCTCCCTTAACCTTGATCTTGAAGAACAGAATCCCAATGTTCAAGATATTTTAGGAGAACTTAGAGAAAAAGGTAAGTGTCCATTGAAAATGACAGAAATGTGACAGCTCTTTTCAGGAATAGCCTGTCTCTGCTCAGGCAGTTGAGTTACCTTAGTGCTATTGGTGCTGGGACAAGCAGTATGTCTTCTCTCAACTGCTACAGTTCATGACCTGGTATATTCCTGAACTCCAACTGTGATACTTGAGGAATGGTAACCTCTTAAATTATCTTTCCACAGATCATCAGAACTTGCATGTCAGGTCCCTAAGTAATTGTGAAGGGCAACATAGAACTTAATGTGGTTTCACTAGCTTTGTAGACAGACTGTATGTGCAGTGTTAGGTAATAACAGCTCACCTTCTTAATCTGCAGTACAGTTTAATGTGCTTCTGTCCTGTACACTGTTGTATTAAAGACAGCAGTAAGACTTTTTTTTGCAGAACTCTGTGTGTCTGGGAGCAGCACTATGTGGAATGCCAGCACTCAGTGGGCCTGTGGGTGCCCTCTGTTCAGTGTTCCTTCAGCCAACAAATGAAGGTGTGAGGGGAGCTGATCAAAAGGAGAATTGAGTTGTAAATGTCCAGCTAGCGAAGCTATTCCTACATCAGTGGGTTTGAGCTAGCAATTGTCCAGGAAAAAAAACCAAACTCTTAGAAATCAGTGATCAGAAATGGCTTTGGAGTTAAGACTACTGTAAGCCAATAATGGAATGATTCAAGCTTGGCTCTTTCCATGAGCAAATGAGTGCTTTTCCAATGAGGAGAATGAGAGAGTTGGGGCTCTTGAGCCTGGAGAAGGCTCCAGGGGGGCCTTATAGTGGCCTTCCAGTACCTGAAAGGGCCTACAGGGAAACCAGGGAGGGACTTGTGACTTTTTATAAGGTCATGTAGAATCAGGATGAGGGAAAATGACTTCAAACTGGAAGAGGGTAGATTTAGGCTAGACATTAGGAAGAAATCCTGTACTGTGAGGGTGGTGAGACTCTGGAACAGGTTATGCAGTGAGGTTGTGAATGCCCCCATCCTGGAGATGTTCCGTGCCAGGCTGGATGGGGCTGTGAGCAACCTGGTCTCATGGGACATGTCCTTGCCTATAGCAATTAGGTTGGAACTTAGATGGTCTTACAGGTCCCTTCCAACCCAAACTATTCTGATTCTGTGATCATTTGTACATTCACAGTTTTGGTTTAGCTTTTCATTCAGTAGTTCCCTTTTTGTGTGTAGTTTTTATAAGAAACTGAGAATGTTATCATCTTTTATCTTTCTTAGAATTATAGCACACTTAAAATTCCTGTCGTTTGACTACGTAGAGTTAGTATGAGAGCACACAGACTTAATGTAGAAAACAAACACCCTAATGGCTATGTGCTGTTCAGATCAGAACTAAATTACTTATAGTGTTTAAATGAGTATCTAAACTTCAATAAACCTATAGAGTCTAGTAGAATATTTTGTAATACTCTGTCAAGGAGATGCTTACACCCTGTGTACTGTGTTAACTCTTTATGCAGTAAGTGAAGGTGAAACATCAGCTATGTTGCCGTTGGAATGCCAGTACTTAAACAAAAATGCTTTGACAACACTAGCGGGGCCACTTACACCCCCAGTGAAACACTTCCAGCTGAAAAGGAAACCTAAAAGTGCCACTCTCCGAGCTGAACTCTTGCAGAAGTGTAAGTAGTATTCCAGCCAGTTGTAACACTGGGTAACAAACAGGGAAAGGAAAATTTGTCAGTTTTATTGTGCAGTATGGAGACATGCCAAACATTTCTTTTATAAGAAATGTGACTGATTATACCCCAACACCCTCTTGATAGCATGTGTGGAAGAGCAGGTGCAAGTCATTATAGCCATGATTATGTTAAAATGCTAATCTTGATTTAAATGCTGTTCAGACTTGAAGGGATATAAAAAAAACTGTATCTTTTTAAAGCATAGATGTGTTCTCTCATAAGTATATTTAAGTCAGTGGTGAAAGCTTGAAGGACAGCTTTGGTTAAAGCTCCTGAAACAATGTAATATGCCATATGTTTCTGCAACAGGGAGCAAGAGCTGATAATTAATGCTTCATTTTGCTCAGTGTAGGGAGTGAAAGCCCATAGTGTTCACTAACAAAAGGCAGCATATGTATGCATCTATATATTGGTGGCTGATCTGACTGATCTTAAAATTGTTCCCTGACCTGCTGCTGTGTTGGAACAACTTGGTACTTTCTTGCTCGTGAGCCAGGAAATTGGTGTTAAAAAAGCTGTGAATCTTATATGAAAATGTTATATCTCAATCTTACATGGAACTTAAATTATTTCAATCTTTATTGAATAAGTTGTCTAATGATTTATTGTAGCTCAGTCCATCCTGTCAGTTGCAGTTGTACCTCTTTTGCATTTGTCCAAGTGCTGTGTAGCTGACAAATTACTTGGTTGTTTTTTTTACTTACAATATAATTCTCATTGATATTCCCAGTTTTTTTATGTATTAATAACATTTTATGTAGGAAGCCATGTATTTTCTAGCATAGACTTTATAATAACTGAAGTTTTGGGTTTTGTTTTCTTTTTGTAGCAACAGAAACTGCTCAACAGCTCAAGAAGACTGCAGGAGTGCCTTTTCATGCCAAAGGCAGGGGACTGGTCAAAAAGATTGATACAACAAGTATGGCTCACTTGTATCACTTCCCTGAAAGAAAATCTGATAAAATTGCTTTGAAGACTAAAATTACTGTTTCCTTCAAAGGCATAATTCATTCTGAAGCAAAAGATAGATCCCCTTCTTTGTTTCTTTATTGCTATTCAAATGTTTTTAACAAGTCTTATGAGAAGGAAGAGTAGTTTATTTTTTAGATGTCAGTGTATCTGCCATGCTTATCTAAGATGTGTGCAGCTAGATCATGCCTATTGACTTCAGTAAGAACTTAATTTGCATTAATCCAGGAGTAACTTCTGAGTAATCTGCATTGCTCCGAGAGGGAGCAGAGTGGATCCCAGTAATCTGTGATCTCAGAACTACTGTGGATTGAATGAAGCTTGGATTTATATAATTCCCCATAGAGAAGGGGAGGGGAAAGTAATGAAGATAGTTTTGCTAATAGTTTATGATTACTGCAGAGGATAGTTTAAACATAGTAAATAAGTGGAAATAAATCTCAGTCGCACAGATTCAAGCAGGGATAAGGAATGCTCAAGAGCCAACGCATGATTCTGATACTCTTAACTACTTTCTAAGTGTTAACTAGCACAGCGTTTTAGTGGAAAGATGCACTTACTGTAGCTTAGACTGTTCAGTGTGGCTTCTGTTTAACAGATGTGATAAACATGTACAGCTATTAATGTAAGAGTTGGACTGTTCACTCAAGTTCCAGAGCTGCCTAATTTTTTGTTGATGCATTTAATACATAGATTTGAGCACCAGAGTGCTTAGCCATGTGTTTGTGCAGGAAATGCAACATGTAGTTGTAATTTGAACTAAAAATGGTCTCAGTTTAAAAATTGACTGTCAGTTCTGTTGATGTTTCTAATTTTTATTTCAGCCATTGAATAATAATGCCAGTCTTTAGAACCAGGTGGCTTCTAGAAATACCAATTATGGAACAAGCTGGGGTTTACAACTCTGAAGCTTATACTGGTGTGAATTGTCCTGTACTGAGAATGTTTTCACTAAAACATACCGAGGGGTTCAGAGTATCCAGCCTCAAACCAAAATCCTATTTGACCTAAAATGTAGACTTTCAATCCATAGGACGTAAGGCCTGAAGACCTGACACATTTGCCTACCTTATTTTTTAGCAATTGGTGAATGGATGCTGTTTTCAGTGCTTATTTTAAGTGTGATGTGGAGGGATAACAGTGTAAAGTTTGGGGAAACAGCTTCATAAACATAGCAACTTCTGAGCATTGTGGCGGCAAGTTTTTTGGTCTGCAGTACAGAGCTAAGTTGGGTACTTCCTTTGCAGACCATAGCTCCAGCATTTTAAACCCTTCTGTGAAACAGTAGTTCACAATTTCACTGAATTACAGAACATATGAGCTCTGCAGATCCAATATTGCAGTGTAATATAACTAGCTAAAGAGCATCTTCATCTGGGGCAGCATCCCACCTTGCAGAATTTTGAAGCTCTATCTTCATTTCTCCAAACTCCAAGGCATTAGTGCATTTATTTCTTTGTGTCTTAAAAGGCAGGAACCAGGGGTATTGTGAGCCTTGGATGTAGAAGTTGCAGAATCACAGAATTTCTCAAGTTGAATGGGACCCACATGGATCATTGGGTCCAACTCCTGGCTCCCCGTATTACCACCCCAAATTCAAACCATATTTCTGAGAGCAATGTCCAAATGCTTCTTTAACTGTGGCAGACTTGTCACTCTGACTGCTTCTCTGGGAAGCTTGTTCCAGTACCAGATTTATGCATTTATTTTCAGAGGTGCAAAGTGTAACAGCCAGTTTTGTGGAGGGACCAAAAGCTAAAATTTGGGTTGATGTAACTTAAAAAAAAAAAAAAAAAAAAAAAAAAAAAAGTGTTTTGGGACACTTTGGAAGAGCTAGAGTGACTCCACTGCTGCTTAGGAGCTCTCCAGGTGTGCCTCCCCTGACAGTACACTTTTGCCCAGGAGCTGTGCAGTGTTGACTGCCAGCCTCAAGTAGTGGCACCCTTGGTGAGAGGAGTAACAGTACTTCAGCAGGGAGGTGCTGCCAGAGCTCTCCTGCCTTCTCAACTCTGAAAGGTAGGCAGCTGTGTGTTGTGGCTTACAAAAGTAGGTAGGTTGTGATCATCCTGCAAAAACTTGCCTTGAATCAAAACAATTTGTGTTCCACAAATGCTCTGTGAATCTTGGTTATTCATGATATTCTGCTCATTATGGCATCCACAAGCAGGCCTGATTCTGACCCCTTTAGTCCTAATACAGCCTGTAGGACGTTGAGACTCTTCAGTAAACACAAGCAGTGAACTCACTGAAAGGAAGGAAGCTAGTGCAACACTGGGTGATCTGCTACAGAAATTGTAACTGCTTTTTGGTTAGATACAGTTTTACCAAGAAACTAGATACTGAAGTTTGGAGAGTAACTGGAAGTAGCAGGATTCTGAACTTACAGGTTTGAACTTTGTTTTTTGTAAGTGAGGAAAGTATCAATATACGTAGAAGAGCATATTCTGATAGCAGAGTGTTCATTTGATTACTTCATATAGAGCGTGTAAAAAAATACTCAAGATATAACTGTAGTAAATATCGCTTAAACTTCGGGATCACAGATGTTCGTGTGGAGTGACTCATTCTCCTTGGTTGAAGGGCAAAACCCAATCTGAAGTTAGAAGAACATTTACTGTTTTGTAGACAGTTCCATTTTAGACACTTTTGAAGTTGAGGGAGCATTAAGAGGGGGGAAAAAGTGTTATTTGTAATCAGTGAAGCGGGTATTTTATTCATTGCTTTTTTTGATCTTACTTAAGCACCACTCAAAGGAATACCAAAACAAGCTCCATTCAGGAGTACTTCAGCACCTAGTGTGTTTAACCCTTCTGGGAACAGAAACCCTATGCCGCCTTCCAGAACACCTCTGCGTAAAGAAAGAGGAGTAAAGGTAGGTGGATTCCTGCTCAGTTCTCCTCCCTGTTTTAAAATAACTCTTTGGTGAATCAAACATCAGCATGTTAAAGGAAAAAAACAAGGATAGTATTGAGATAATTTATGTTGCTGTTGCTAAGATTCTGTGCTCTTTTCTTCAGCTTTTAGAATTCTCAGAGCTGGATATGGTAGGTGCTGGCCGTGAAGCAAAGAGAAGAAGAAAGACATTAGGTTAGTATGGAACACTACATTCAGAGGCTGTTAATACACATGCAGATATACCTGTTTTATTCTTGGTGTCATGAAACTCATCTTCTGCAGAGTTTGCAAAGAGAAAAGGGCATAAACATCCTAGAGGAATTCCACTTCTGTTTTTCTTTATTTTTTTCCTCTGGTGTTGCTGGTCGTGCATCCACGTGCCCTGGTAGTAACTTGACTCAGTAGTGTGGAAGGATTGAACCAGCCATTTGTGCTTTGCACAGCAGTTAGACCTGAAGCTAGTCTCACATCTGGAATTGTTCAGAGATTCTTACATGCTTGTTTCTACCAGTTGCAGAGCCGAGTAAAGGAATTTAAAGTAATCTTGGTTTAAAAAAAATCTCTTCAAAGTTGTGGTTTAGATTTTAACAAGTGAATGATATATTTTACTCAGGTGACAGTGCTACTTAAGCACAATGTGCTAGACAGCTTATTTTCTGCAGAAGAAAAAAAAACAAATTAGGGTTTTTTTGGTAGCAAATGCTAGCGTTTTGTTCTGAGACAGTAATTAAAAGTTCTTGGTGCTTTTTAACATCAGAAAATCAGGCTAATTAGCCTTAGCCACTGCATCTCGATGGATATTTACTGTGGTTCACTTAATCAACGAGCTGTTCCTAAAATTGTGTGTGAAGATTACTGTCTATTCACTACTGTAACCTTTGAGCATATGCTTCTTAAGCATGGTCTAGCAGACTCTTTAAAAATGTGATTTTTTTTTTAGATTGTTGTTTAATTCAATATTTAAGAATATTTCCTTGAACTGACTTTTGCCCTTATGCAATAGATACAGAAGTGGTGGAAAAGCAAGCCAAAGAAGAAACAGTAGTAGAAAACGCTACTCCAGATTATGCTGCTGGCCTTGTATCTACACAGGTAAACACAGAACATCAAAGGAAAAAAATCCTACCACACAATCAAATGACAGATGACAAAACCATGATGCATATTATTCTAAAACGCTTAGAACTGTTAAAATGTTTAAGTTGTTGAAACAGACTTCAACGTGGTGATTTTTCTTTTTTAAAAACAAAAACCGACACTGTTACATAATTATTTCACTATCTTTGAGCAATATTAAAACAAATCTATCAGGATTGCAGTGAAGTTCACTGCTGTAAGTTTATGATGAGGTATGGCATTTATGTAATTGAGGGCTGCCCCCTTCTGTCAGAGGTATCAGGGACAGGAAGCATCCCTGTACCTGGAGGAACGGTTGTTTTCAGGAGCACCTGCAAGTTTCACTGTGCCTGCTTTGTGACTCTAGTGAAACAATGTAAAGAAACACAGTAAGGTGAGAATGCTTGTCAGTGGATGGTGCCTGGGAGGGATGAGTATATGTAGCTAAGAAAGAGAAGTCTTCAAAAATTCATCTTCTGGCTTGAAAAAAGAACCTTTATGCTGGTGCTGTTCTGGAGCTCTTCTCCATTTTCCCTTGTAATCTTAAGAAAATGTTGCTTAATTCGGAAGGCAGCTTCTTCTGAGATCTCAAGATATGTTCTGTTGAGGCTATCCCAACCCCATTACTCCTGAAAGGGAAGGAGAAATACAAGGAGCTGATTTCTATCCAGAATACCATTGGCTTATAATCTCTTCCTAAAAGCCATGAAGTGGCCACCTCTGAACTCCTTCTCTAAATTGGTATTTTTTGTCTTTATGAAGTGTGCGTGATATTGTGCTTGAAGTACAGAACAGTGATTCCTTTTGCTCGATCCAAGATGGTATCTGTGTCCTACATTGGTGTTGATTGCCAGTTTGAGTGGAGACAAAGACTTAAGCTTTTACCTGAGGACAGGCCTTCTGCATGCATGTGTCCCAGAGGCCTTTGCATTCTTTCAGTAGATACTCTACCAGGCATAACACTTCTGTGTTTTACAGAAACTTGGCTCGCTGAACAATGAGCCAGCACTACCTTCTACAAGCTACCTACCTGCTACTCCCAGTGTGGTGCCATCTTCCTCATACATCCCAAGTTCTGAAACACAGCCAGGTAAGACATGCTTTTTTTTTTTCCCTCCCCTGCTGCATGTACAGTCTTACAGGAGCATATCAGCTTGCACTAACAAATGTACATGACTGGGATTCATTACCAGAGCTTGCAGTTAATGGAGCACCAGCACTGCAGTTTGTTATTTTTGTTCTTGCTTGTTAAATGTTACTGCAGCTTTAGCCTATGTGAACTGTGGTGTTGGTCCCCACAGAAAGTCATACACAAAAACTCATCACTTAACTTGGCTCTGAAACAGTTCAGAATCTCTCTGAAGGTCTATGCAAATCTCTCTGACAGAAAATTGGCATCTCTGGAAGGAATGCAGCCAAAAGCACATCAGTGTTGTCAGCAGCTAGTATTATTTTCCAGAGCATTGGCAGTGTATTCCACATCAGAAAAAGCCTAGTTTAAAATTCTCTATTGTCTTTTGTCTCCTGGTTTGGTTTTTTTCTTTCTTTTTCTAACTTTCCTTACAACGAATACTGTCTTCTTAACTATCTGTGAATTTGGCTTATATAATCTGATGTTGCACAATTAAGCTGTGTGTTACTTTATGCAAATCAGTTCTGACATGAGATGAAGCTGGTAATAAAACTGTACAAAATTAATGGGTAGCTAGTTATCATACTGGCTAAGAGCTGTGTTGCTAAAGCCAGTGCTGTATGTGCCCAGATGAATGAGGGTACTAGAACTGTCAGATTCTCTGAAACCTGATCTGAAAGGCATCCACTGAGTTGTGATCTGTATCTGCCTTTTAGTCTGTTGTGGACACTGTGATATAGGTTAGTTTAAAAATCTCATGAGACTTGGAATAGGTACTTACAGAGCTGTGCCTGTGTCAGAGAGCTGCAAGAGAACATGACTGGCTTGAATGTGCAGTATTACTGTCTGAGACTGCATTAGGTTAAAAAGATTAAATTTTGTGCTTTTGATTTCTACGTAGCAATATGACAAACGTGGTGGGGTCAGCACACAGTTGTTGTAGCAACACGTTAAAAAGTAGATCAGTGTAAGTTTAATTATGCATGTTAAAGATGGAATTTGCTTCTAAATGTAGTGTAATCCAAATTGGAAATCTGATCACTGTGTAATTGATAAAAGTGATTGACTGGGGAGAGCACTAGCTCTTCATGTTTTCAGATGGGTGTTTGATGGCATAGGGTCATAGTGATAAATAGAAGAATCAGAGATGTTAGATCCTTTTAAAATCCATTGGTGATGCTGAGCAGCCTTGTTTGTGCATTGTACTTCTAATTATTCTCTTTTTTGCAGCGGGCTCTGCACGAGAGGCCTTGCAGACTAACAGACAGACTGAAGAGCCTGCAGCTCCAAATGCTACCACAACTCTTCCTGCACAATTCAAGCAAAGGACTCCCATGTACAACAGTAACTCAAATCCACCTGCAACTACACCTACCTCACCCCTCACACCTACCACTCCTCCTGCCATTTCCCCTGCAGCACAAGCACCACAAGTGGCCCCGCAAACTCAGCAACAGCCACCACCGAAAAAAAGCCTCTCTCTTACAGTAAGTAACAATGGGTTGTTCTTTGCTGATGAGGTAGATTGGAAAAGCAAATTTTAATTTTCATCTTACTTAACAATGTGACAGTTCCTAGCTTTAAGATGATAACAACATAACCGAGGCTGCTTGTTTACAACCAAAGATAAAGAGAATATTCTTGTGGCTTTGTTAGCATTGCTGTCTGAAGTGTTCATCATAACTTTTTATTTATGCAATGTTAACGTTACAGTAAGATGTCTTCATTATTTATTATCAGTCTTTTAAATCCTGACAGTGTGGAGGTAACTAAACAGCAGTTACTCCAGAGCTTCTTATTGCTTATACTATATTTGTATATTATGTGCATGCTTGAAATAGCCAGGTAACCAGTTTGAGATACAGCTGGCTCTGTAAGCCCAGCTTGCAAAATCTGAACCTTAAAAGCTGTGACTTTTCAGTAGATTTGCTTCATTTAAAAAGAAAAAAAAAAAGCACTATCCCTTTGAAATTACTTCAAGCCTGCAGAATGTAGAGGCACTTTTTTTTTTTTGTAACTAAGATCATAACATAATACGTAGTGGGAACAGCAGGTCTGTAACTCAAGTATCTTCTTCAGTTTAAGTTTCAGAACTGTCACTGCTGCAAGTGTTAGGCATAAGCATTAAAGATGAAAAGCTTTGAGGTTAAGGTGTTTATTTTATGTAAGGCTACAAACTTTTCTGCTGGAATTTGTTTGTTGCATCTGTTGCAGAGGGAGCAAATGTATGCTGCACAGGAAATGTTCAAGACTGCAAACAAAGTTACAAGGCCAGAAAAGGCTCTTATACTTGGATTCATGGCAGGATCCAGAGGTATTGAAATTAAATTACTTTGCTTTTCAGTCTTCAGTCTGAATCACAGTGTGGCATTTCTGAATGTGTGTGAGTGCACATCTCCCCTGCTTAACCTTCACTCTGAGTGTGTTAGAATCTGGTTTACTGTGGACTGTGATTACCTTAATAGGTTGAAGTTCTGACCACCTGGAAGTAGTTTTTTTAGTTTGTTTCTAATAGAAATAGAATCATCTTGGAGCAGCCACTGAACACAAAACATGTAGAGCTAAACTGAGCACATCTAATACTGCTCAAGAGTTGAGAAGGTACAAGCCAGTGCAATTGGAACAGTGCAGGCTGACTGGGTTCTAGCATTGTCTGCAAGGCAGAATGCAAATTCTTTCATGGCAAACAGGTACAAGTTGCATAATACAGAGCCTCTTCACTAGCTCTGTGGCATTAAAAGTGTAGCAGCTAATTCTCTCAAACTTCACCTATAGGTGCTGAAAATCATAGGGAGATCAGCTGTCTTCTGGTCTTTATATTGCCCTTGATACACCAAGACTGTTCTACTCAGTCATCTACTAAATGTAAGATGAGAAGGAGACTAAGAGACTTTAAGTGAACTTTATCATCTGCACTGGCTCTGCTTTCTAGGGTTGGTATTTGAGGGCTCTTAGCACAGGAGTGCTGGAGTCTAAATGTAGCTTATACATTTGGATTAGTGCAGTACATCATCCAAGATAGCCAGGATAGAGTTACTATGATGATCCCAGGGCTTAAAGAAGGTTTTGTGTTTATTAGTTCAAGGGCACTCTTAGTACTAGATACCACTTCAGAATGCTGCAGCAGGATGTACTCTGATATCTATATTGACATTTTTTGTGTTCCATGTAGATGTTATTTTGATAGTGTGCACATGTGTTTCCTGTGTATCTGAGCATTTACGTATGTGAATGTAAGTAAATAATATAAATTCCTAACTAGTAATGTCAGTGTTTTTTGAAAGTTGGGTAAATAACTGTCAACTATGATATTCCTGATCTTCCTGACTGTCAGTTGCAGTAGTTGGATGTGTAGGAGAGGTATTGGCATGCTTCCCATGCACTGACTCACTTCTGTTCTTCCAGTTACTTTGCCTTTGAAGGCTTATCTTTTGAGGTTTGGTTTGAATATAGGGGAACCCCTACAGTTCTGTGATTCTGTGAAATAAAGTCCGTGACATGTGGAGTGAAAGATGTCTGTGGTTACATGGTGTAGAGATAAACCCAGAACTAATAGAAAGTACTGAGTGTTTTTTTTTCTCAGCACAAGGTTTTGAATCTCCAAGTGCTCTTTGCTTTCTCATAATGCCAAAGTTTATAACTTGTTTCTGTTTTTGTTTTCACAGAGAATCCTTGCCAAGAGCAAGGTGACATCATTCAGATTAAACTTAGTGAGCATACAGAGGATTTACCAAAGGCGGATGGCACTGGCAGCACCACTATGTTGGTTGATACAGTCTTTGAAATGAACTATGCTACTGGTGAATGGACCAGATTCAAGAAGTACAAACCTATTACTAATGTTTCTTAAGAGATGCAGCAACAGCAGACTGGACCAAATCAAGCTTAGAGTCAACCAGCTCATAGAGTATGTCAACTGTACAAAATGGCATTCATGTGTACATTTATTACCCTCCAGCATAGAAGTTGTGGCTCTTCAACCTAACTGGGCTCAGTGAATGCAGAAGAAGATGGTGCTGAATATACTTCTTTTCCTTCTTTTTTATTATCTGGGGAAGATGGTCTTAGGGAGGAAGTGCTTGGTGGTTCTTTGTTCTGTTGTTTTTTTTTTTTAATACAGTTGAAAATGCTGGAAGAGAAGAGGAGATCACAGCTGCAAGATTAAAGATGGGAGCAGTTTACTTCTGAGTACCTGAAGACTACTGCACAGTCATTCACAGTTTACCATTTAAACAAGGGCACAGATCTTTATTGTTTAAAAAAAAAATAGTTCTTTGACTACATGGGTTCCATGAGCACTTAAAGCACCACGTGGGTGCTTTGTTCTGTAATTCAATTGCAGTATAACTAAATACTGCAGGTGGCAGATGTCCAGTGTCTAATGGTACCCACTATACGCTTAGCTTCTTTATGCTCGAGTCATAGGATGGGATTGAACAGCTTTGATTTGCTATATTGTCTATGTCCATACACAGTATGAGTTAATCTATGTTTGGTGTTACTTGAGGTCAAGAGAAACTGAACATCGTGGTTTCCTAAAGGGAAAAATAATAGCAAAACCAGGCAAGAACTGGAAGGTAGCAGTGGGCTGCTGCTGTGTGGAAGTTACAGTTCTCTGCCATGCCTTTCTTAGGGTGAAAGCTTATCGGTTGCTCTTGAGTCCTTCAAACAGCCTGGGAGGAAATGAAGCTAGGACGTATTGAGACTGATGGCAACATTTTTGCTTTTTAAGTGGCCCTGGAGATGGTGAATTAAGATGATGAGGAGGTGGTGGTAATGTACGTTTGGTTGGGCAGTCATAAGGTGCTTGGTTACCTTCTCCAAAAAGTTTGGGATGAGTGTAGCTGTGGTTCTTACCTGTGTTGTTATCAGTATAACCATTAACATGGCTGCAGTTATTCTGGCATATGAATGTGCCTTAGATGTGTCCCCTTCTAGCAGAAGCACATTTTGATCTTTTCAGTTCACACCACTAGTTTCACCTGTCCTTAACTGTTCAAGTATAGCTTGCATTTATTGAGAGGGATTGTGTACATAGGTCAGGATTCATTGTTTGGAGACTTGTTGGCTTAAATGCCTGGCTTCTGCCAGTGCTTTGTGTGGAGCTGTGCTTAGTTGGAAGGAGGCCACAAGACACGGTGGCATTTCTGGTGCTGAGAGGGTCCCTTGGGCTGACTGTAGGTTCACGTTAACGTGGAACTCGTGGGACAAAATGGGGCCTTTCTTTTTCTGAAAAGAAAGCAAACCAAATCCCTTAAGTCCGCTTAACATAATAAGATGTTTAGATGATTGTTTAGAATGTTTTGTATTGGGAAATTTTTATTACGTTTTCATTTTTAGTTTTTCAAACTAATAACCAACTGAACAGGGAAAGCATAAGAGACAGAGTCTGGATTTACAGCGTTTTAAAATGTGACCAAAACAATGGTTTCCTTTGTTTTACTGGAGCTAGTACACGCAATGTTCCTGTAGTGGGCAGGTTGTTGAATCTATCTGCCCATGTTATGGAGTGTTGTGCATGTTTTAGTGTGAACCAGGCTGCACGTTTAACCGTGGTGCTGGGAGCTCTCCTCCACATTAGCCCGTTTCAGAAGCAGTGCAGACTGGTTCTGACGGTGTGTTTTTCCCTTGAAGCAGCTGGAAGCCAGCCTGAAAGTGAGCAGTAGTGGTGGGTTTTAGGTTTAGAATGAGCTCAGTTAAAACATGTTTTCTTGGCTATAACTTATTTGGTTATACCTTACACAGTGAGGGCTAATGATAGAATATGAAAGCGTTCATCTTTTAAAGTAAAGGCTTGAGAACAAGTCACATTCCTTTTCTCGTCTGCGTTTGGATTTTTAAAGGCTTTTTTTTTTTTCATGATGACCTTTCCTTTTTTTTAAACATGTATGATAGCTGTCTTTAATGTCCCTACTTGCTAGGTGAGCTGCAAGTACCAAATATTCTTTTAGAATAAATGTTGTAGAACATTGGCCGACTTGAGGGGTGTGCTGTTACCAGAAACAGCTGGTTATGATCCTTTGGTTTGGTAGTGAGAAGCAGCTGCTGCACAATGACTCTCTGAGCTTTCTTAAGATCAGTGGAGGCACTCCTCAAAAGCTGTGGTCTGCTCAGGTCAGTGTGCCAGACCCGTGGTGCAGGAGTGGAGTCTGCTGTCTGAGGTCATCATAGAATGAATTTGAGCCCTCAGAATGGGGGTAGTGTGTCAGACACCTACAGTGCTGCTACCATTTCTTGTTTGCTGAGTAACGGAGTTGGTCTCCAGGCCTTTGTTTGAAGTCATGCACAACAGATTGAACCTTTAAGCAAAACGTGGTGTATTTTTAACCCTGTCAGGTTATGAGGATGAGACGGCGCTGCGAGTGTATTTGTTTTTAAAAGCAACTTTCTGACCCTCAACACTACAGCATTACTGCAAGTTGATCTGTGAAGCTTGGGAGGTTTCTTAATGCCTAAAGAAAGGGAAGCTTTTGCAATGTTACAGTAAGGAGTGAAACTACACGGAGCTCTTTGGTGCAGAGAAAGAGCAGCGTGCCAGGCGACTCAGGCAGGGAACCCCAGCATGGAAACTGCGGTGTAGTGGAGTTGCTGCGGGCAGAAGTCTGGCCCTGGAACTTGCTATTTTTTGTCTTTAATGTTTAGTCACTCAGCTGCTAGCTGTGTGCTGTACAGTGATGCTCAGCGTGTGCTGCAAAGCTAAAGAAGAACTTCTGCTGTCTCTGGAATGATCTGCCAATGCACCGACCTGATGCTCGCGGGAGCGGTTCAGAGTTTTTAGTTCTGCGTTCTTTCCCTTTGCCCAAGCATGAAGCTGTAGGAAATAGCAAGCCCCAGCTTCCTGAGTGTGTTAGTGAACCTGAGCAGGGCAGGATGTCCCAGCTTCTCTTGCCCTCGCTTGTAAAGAAGCGCCTGTGTGAGCATGTCAGGGCACAGGATCAACAGCTGTGGCTTGTAGCAATGAAAGTGGCTGTCCTGTCCAAGTTTGTTGGCTGGGGGATGGAAAGAACATGCATGTGCATACCCAGGATTCTTAAGAACTTGCCCTAAAAGGTCCTGGGTTTCTTCAGGCTCCATTTTCTTCACGAGTGAGGACCAGAAAGCGAAATGAGTTTAACAAAGGTGAGCCCAAGGAGGATGCTGAGCACGAGTACCGATCACGGGTTCCTTCCTCCTCCATTTTCCCCTCCAGTGCTCTGTAGTTGTCTCCATGCGATGCTGTTGAGACTTGGTGTGGTTAACACTGTGGTGTTGGGCCGGTGTTGTGTGGGTTCACTTCATTCTTCACGGGTAGCGTTGCCAATTCATCTTCAGTTGAATGCCATAGGAGACTGGAGGAGCCTTTGGTGGCCGCTCAATACCTGTGTGAAATTGGTAATATCACTAATGATGTCCAAGTGTGGACTGTTGTCTAGGTAGAAGAAGCTTGAGATTCTGACATCATACAGTTTGAGTGAATCACGTTCTCATAGTGTAATCTGACTGGAAAAGACTAAAACATGTTAAGCCAGAGCCCTCTGGGAGTCTGGTGCCTTTAACAAGAAATGTCATTTTGTGAGATGTTACATCTATTGCATAGTCTGTATGTTTTCTATTGTTTGGGTTTGTGTTGTTTTTTTTTTTTGTACAGTTGTAAATTCAAAATACTCTGTCTTTGGGTACGTATTTTCAGTGTAATACAGTATGTATAATAAAGATTTAGATTTTCTATGGAAGCAGACTCTTTATTTTAAGTGGTTATATGATTTTTAGTGGTCTGTCACTAGATGTTTTGGGCAGCATGGCTGGCTCAGGCAAGCAGAGCTTTTATTACATGCTTAGGATTCTGTTCTAATACCAGGTTTCATGGTTGGCCAAACATTGACCTTTATAAGACCTGGACTAACGAGTCAGACACTGTCCTAAAGCAGTCCTGTATTCCTGATAGCTTCAGGTGGAACCCACAACTCGCTTCCTCCCAGCTCTGTTGCTCTCAGGTGTGTACTGGAGAGCCTTCAGTTGCTGATGACCTTCCTGACATGGCGATGCTGTTGGTGTCTGATCCTGAGAGGTACTTGGAAAGCATTTCAGATAACCATGCTTGCTCTGTTTTTAGCACAAGATTTGCCTTTATGTCACTGAATTATGCTCTTTGTGTTCTGCTGGAAAGCAGCTGACCGGCATGTCTTGTTTTCTTTGCCCTAGGCCACTGGATGGGTTTGAGCTATACCCACAACACTGGCTGTGCTTCAGTGAGTGGCACCAGTCTGTTTTGGAGTCACACACATCGCATCCTCAGATCCCCCTTTTTAACTGATAGGGGCTAATAGAGAAATTAAATGTTCTCTGCTGTCTGGGAGCAATCCCTGCTGGACTCGCTTTTTCCTTTTATGCTTTTGCTTGTGCAAATCATCAGGTTCTTGTTACAATAACTTACTTTTTCTTTGGTTATTCTTACTCTTTTTATTTCCCTCTAAATATAGACGCCTCAAACTCTTCCTTTGTGAAGTGTTTGCTTCGGAGTAACTGTGAGGACATATTACTTGTATTACTTGCATTGTATTACTTCATCTTCCCTTCTGGGGGTTCCGTCTACACCACACTCGGGGGTTCCTGCCGGTACAATTTTAAAACGTCACTTTCTTTAGTGAAGATGATTTTAGCGCTGATTCTGACGAGTATTGATGCGGGTTTTGCTTCTCAAAGCTGTATTGCCGCCATGTGGCTGTTCCAAGCACTGCAGCCAGTCGTGTTCATGGCTGTGTGAGCGCGGGCAGCTCTGCCCTGTGTTCTGACCCCAGCCCCCAGCTGCCCCTCCCCTGACACAGCTCCATGCCGTTCCCTCGGGCCCTGTCGCTGTCACACGGAGCAGAGCTCAGCGCTGCCATCCGCTCCCTGTGAGAGCTGCAGCCGCCATGAGTCCTCCCCTCAGCTCCTCTGCTCTGGGCTGAGCAAACCATCAACAAAAGCCAACGAGGCTGTGAGGGTGGCAGCTCGCGTGTGGCTCGGGCCCAGCAGAGCAGGGATTTGGGTTGCGGTGTGGTTTGTCTGCACCCCCTAGCCCGATGCTGGAGCAGGTTCAGAGGAGGGCCATGAAAGATGCTGAGAGGGCTGGAGCACCTCTCCTAGGGACAGAGGTTGAGGGAGCTGGGCTTGTACTTTTTACACAGAACAGTAGTGGCAGGACAAAGGGGAGCAGCTTTAACCTAAAGAGGAGAGATTCGGGTTGAATATCAGGAAGAAATTCTTCGCTCTGAGGGCAGTGAGGGCATCCAGATCTGGTGGGGAGCAACCAGCCTGCAGCAGGGGGTGTGGCTGGGTGGGCTTTGAGGTCCCTTCCAACCCAAACTACAGTTGTCTCAGTTAAAATGGGAACTGCTTCGAGCCGTGGTTCTTCCTTGTGGTTGTTCTTGCTGCAGGAAACCCTGGCTATCTTGAAGTGCAATCCTTCCCCCCCGAGGAGATCATGGGGCCTGGCCTGCAGCCCGGCCCAGTTCTGCCTGTTCCTCTTTGCTTAGCGCCTTGCTCTTCTTGCACGACTTTCTGCATGAGGAGAGAGTAAGGTTTGCTCTTCTGCCCGAGGAGGCCTCGCGGAGACTTGCTGCAGCCCCTGTGCATAAACACGCCGTGTTTTGTGGGGCGGCTGATCCGGCCGAGCCGCATGATCGCAGTCAGGTGATGACATTGAGCACAAAAGCAGTGCGGGATAAGCAGCACAGCGTGGCAGATCAGCTGCTGGCCTGGTCCCTCTGTGAGCTGTTAGCAGGGGAAAATGAGCACCTGGCCCCCTCCTCTGCTCTGGAGCTTGACCACAGCGTGTCTGACAGGTGAGCCCTAACGGTGCTGCTTTGCTGTGCGGGGCTGAGCGTGGTGATGTGGGGTGGGCAGGGAAGTGCTGGGAACAGCACCTTAAGGATGCATGGTGCTGCAAGCAGGCTGAGCAGTGTAGCTATCACAGAATCATACAGGTGACTTCAGTTGGAGTTTGGGCTGTTAAAGGCTGCTTGGTCCATGCACCCTGCTGTGAACAGGGGCACCCGCAGCTCCACCAGCTGCTTTTTAAAGAAAAAGGCATAAGTTGAGTTGCTCTGTAGACTGAGTGCAGTGCCCTTATCCGAACCCCAAAGGATGAAGATGCCCCACTGCATTCCCTTTCCTGGGGGTATTCTAGTAACTGGGTCTCCCCAGGAGCATATATGTGAATATTTCTGTACTCATACCTCTGCTCCTGCAGCCCTCAGGCACTCAGTGAGCTGCAGACTTGCAGAGCCCATTGTCACCAGCCTTACTGGAGCTGGACCCCACCAGCTGTGTTGAAACAGAGCTCCTCAGTTCCTTTCCCCCTGCCCACTAGGCAGGGCGGTGCTGGCTTGCTGACACAGGGACCACAAAGGCTGTGGCATCTCCTGCTTGGGGATCTCCAAGAGCTGCCTGGATGTGGGCTTGGGTACCCTGCTGGTGGTGGCCCTGCTGGGGCAGGGCTGGGCCAGGGGAGCCCTGAGCTCCCTATGCTGTGAAAACTCCTCAGAGCAATTCTCAGGTCTTTACCTCACAGTCTGACATGCCCAGGGAGGTGTTGGAGTCAGCATCCCTGGAGGTGTTGAAGAAACCCAGAGATGGGCACTGAGGGCCATGGCTTGTGGGCATGGTGGGGATGAGCTGATGGTTGGGCTGTTAAATTCAGTGTTTCTGTTTCGCCCACATCTTGCTGTTTTCTCCCAGTGGCTCAGACAGCTGGGTGCTCATCTGCTGCCTCTTCCAGGGGTTACAGAAAGACTGGGTTTCCTACACTCTTGAGTACAAAGCAGTCAGTATATGCATAGGAGGGAGCCCTCTGAGCAGTCTGTTTCCATGTGATCGTGGCTTTGTAAGGTCTCTTTCATTCACTGTGTCCCTGTTTTGCTGTAGAAATGCAACTGGTGTTACCAGCCCACTTCATCGACATATTGTTGTTGCTTATGCTGGGCTGGTGTTGAGCCCTCACACCAGAGATGTCCAGCAGAGCATGGATGGGCCTAGCTCAAAGAGGGAGAAATCAAAGGCTCGGGGAGGAGAAATCAAAGCAGCCCCTTAAAATCGTCCTTTGGTTTTCCCCATGGTGGTAGCTGGATTTCAGAAGCTGAGGTTATTGTGTGGAGGAAATCCTTGCTCTGAATTCCTGATCCAAGATGGTGTGCCTGCTGTGGTGGCAGGAGAGGGCTGGGTTTGGTTTGCTTTGTTTGCCTGGGTTTCCCTTAGCAGTGCAGTACTATCTTGCTGCTTGTTGTGTTTAGTTTTATGGGTTTTTCTTCCAACCTGAGACAGAGAAACATCCAGTCCCTGTGGTCATGTACTTGAGAGATTGCTTTCATCAGCAGGCACCATTTCAGTCTATCACATTTCACAGCAACACAACCTGCACTGCACTAATACCCCCAGTCCTCTGAAGATTACAGCTCCTTGGCTGTGAAGCACTCCTGCTCTTACAAGGGAGGGGTTTTGGAATCAAAGCAAGTCTGCCCACAGGCAGGTTCCCTTTGGGTTACTGGATGCATCCAGAGCAGCTTAAAAAAATCCCAAACCCATGACTTCTCTTCCTTGATCCCTTTAACTGAGATGTGATAAAACAGGCAGTTACTTGACAAGCATCTTAAATCAGATTGAGGGACCTCAGGGTAAGCACCACCAGCAAAAACAAGTGTTTCAGGCAGTTCTCACAACCCTTTATCTTGGAGAGTCAGACCTCTCAGCATGGGGATGATGAGCTTAAGGGGTTTTTTTTCCATCCTGAATGATTTTATGGATCTAATGCCTGTGCTTGATTGTGCTCTTGTGTGCAGATGATGCTGCACATGAGTCACTGTCTCCCACAGTGTTCTCCTGCAGAAGCTGGCAGCCCATGGCTGGGACAGGGACAGTCTTTGCTGGGTAAAGAACTGGCTGGAGGACTGGGCCCAGAGAGTGGTGGGGAATGGAGTTAAATCCAGCTGGCAACCAGTCACAAGCGGTGTTCCCCAGGGGTCGGTACTGGGGCCTGTTCTCTTCAGTATCTCTATTGATGACCTGGACAAAGGCATTGAGTGCACCCTCAGTAAGACTGCAGGTGATACTAAATTAGGGGCAAGTGTTGATCTGCCTGGGGGTAGGAAGGCCCCTTGGAGAGATACGAACAGACTGGATCACTGGGCTGAGGCCAATGGGATAATGTTCAACAAGACCCAGTGCCAGGTCCTGCACTTTGGCCACAACAACCCAGGCAGTGCTGCAGACTTGGGGCAGAGTAGAATGTGTAGAAGGAAAGGACCTGAGGATGTTCATTGATGTCAGCTGAACATGAGCCAGCAGTGTGCCCAGGCAGCCCAGATCAGTGGTGTCCTGGCTTCTGTCAGAAATAGTGCTGCCAGCAGGAGCAGGGAACTAATTGTCCCCTGTACTGAGTGGTTTAGTGGCACAATTCATCCAGTTGGACTGGATGATCTTGGAAGTCTTTTCCAACCTTGGTAATTCTTTGATTCTGTGATGCTCAGATGCTGCTGCTGTTTCTGCTTTGCTCTATAGTGGAATGTAGCAGAAGACAACATCTGGACACCAAACAGGGACACAAAGTTAAAGCAATTGCTTAGAACCTTGTGGTAAGCCTTCAGTAAGGGGAGAACAATAATTTGACCACAAATTCTGTATTTTTTCTTTCTCTTAGGTATTGCTTTCGGCCAGACAACCACTACCCAGGCCCCTGCTGCATCAACCCCACTACTTCTGAGTGCCACTGCCACCCAAATCCCTGTTGCACCAACTCCAGTGTCTTCTAGTGCCACCACAACCTTGGCCCCCACATCCCCATCTGCTGCTGGGACGCTCTCAGCTGGAACAGTGACAAACCTCACCACCCCTAGAGCTGTGACAGCTGCTGTCCCAAGCACAAACCCTCCTGCTCCAGCCCTGCCTACCACCCCACACATCACTGCGTTCACCTCCGAGGTCACGACTGCTTCTCATGCACCCACAGTGCCAATGGCCGCATCCAGCAGTGCCTGGGCCACCCCTCCAGGTGTAACCACATCTCCTGGGGTCCCAACAGTGGTCCCTTCGCTCAGCACCACTGAGCCTTTGAACTGCAGCAGAGTGAATGTGACAGCATGCACTCCTTGCTCCCCGGGAACAATTGCCAGCAACGGTAAGAGCTCAGCTCTGCTCTGCCCTCCTGTGCTGGGTGGCAAATGGAGTGACTGAGGGAGGGAAGAGCAGCGTGGGGTGGATGCTGTAGGGTAACTCTGCAGTGGGCAGGAGGTAATTTCCCCTGTGCTGTGTACAGGATGTGCCCCAGCAGCAGGACCCTCTCCTCTTGCCCGTACTTTGTTCCTGCAGTGCCAAGGACTGGTTTCCACGAGGAGTGGGGGTGTGGATCTGCTGTGTGCCACCACTGCAAGTCCCACACAATTGTTCTGTGTAGCTCACATTTGTTTTGAGGAGCACAGACCACCAGAGCTCGTGTCTGGTGGGAATGCTGCATTGCCTGTGCTCAAAGGAAGGCTGTTTCTGCTTAAGGCAGATTCACTGCTTTAGGGTTTTCTGCTTCCCACAGCTGTAAATTTATCAGAAATCAAAAAAAGCTCATTTATATTCACTTCTGTGTAGTGGTTGCAAAGAAGGAAAACCCTCCTCTCTCCTTGGATTGGAAGAGGAAAGAGCAGTCTCGATAATTGCCAGAAGTCCGTGTTGATAGAATTGGGACCATGGTTTGCCTTACAGCTGATCTCCTGTCTAATGGTGCCTAGCAGCATCACTAGCATCGATGTTACTATTTTCTACCCCCAAAAACTGTCTTGCTGGAGGAGCTGGATCCAAACACCTGTGCTCATTGCTGTGACGTGTAGACAAGCCAAGGGGGGGTGATGAGGGGTTGAAGTTAAGCCTCGCAGTGCTGATCATGCTCTCTCTCTGTCCCTTTTCAGATACCTGGAGCTGCTCGTGCTGCACAGAGGGCTCCTGCATGGACCCCAGTGCCTGTGCTCCTTGCCCAGCGGGGCACTACCAGCCTGCAAGGGGACAGCAGCAGTGCCTGCCGTGTCCAAAGGGACGTTATGCCAAGTAGGTGATGGCCTCTGCTGGCCCTGGGCTAATGGTTGTGTTCTTCTTCACAATGCTTCCCCAGTCTGTCAGCCCTTGGGCTCCAGGTGCCTCAAATCCTGGAGGTGCCAGCCAGGCCCAAGGCCTGTCCCTGCACCAGTATGGGCTCCAGCCTTGTTGGTTTGTTTTAAGCAAAGTATTTGCTTCTATTCCCATTGTTGTCTTAATTTTTTTCCCTCCACAAATCTTGCTCAGCCCTGCGGTTTCCAAAGGAATAAAGGGCATGTCTTTGTTTTCCTCCAAAGCATCCCTGGCTGCTAATAGATTCTTAAACCCTCGTGTTTGTGGTTGGGGATTGGCTCTATTGGGGATGAATGCACCAGATTTCCCCCTCCACCTCCTTCCCTGTTGTCCTCCCTCTCCTCCCAGAGGCCTGACGGTAAGAGGAAAGCACACTAAACCTCTGCTTGATTCCCCCAGCACTACAAGGAGCACGGCATGCTCACCCTGCCCACCTGGACACTACACCAACGAGCTGGGGGCTGCAGCCTGCAGTGTGTGCCAGAAAGGTAGGGCTGCTGGTGTGCACCCCTACGTGCTCCCATCACACTGCAGACTTTTACCTGTGGTCAGATGCAGTGACCCAGCAACTTAAAAGCACCGACGAATACACAGGGATCACTTTGTTCAGGCCAAAGATAGAACAGCATATACAGCCCACGCTGCTATGGATGCTCTTGTTAAAAATGGGTCATGCAATTGTTCATGTTTATAAGCTGCTTTTCCCCCAGGAGGTGAGGGAGGGGGCTCTGCTTCCCTCCTGCTCAGCTGTAGCTCACAGACACGTTTCTGAGCATCTTGCCCATGCTGAAGGAAGGCTGAGTCCATTTGTTTGCATGCAGAACAGAAGCAACTAATGATGTGGGGACAGGGATGGTGGAGGAAGGATGCTGAGAACTTTCTTTCTCCTCCAGGTTATTTTAGCTCACAGCAAAACGCAGCTTTCTGTCTGCCCTGCCCACCTGGATCGTTCTGCAAGTAAGAAATCCTCGTGTGACCTTGGCTGGGGGTGGAGTGGCACATCTGGTAGCAGCCACTGAGCACCAGCAGTGGCCAGAGGGAAGACACTGCAGATCTCCAGGCTGTAGGGATGGTGCTGCTGAGATTTGAAGGAGGTTCTACATAAGAGGGAGAGTTCTGCCAGCTGTGGTGCCCTGAAGTGAAGGACAACTGTTGGCTTGTGTATTTTGGGGTCAGTCCTATGCCCTCTCCCACTTCAGCTGTGCTGAGGCTGACGGAGGGCACCTGGGAGAGGTGAACTTTGCAGCTGAAGTTCAGTTTAACTGCCACAAAAGCAGTTCTGGGGCTTTCACAGCCCTATGGCTGTTGCTCTTTTCAGCATCTACTGAGCACTTCCAGTCGAGTGTGCTGGGGAACAGCCCCGGCCGGGAGATCGAGTCCCTACGAGTTCCATGCAAATAAGAGACCAAGGAGAGAATAGAAATGCCATCACATTCCCAACCCTAATGAGACATACGGGAGAAGCTACACTGGAGAGAGTCACCACAAACACATGCAGAAAGAAGCAGGCACTCTGCAGAATCACAGGAATTGTGGGTGCTGTAGAAATGGTCTCTGTGCTCACAGTGCTGTCTCGCTGCTCTTCCTCCCAGCACCAGCAGCTGCACGGTGTGTCTGCCCTGTCCTGCTGGGCACGAGGCTCTGCGTGAGGCTGCTGAGGAGTGTGTGCTGTGCCGGGCAGGTGGGTGTGACGGGTTGTGATGGTGGGCACTGAGCAACCTCAGTGCATTGTGTGGTTTAGTGCAGTAACAGCGCGTGACCTCACACCAGAATGGAGGGATTTCTTCCCCAAATTCGGTGCTTTAACCCAGAGGACGTTGCTCCCTGCCAGCTGCCAGCTGCAGAGCAAACCATTGCTGCCCGATGGCTGTCCCAGTGTGGCAGGATGCACTGTGCAGAGCCCTCCTCCAGCATCAGTACTGCTGGGCTGCCCTGGAGCACTGCAGTCAGATGTATTCAATGCAAACCAGCATTGATGTCTTTGAGACCATGACTTCCCTGACCTGTCATTCCCACAAAGCTTAGAAAACTGAGCTTTGTGTTACACTGCACTTAGCAAGCTCCTGACAGCAGAGAAAGGTGCTTGAACCTGGAATTAGAGGGGATGAAACACTGCTGACCTCTGGCTCCCACCTTTCCTTCTGCTTTTAAGCTGCAGCTCAGCACTAACCCAGCTCCCACCGTACTCCCACTCGAGCTGTTCTTGGATTTGAGACCAGGTAGCAGTCAGTCTCCTTCCCTAAGCTTTTGTTCTCCCCTTCCTTCCCCTTTACCACCCGGCTGCTACCAAAGTTCAGGCTCAGCTTTTGTCATGCACATGAAGTATTTCATGCTTTTTCTCCTCGTGGCTTTGAAAGCAGACTCATCCATATGCAACTGCATAAAGGCCCCCGGGTCCGGTCCCAGATGCTAATGTGCTCTTTTACTATTTAGGTACGTTCAAAGGTCCTGGAGATGATGCCTGCAAGCCCTGCGAGCCGGGGGAATACCAACTGCAGCGGGGCAGGGAGAGCTGTGACCTGTGCCCAGAGAACCACTACTGCCCCGTGAGTCTGCTTTGGCAGCTGGCATTAACAAGGACAGCTAACACACTTTTAATTAAGGCTAATTCTAGCTTAGCTTGTTTCCTTTTCTTAAATACAGATAGAGCCCTTGTAGAGCAGTGGGGTTGCAATTAGAGCACGAGGAAGCTGGCTTTGTTCCACCCTTGGCCTCAGTGGCCATCAGGGCACGGTTAGGGGATGAGGTATCCATTAACGAGGTACAAAGTGTTTATAACACAACAAGACCTGAATGCAGTGATAGCAGGTTCATTTATTGGTCCTTGGATGTTGCAGACATTCAGGTAGCTGGCTGCTAGTCCTACCTCTGCCTCAGTTTGTCATTTCTAATATCTCTTCTGAGGCAGCAAGGCAGTGGGTGCTTTGTAAAGCAGGTTTCACAGCATACCCCAACTCAAGAAGGCATCATAGGATGGTTTGAGTTGGAAGGGACCCGTAAAGGACACCGAGTCCAACTCCCCTGCAATGAACAGGGACACCTACAGCTCTATCAGGTGCTCAGAGCCCCATCCAGCCTGACTTGGAGCCCCTCCAAGGATGGGGCATCCACCACTTCTCTGGGTAACCTGTGCCAGTTCCTCACAGGAACATGCTGCACTCACGCTATAGTAGCACAGAGGCAGTGCTTACCCTCCTGCCACTTGCTGCTGTTTGGCACTGAGGAATCTGCCTTTCCTTTTGGTCAGAGCCCAGATGTGAACCCAATCAAGTGCCCTCCTGATGCCTTCTGCCCCATGGGCAGCACCTCACCCCAGTACTGCATGGAGGTCTTCCTGTACAAGGTGGGCAGCTCCTGCCAGCTGACACCACTGGTAATCGTCCTCCTGGCCCTCTTCTCAGCAGGTGAGCACTGCTCTTCTTTGCTTCTGCCTCTTCACAGTGCACGTAATGTTTTGTTGAATCTGGATTTCCAGTCAAGGTCTCTGGTTGCTCATCCCTTTAAGAGGGAGCAGATAGGTGGCGTCCCTTCCTTGTTTCCAGCAAAAGGGGCTGCAGAGCCATAAGCTATCCTAGTGCCCATCCTTTCTTAAGGCTTCCCCCATCCTGACAGCACAGTGCCATAGTATAAAGGCTGGAGTCAGGCTGCAGTAACATGGTTAACAGGTTACAAGTGGTTTAAATGCACAGGTTGTCCTTTAAAACGTACCAGCTCTGCATCACACAACTTGTCGTTTTTATGCACTGCTTTCTATGCAAATGACAGTCCTTTCCACATCTGCAAGAGGGGATACAGTGAATATTAAATAGGGATATTATACTGGGAACATAATGGATTTCTGGTGGTTGTTTGTCCTTGGGAAGCAGCTGTGTGTATAGGCTCCAAAAGAGACATATTTTTGCCCAGAAAAAAGAAAATGGACAATTTCCCTTCATGTATGAGACTTCAGGTTTCCTGAAAGTATTTCCCGTGCCCTCAGTTAATGTTTCTCCAGCTCAAGATGAGCTGTTCTGTGCAGTGGTGGGCGAGCAGGCACCTGCACCCTGCACTAATTAGTTTATTAGTGGGTAGGGCAGGAAGCCAGCAGGTGGAAGGACCTCAGCGAGGAAGCTACACCAGGAATGCTCATCCCGAAACAACTAATTGGCATTCATAGTCCTAACAAAGGAAAAAGCAACAACTGTGTAGTTCTAGGTCCAAGTCTGGGGGGGGAAGTTTGGTCAGAGTACGATGCAAAGAGAAGCTGTTGCTCTTAGGGATTGTAAAAAGAGCAGAAGAGCAAGCTTCTTCTACAGATTTTATTCCTCACAGCAAACAGCTCTTCTCAAAGCCCTGCCTTAGCACCTGAGGTGAGGACTCCATGGACATAAACAAGGACAAAAAGCTGTGCTGGGTGGGTGCTGGAGTACCAGCACAGGAACCAGACAGGGTCCCCTCCCTGGGGATGCGCAGGGACTGTGATCACAAACCATGCAGAAACTCCTTCATCTCAGGTGCCCAGATTCTGCTGCGTCAGCTGCAGTCCTAAAATCTGCCAGGAAAGATACCAGCTGAAGTGAGTGTTAATTAGAAAGAGTAGTTTTAAATGAAGCACATGAAGGAGTCATCCACGCAGGAGCAATGGGCAATTAATGGTGTTTCTCATAAACAAGTCTGAGAGTCACAGAGCAGTGCTCCTCCAGTGAAGCCCAGGGTGGCAAAGCTTGCTAAGAAGAGGGGCGAAAGAAGCAGGCTGCACAGGAACCTGCCAGAAACAGACAACTAGAAATGTCTATTGGTGTTTTGCAATTATTTCCACATCTGTGTGTGCTTGCAGCCTGACCTCGAGTGTCTCCAAGGATGTGGCAGCCACCACCTCTCAGGGCAGCCTGTGCCAGTGTTTCACTACCCTTACTGCAGAACACTTTCTTCCTTACAGCAGAAGATAATACAGCAGTCAGAAAGTGCTGGATCAAACCTCACTCAATGCTTTACCTTCCTGTCTGAAAGTTAACTATCGCTCACATTCCTTACAGGTGCCATCCTTATCATCTTTGTGCTAATTCTGAGAAGAAGGCAAGAATACAGCAGCAAGTCTCTGAAGTCCCTGCTGCTGCCACGAGGGTCGGAGCAGCACACGACGTACGGAGTGATGGAGCACACAGAGCCTGTGTATGCTGGCTGGTAGTGGGGGAAATGCTACCAGCAAGCACTGTGTCCCCTTTTCTATAGGGTAATGTGTGCATACGTGACAAATGCTTAACCATCGCCAACCTATTTCTGCGTAGCTAAAATAACTACAGAGAACTGAAACACGAATCATTCTTCAGCTGCTTTGAAAGCGGGGGTCAAAAAGGAATCCCAAACTTTCCCCTTCCTCTCAGCTATGGGAAAACATGTGCGACTGAACTCGTGGTTCATTCCTGGACAAACGTGTCCCTTATGTTTCCTGCTGTGTTCTCTCATGCAGTGCTTTGTATTACTCCACAGAGCTACAGAAGCAACACCTTCCTCCTCCTTCTGCAGTGAAATTCATTCACGTCCCAGGCAGGCTGCAAAGCCCTGCTCAGATCATCCAGCTGTGGTGCTTCCACAGTGCTGTGCTTCATCAGCTCTGAGAGCCCAGGCAAAAATAGTACTTAGTCTTATGAGAGCTGTGCTTTTAAGTGAGCGTGCATGGAGGTGGAGGCAGGTGTTACTTCTCACTGGAGTTCTTTCCCTGAGCTAAAGCAGCAGCAGCCAGCTGAAGGAACCCAGCTGCCAGGGGTTAAGTGGCTGCTGCCCTCCGCTGCTCATTCTTCTCATCCCAGGGGACAGTACTGTGCTTTTTAAGAAAAAGGAAATAACCACCAAAAAAAAGCAGTTCTCTGATCTGTGTCAGCTCTGCCAGATGACTAAATGGACAGGAAGAGGGGTGTGTTGTCTTCTGTGGTCAGCAGTAATGCAGACAGTGACCCTGCCACCTGGATCAGCAGCAGCATGGACCAACCACGCACCAAGCTCAGTCCCATCCCAACACCCTTTCTGCCCTCGGTCTCCACTTTCCCTCTGAAAGCTGGTTACCTCCCATCCTCGTGCTCTGTCCTGTTCTTCCCACCTCCCCCTCACTCCCAGCTACCTGCTTGAAATGTGCTGGCTCTCAGAATCTCCCATCCTAAGAGGATACGTGTCCTTGGCAGCAGTGACCACCCGGGGACAGGATGGGGTCCGCTCTTCATGGGTGATGTGGCTGCAGGAAATGATGCCCAAAACCCTCTTCTGTTCTTCAGTGCTGAGAGCTGTGGGGATGGGGTGCACACAGCCCCACTGCTGGGCCAAAATACAATCGTTATCACCTCCACGTGAGCTTTAAGTATTATTTCCAGCAAGTCCCTTAGGAAATCCCAGCATGCAAGTTTTTACTATGAAGACATCCAGTCCTTTCACTTCCAAACCATGCTCAAACAGCATGCTGCTGACTAAAAGAGAAATAGAGATTAAAACAAAACATAACAAACTGCCAAAGTAGTGATACACATCTGTTTTCCCCCAGAAAAGAATTAGTAAAATTTATTCCTAGTTATTAAAGAAGCTGCTATTTCATAAGACACCGAAGTTTCTCAAATCAGACATGGAATGTGATGCAACGCTTGGAAAAATCACATTAATAATCTTTCATGGCATTTTGCTTTTTGAAGTAGAAGAGCCCCTAAAAACTGACCAAAAAACCAAAGCTATGGAACAAAACAGATATTTAATTTCATTAATTATGGTAAGGAAATTCTCCTAATGTACTGAACTGCGAATGGTCTCTGGGCTTGCTCACATGATAGAGGAACAACAGATTCTGAATTTACCTGTCAGCTTTGATGAGTTTGCTGGAAAAGAAAATACACGTTTCTACTACTATGGGCAAGATGCTGAGTACATAATTTCACATCACATAACGTGCCATAATTAGATGCTATTTAGTGGGATTTAGAACAGAGGATCTTTATGTTGTTGATGTGGAGAAGCATTGAGCAGCATCTTGAGAAAGCTTGATTTTTCCAAGGTTGTTTTCCCTTGTATTTGAACAGCGGGAGAAGGAATTTGGGAAAAACTTATTTATTATGTTTTCTTTTTAAAACAATTCTTCAGTCTCTTCCCAGTGCTGTAGAGTAAGGTACAGAAATCTTTGTTAAAAACCACTTCTGAATTGAAAGGTAACCTTCTACCAGGCCACCTTCTGAGTGACCTGAGGTGAGCCTCGTGGGGACAGCACGTGTATATGGCCCATACTTCTTTTAGGGATCAACCTCCACAGCATGTCAGCAGCATAAGAAACGATTCCCCAGCAATTCAGAAGCAACCCTGCAGTTTGCAGCCTTTTTGTGATGCAAACCTCCATTGGCCAAGCAGCTAAGTAGCAAAGAGCAGAGGTAGAAGGAAGCAGAAAGTCAAACTGCTGCTTGCTAAGATCTGCTTGTGTCAACGTGACCTTATGAAAAGAGTGCCAAGAGGGATTGCTTTGAACACTGAAGTCTTTATTTACCCACAGACAGATACAAAAGGGGCGGCTGTCCTGCATCCTGCCGTACTAAATGTGCTTGTGGCCCCACCTGTGAGGAAGGCAGGGAGTTGTAGGCTCCACACCAATCTGAAAACCGATGGTATTTCTGGAACAGTGACAATCAGTAACTATTGGAGCTGGTGGCTTCTGGAAGGGGGAATCTGCCTACCAGGGCATGGGGAATAACTGTTCCAGGGTGCCAGAGTCTAGGTATGGAGAGAAAAAGCAATGAAACAACTACAAATTTAACAAATTATCAAAAAAAAAAAAAAACAGTGGAATGTAAAGGTAAGATTTTATAATAACTTACTTATTTAAAGGTATTCTTATAAAGTCTTCCTTACATGGTTATAGTATTCAAACAAATAATGGTCCCAATGACATAAAATTCCTTCATTTTCTTTCAAAGTGATGAGGATAATCTACTTTGCTACCTGATCTCACTTTCCTGAAGAAGCGATATAAATGTACACAACACATTTTTTTTGGTTTTCATTTTAGGCACAGGCCCATGCTTCAGTCCTGGTACAACTAATATCTATAGAAGAGGGAAAATTTCCCTCCGTATCAACTAAAAAATCTTCATTGTTTCCTTGAGTGCAAGGCTTGGCAGACCAGTTTAAAAACACAAACACGGAATGCTTTCCCCCCATTCTGAACTGAGCTATTTTTCCCATAATTATTTTGGGGAAGAAAACCCAACACTTTTCAACAGTGTTTAGACAATGGATTAAAAGAAAAAAAACCAAACATTTGTTTGCTTACAAAACAGAAAACAAAGAGCTCAGGACAAGGGTAAGGCTACATTTAAAATCTGACTGAGTTAATAACTCCTAGTAACACGGAAGTTTTAAGTGTTGGGAACAAACGGGGATCTCAATAATTCCAAAAACTAAATCTGCAATCAAATTCTGAAGAAAACACGTTTGGAAAGTAACATACATTTCATGATATAGCACGGCTTCAATTTCAAAATGGCTACACAGAGTTTCTGCACTATCAAAGGCAAACTAAGCTAGAACATGCACAAATTCTTCAATGGGCGTGAAGGCACACATTCTGTTCACATAGGCTGGATACCATGGCACAAGTCAAAACTTATAGCACTGCCTAATCAGTCACACACCAATGACACACACTGGGAAGAAACAGGTAAAGACATTTTTCTCTACCATTTTTTCCTAGTTCTAATATTAATCCCATTAAAACTAAACCTTGTATATTTATCTCGCTGCAGGAGTAGGAACCCCATGGGAGCAAAGAACTCAAAACAGCTTTGCTGACAAACGCAGCGGTCCTAAAAAAAACTCTAGAATGATTTTGAGCAGCCTGCCAAGTCAAGTAGCCAGTTCTACATAAATTGTATGAAAAGAAATGGAGTCGGGCTAAATTTCATGTTAAAATTGTTCCTTGTATGCTTTTCGTTCAAAAACTGCCTTCGCTCATCATTACTTGTTTGGATAAACTAGTTTTAGCACTTGGGCAGTCAAGCTTCACCTTCTGTTCCATTGTTTCATCGAAGGTTTTCTTTTTTCTTCCTTGTCGGGCAGTCTTTGCATTGCCATAAAGTTGCAGTGCCTGGAATCCAAGCATTCCAAAGAAATGTTTGCCTCTGCATTGTACGTGGCACTGAGAAAAGAAACTTCTTTTTCTTCAAATAATACGCTCGGTATTATTTATTCTTATTAAAACAAGAAAAATCCTAGGGCACTGGGCCTAGATTGCAAGACGATATCCCTTTAAATTCAGACCTGTAGAGCTCTGCAAGATCAAATCATTTCTACTTTGCTGGAATGAAAAACAGGAAAAAACAGTATAGAAAAAAGTCTCTTACAGTGTAAGATTTCCCATCTCTGGTACAGGGTCTGCCTTTCCCACCACGTACCATATTTCTTAGTGGGAAGATACCGAAAAAAAGTGGTTTAAGAATCACTGGAGTAAAATAAGAGCACAAACTGTTATGTGTGTGGTTACCGTCGGGATATGCTCCTGGATCGTGAACGGCGTTCAAGCACTTGCTCAAAAACACACAAGGCAAGCAAATCTCATTGGGACCACAGACCAAGCCATTTCTCACTTAAAAGGACTCAAGAGCTAGTAACTTCTTTCAAGGATATACTATTTTAAACATCTGTTGATTGACAAATACTACCTCAAAATCTATGTTTACTCCTACCTGGTTTGATATCAACCTACCTCCAACCTGAAAGAATATCGGAGGGAACCTTATACATTCGTAACAATTCAAGTGTAACTGTAATGCTGAGTATTAAGTTTGGTTTGTCCTGAAATTTTCTGAACTATGCAGTTCGTTATCAGTGCAGAAGCAGCAGAAGACTGCTGTGGTTGGCTCAGTGGATTTATAAAACAAAACAAAATAAAAACACAACAAAACAAAACAAAAAATCTCCCCCTCCTCCCCTCCCGCCCCCGTAACCTTTACAGAATATATGTAAAATTGTGTCCTTCCCTGGTAATATTCACAACTTATCTACAAGATAGTGTTGGCAGCAACTGCAGTCCATGACTATTTGCATTCAGCTCTCATCCATCTGTTCCTCTCCTTTCTCTTGGGCTTCAACTTGTTCAGTTTTTTGCGGGGTTTCTCAGTCTTCTGAGTTTCAACAGAATCCACCCCAAGAACATGTTCAGAGCAGCATAACTGTCCGTTCAGCGTGGAATTTAGTACTGTCCCATCTTGGTGTTCCTTGCAAAAAGAGTTTGGGCAGAAGTGGCAGAATGAAACAGAAGGTTTGCCACAAACGTCACAGTGGTGCCAAGGACACTCCCACTTCCCTATGACCAAAAACAAAGGACAAATTAGTAGGGAGTAAAAGATGCCATGGTCTTTTAAAAAGTGTTGCCTTTTAGCATCTGAACAATGCACAACTTCCTTCAGAAAACAAGATGAGACAGCAACTACTACGGCAGTCTCTAAAATCAAAATGCTACGTTGTACTTCTGAAGCTCATCTGACATCATGAAGTAGCAGAGTTGACATCCTTTCATTTAAATACAGCTGTGAGTTCAAGTAGAAGAAATTATTCAGGTTTTACTCAGCAGCATTTTACAGAACTTGCAGGCTGGCAGAATACTCAAGAAGACCAATGGCATCCTGCCTTATATCAGAAATAGTGTTGCCAGCAGGAGGAGGAGGTGATCATCCCTCTGAGCTCAGCTCTGGTGAGGCCACACCTCAAGTACTGTGTTCAGTTTTGGGCCCCTCACTGCAAGAAAGACACTGAGGCCCTGGAGTGTGTCTAGAGAAGGACAACAAAGCTGTGAGTGGTCTGGAGCCCTGTGAGGAGCAGCTGAGGGAATTGTGCAGTCTGGAGAAGAGGACACTCAGGGGTGAACTTATCACTCACTATAACTGCCTGAAGGGAGGCTGTGGTGAGGTGGGAGTTGGCCTCTTCTCCCATGTAACTAGTGACAGGATGAGAGGGAATGGCCTCAAGTTGTGTAGGGGATGGATGTCAGGTTGGATGTCAGGAAATGATTCCCTGAGAGAGTGGTCATGTGGTAGAACGGGCTGCTCAGGGAGGTGGGGGAGTCATCATACCCTGAAGTGTTCAAGAAATAGATGTTGTACTGATAGGGCATAGTTTAGTGGGAAATACTGGTGTTCGGTGGACGGTTGGACTGGATGACCTTGGAGGTCTTTCCCAACCTTGGTGATTCTATGACTCTACATACTGTGCACAAGTGAAGTTCTCACCATACAAAAAGAACGTTTTCAAAGAGATTCTTGCGAGGTTTCCGTGCAATACAAGAGTTATTTATTAAGTCAGGTCAGGCAAGGTGACTCACCGAAGGGACGTTTCACCAAACCAAGACAGGAGAGATGATAGGCTTTAGTACAAGATTTCCTGTCACACAGTACCAGCTGGCCTCCGTCACCACAACGGAAACAATCATCTTCAGATTCTTTCTTCCCTTCATTTTTCGTTCTGCGCCTCCGTGTTCTCTTTTTGGTCTTCTTGCCTTTTTCTTCTGAGGCATTGGTGGAAGAATTCTAAAAGATCAAGTGGCAAATCTGTAAATGCCAGTTTTACAAAAGAAAAATTTAACACAAATGAGCAAAACCTTTGCATTCCTGGAAGAGAATGCACACAGGTAGAAATGTGATTTGGTGCACACCAGCATCCACTTCTCTTTTTTAAGGAACACACAGAAGAATTTCAGGAACTATAACTGTGTCCAAAGAATACACCAAACCATATCCCTATTTCAATCTGACATTTTCTCCTCACATTTTATCCTGTTCTACCTACCACTGCAGAGAGTCCTGCAGAACAAAACTGTAACATTTCATTTCTTCAGGGCTGTCTGCATAAACTCATCACAAGCTTCTGTGAAACCCTGCTTAAGCCTCTCCCTTAAAGAAAAGCAGCAGTGCAAATCCTGGAGATATTAAGCCCACTCTCTGAAGCATCTGATGCTGAGCAGTGTGAAGGACCACAAGAAGGTTTTTATATCCACAGCTGAGAATTTTATTTTCACTTGGGAACATACTCGTGCCTTCCCTTCCACTCCTACACCAGGTCTGGATGGCAGGTTTTAAATTCACGTGACCTGAATCACTCAGGCCATTTTGTGACACAATTTTACATCTCCTTTTCCCCCCACTATGTTTATTTCTCAAAACTCACATTTTTTATTCATTAGTTTAACTTCAATTGAAAGATCTTTAACGAACTGAGCACACATTCTAGATTTTAAGTCAGAATAACTCCACTGGCTATAGCCAGGCTTTGCAGGACAGGATTTACTCAGTAACGTTCAGTTTTGTGCTACCATCTCTCTCTGAATTCATTCTAGTGCAGCACTTGAGTACCTCTAGTCAGTTTGTACCAGTGTCTGGCTCCTACATGCTTCCAAGGGAAGAGGGATCAATTGAAGGCTATTCCAGTCAGTGCCAGTACCTATCCATGTTTCCCACTCAGGACCTGATATGATCAACCCTTACCACAACATAAAACTGGTCCACCCACACGTATCTCAAAAGGAAAAAACAAGGCTGATAGTTAGACAAGACACTGTCAGACTCTTGTGACGTACTACTTGCCTTTGGTCTGTCCCCAAGAAATCCACTGCAGTTTGGGGCACCACATTTGCAGACTGTTTTTTCATTGCCCAGACAGTCAAGGTTGTAATTGAAAGTCAGCTCTGTCCCTGAGTGAGATAAGACACACAGTTTCATTATGAAGGACAAGGTAATGAAGTCTATCAAAATTATTACAACAAATAAAGGTTTTATTATCTGTCTTTTGGTTTTGTACTTGCTTGCTGAGCTATTCTCATAGGTATTTTTTTCCCTCCTTTTTTACTGATCACAAGCACTGACCACACAGGCCATATACCTATGTATGTATATGTAGCTGTAGATATGTGCAATACAGCTTCATCTGTAGCTATTTATACACATGGGTGTGTGTGTGTGTGTACACAAACCAGAATATACATATTTTCCAACAGCCTACTAAAATTCACTCAAGTTTATCTTCAGTTGAAGAAAAGATGCAGAAATACTGTTTGAGATCTCTAAAACAAAAACTGCTCTACTCTTTTGTCCGACAACACAAAATGAGTGCACAGATAGTAAGGGCTCTTTGGTGCAACCTGAGAAGTAAGCAATAAGAAACAGCTATCAGATCCACTGTTAAGCAATACAGGAGAAGGAAGATCAAAAGCATCTCTTCCCCGTGCTGAGCTCTCTACAAGAATACTTTGAGTGAACGAGTTAAACCATGAGCTCCCATGACTTAATATAACCACATAAAATGTTTAGTGCAGTGAAAAAACCAACATAAACTGAAGTACCTGCAGGAATATCACACACAGCAAACAGGCCAACACGAGTGTCTCCGTTTACTGTCCATTTTAGAGTTTCACAATTTGGTTGGCAGCTGTGATTCATAAAACGAGAATAGTTTCCTTTGGGGCCAGCATCAATAATACGGTCCTGGAGACCAAATCAGCAACAGAATGAATGTTTTCACTTTCAGAACAGACATGGTTTTGCTACCCAGAAAAGTCAAAGTAAATCGACGTTAGGTGTTGTATTGAAAACTGTAGTGTCTCATGTGGCCTGAAATGAGACACTCCCAAAGCAATACTCTTTATGTAGCTCACACTGTCCCCAAACCATCTCAGCCACACGGCAGGATAAGTGTTCTTGTGAGCACTCTGGTGGTCCTTCCAAAAAGCCTCAAAACTCACACTCAGTCCCTTTACCTTTTGCTTGGCATCCAAAAAGCTGTTATGCATTTACAAGCGCTGTGCTTTATGTTACTGATGAAGTGACTGAATGATTACTTGCAGAGATGATCAGTTTCTTACCAGCTTTGTCTCCCCAGATCAGCCTACTGACCAAGCTGATGCTGTATGCCAGTTTAGTCAAGGACTGAGAACCTCGAGCATTAAGACAAATATGGTTCCATCATTCTTAGGCAATAACTCCTAGGTTACAGAGCTAACAAAACCCAGTAATGGTAGAAATACAGAACAGCACACCCTTGGAGGAAAGTGATTAGGACTGCAAAAATAAGCAAGACTGACATCCAACTCTTCTTTCCTTGGGGATGCTTTTTTTCTCCTAAATAGCTGCCTGGGGACTAAAGCAATGAAAAAAGCACGTGTTTATAATCAATCTGCCCAAGTCTACTGTAGTTTCCCACTTTCTCCCTCTCAGGAACAAAACACTCAGAGAGCTGCACAGAAAACTGCAGCTACTGAATTAATTTGCTGTGCTGGCCAGAATCAATTTGTGCAGTGCCTGCTGGCTCCTAATGAAGATGGTACACTCAGCAGAGAGTTGCTACAAAAACCATGAGCTTATTTTTGCTGTAAGGAAAGAAAGGGGTAAAAGATGGTTAAAAATGAAAGTTCAAATGCCCAATATAGGATGATCAAAAGAAGGAAGAGAAGGGGAAAAATCAAAGTATTGTTACAACTAAAAGCAGGAAATGATTTTTTTAATACTCTACCTTATCAATAGTAAGCATATAGAAGTGAGTAATGTCATTTTCATGCGCGTATTTGATTCTTGCCATACATTCCTCCTCATCAATGAGTTCACCAACGTACTCATTCACAAACTCTCCCTGAAAGATACCAAGTATCACTAGTAAAGCATATACCAAACCCACAAACAACATCAGAAGTTAACAATTCTTTGCTAGGCAAGAATGATTCATACCTTCTTAATGTCCCTCTTTGCAACCAAACCCCATCCTTTCCCATCTGTTTTGATGATCTCTGTCTCAGGGTATTCACGTTTTGTAAAGCACTGGTTTTGGCATCGTTCTCCTGCTGGACAAACTTGTGGATGACATTCATACATCAGCATCCGATTGAGGCACTCAGAATCAAAGCCACAAGGGTTTTCATCTGTGGGTTTGCAGTTGCACTTGGGAATCTCAGAAATGTCAGCAGTATATATCTGCACTTTACCACAAGGTTTATTCACCTGAATAATACATTAAAATAGTTCAAAAATCACTTTAAAACATTTGTATTTACGGTGAGAGTTATTACAGTTGCTAATGAGATGGTTTTGCAACACTAGATGTTCCAACAGTAATGAAATTTCCTAATTGTGTGACCCTGAAGAAGCACAGTTACCAATACAACGTTACAAGCTCTCCTCCCCATCTCACCACTCAGCTCCTCTCCAGCGCTACCCTAGATCTCCGAGTACCCAGTGTCATTTCCTCAAACTTTACCTTAATGTGCTTGTATGGTGGAGGTTTACGTTCACTTTCTTGGGTTTCTTTGGCTTCTCGCTGCAGCTTTATTTCCCGAAATCGGGCTTCAGCTTCTTGCAAGGCTTAAAAAAAACCAACAAAAAAAACCAGGACTGTTGTGTCAACAAAAAACACTAGAAAGAGAATGACTCTCCTCATGTTGACCTGCTTAGTCCCCTGTGTGTTAAAGAAGCATTTCTAAGCTAAAACATTAATTTTCTTGCAAATAATGTTCCTGAAGTGTTGACACTCTTAACAAATGTATTGGTTCTACTCTGCCCCCTAGTTCCATTCAAGCTTTGCTCCCCAAAAAGCCAAAGTCATCAGAAAGAATTTCAGTTAGATGCTAGTCCTCTACAAGCAATGAAAACAGTGCTTTAATTCAAAGTTAATAAGAGTGACTACTGCACAGGACACTACAACAGAGTTCTGTCATTCATTACAGTAGAAGAAATGCACAGAAACAGCCCCAAGACTACGTGTGAAAATGTAAAGCACGCCTATAACAAGATCATTTTTGCTTTACTTCTGACTGTGTACCATTTTTGAAGACTTTTCCAATTCCTTTAATCCCCCGGTATCTGCTCCCTCTGTCTCCCTCCATGTAAGGGAACACCCGTGCTTGGTGCGTCCAAAAGTAATCCTTAGAACCAAAGAAAAATACAGGAAACTCTCCGATTTCATGTTTCATTTTCTGGATATTTGGGGGCACGTTTTTCGGATGGCAAACTTCTGCAGGCCACCATCTAGCACAGAAATACAAACAGAAAAATACAACATTTCTGTAAAGTTAACAAAATCACCCTGAAGAGGAACTGATTATTATTTTCAAACACGGGGTGAAAAAAAGCCAAAGTGCGTCAAAATAAAACACAAAACAAAAACATCCTGAAGGAGATGAGTTCCTCCCTACATTCCAGCTCATTTGGTACAGGAAGAAGAGTGGGCAGAAAAAGGAAAGCCTGACACTCAGATCTGTGGGACTTTTGTCTGCCTGCAAGATACACATAAACCTCCTTGTATCTGGTTAGCAAAAATAACATCTTTAACAAAGTCTGCCGTCTCTGTATTTGTCAGCCATCAAGAGGCAGTGTGTAATAGCTATTAATGCTTTCTAGGATAAACCCCACATGTCTCTATGGCACTCAAATCTTAATGTTAAGTGTAACAGCCTGAGCGACTTCTCTCCCAGCCGAGGAAGCCAGTAATTCAGCCTATTACAAGTTACACACACTCAATTAGTTGAAGAGAACTCTGAGACAGGAGCCAGAAGGCCAAGCACACAGCAGAAGTCTGCAAGGAGTCTTGTGTGGGCACTGCTGTGGCAGAGAGCAACAACAAAGCTTTCAAGTCTGGGAACAACTAAGCACAGGCAAAGCAATAATGGAGATGTGGCTCCTAGCTCAGAGACATGGGGAATCTGTGAGCAGCAAGGCACAGAAAAGCCAGCAGTATCACGCCAGTATCACTGTAAAGAAAACAAATTGTTCATCGGACCTGTAATTTCCCAGTTTAACCCAAATGATATCCTGGAAATGGAGTTTCTTCCCCGCCCTGCAGTCATTGCAGTACCAGCTCCCATCTGGCATTTCGATGTTTAAACAGTCCGGGTGAAACGCTGCAGGACACGACTCGCAGCACAACAAGCTTCCTCCTTCCAAGAGAAAAAAAGATGGAAAAACATCAAGACAAAAAAAAAAAAGATTTGCATTCCAACCAGATTCAAAGCAGTGGGGTTTGTGGTAGGGTCGGCCAGGAAAACATGGTTAAAACATGCCAGCTTGCAACAAGCACACATCATCTAGCTGTGCACAGAAACTAAATGATCTTGACTGATTTGAATGCCTGGCAGACTCCAGTCAGTAAATACATACAAATTAAAAAGCAAGCTAATGATATAAAAGCCAGAATAATGCACCACAGGAAAATCAGTTTGTTTTACTTCAATGACTACAATATATTTAACATAGCTTAATATATATTAGTAATTCACCACATGTAACATTTTAACAACAAAAATTAAGCCTAATTACATTTCTCTCTCTCTGTTTCCCTCTGGAGAAGCGGTAGGGATGAGATTGTTTGTTCCATGAATTACCACTAGGAAGTTAGCTGCTGCTTAGTAAGCTGCCACGCTGCATGTTAATTCGTTAACAAATCAGGTGAGTCCTCATTGCCACGGTTTAACCAGCACAATGCATTCTGTGCTTCTCAATACGAAATAGATTCATTACTCAGCATAAGGCAAAATGTCCTTAATTAGTGGCACTCCAGACACAAATGTGGCTTCAATTTGCTGTCTGCTACTAAAGTAAAAGCAACTCCTGAAATATTTATGTTTTAATACTGCGCGTTAGCAGTAAGGAAACAGAAAAAGCTTCAGTATATTGAACATGGGGGAAAGAACAGAGAAGGATTTTTTGTTATGTGTGCCTGGTAAAGAATTAAATCAGGCTTCTGGCTGCTGGACAAGGTCCGAGTGGAAATATTCTTTAATAAATTATATCTGCACGCTCGCAAACTAAAAGCAGCACAGGCCAGCTTGAGGGCACTTCAATACCTAAGGGAGCTGAACTGAGCACGCCACACTTCTAATAGCTTTCTGGAAAAAGATTAGTAGAATAAGACTTAAACTGAAGAATAAAACACTTGGCCGCTGCGCATACGTAAGAGCTTTGCATCGGTTTACCTTTGGAACACACAAAGCACCAGCTCACATTGACATGCGCGTGATGACTTTTCCCTTTCATGGCAGTGAAATGATTCGTACAAACAATGCTGTTGGAAGCGATGACTGCACATCCCGCAGCAATGCACACGTCTCCAGCATGGTATGCGACAGGACAGCGGACACAGCGCATCATCTTTCCTAGCAAAGCAGAACACTGCCATATTTATTTCTGAACAAAACCCACGTATTAGCTGAACGTCAGAAAGAGTATTACTGCTGGGAATGGCTGGTCAACACAAAAAGCGTTTCAATTCCATTTTCAAGGTTTACGTATTTAGTTTCAGTGACAACAGTGAACTAACAAAGGTTTTTAGAGAGCATTATACTGAGCTTCAAGCACTGTAACACTTAAATACAAAGGCTTCAGCTATGAACAGAGCAGATAACCTTTTCTCAGTCACACAGTTGTCTGCAAATGTTTCCCAAGGCTAAAAACATGCACAGAATCATACACAATCAGCATGGTTGGGGTTGGAAGAGACCTTAAAGCCCACCCAGCACCAATCCCTGCAGCGGGCTGGGTGCTCCCCACCAGCTCAGGCTGCCCAGGGCCCATCCAACCCCACCTGGATCACCCCCAGGGATGGGGCACCCCCAGCTCTCAGGGCAGCCTGTGCCAGGGCCCCACCACTCTCTCAGTAAAGAACTCACTCATAACAGTACATTCACTCTCAGCAAGCCTTGCTGCAATATCTGAATCAATCAGTAGTCCCCATATGGCTGTAATTGCAGTGAGGAACGACTACACGAGGAGACTCCTTACCTTAACATACCACAAACAGACTTAATTTATCAGTCATAAACATGTAAAAATGAAACTACCTTTTGAAATTCGTGGATGGGAGGGGTTACTAACATGACAACTGAGGCAGCTGTGCAGAGGACATCGAAAACCCCTGTTCTCAAACACAGTAAGGTGGAATTTTTTCACACAGGCTTCGTGGTAGAATTTTCCACAGTGGGATACGACACAGCGCTTCAGATCTGCCTTTCTCTCTTTACACACAAAGCAGGTATGCACACCTAGCAGCAGAAGTAACAAAAATCACATAACTCATTTTTCATTCAGACCTGTGCATTTAAAACACTTCCGGGAGTTTTTGTTGAGTGTGAAGGAGGGTTTTGTTTGCTTTTTTTTTAATTCCATTATTTGAAGCAGCAATTTATCTGCTTTAACTCTTCAGTGTTGAACACTGTTTAAACACAGATAAAATAAAGCACAACAAAAATAAAGTTACAGAGCAAATCCAGCACAGTTACTGTGTACACAGTAACACCCAACATCTCACTGATCTGCTTTTGTGTTCCTCTTCCTAAATGTCAACATGCCAGCACAACCCCAAACTTTGTTTTTAAAGCAATAAAATTGGATGCTAGTTTGTCTGCAATTCTGTACAATTTGGACTGCAGGTCCACAAACTTAAGGACAAGTATCCTCTAATCCTCCCTCTGGACTGCTTGGGACAACCTTGCTTAGAAGCAGTCTTTTTTTTCCAGCAGTGTTCACCACCTCCACTGTACTGAGCTTATGAGCGAGGACACAAATCTTTACGTAACAGTTTGAGATTCCAAGAAGTTATTGCAGGATTAAAAGCAAATGAAATTAACAGCAGTAAGGTGGTCTTTTAATGGGAAAAACAAAAGATTTATGCAGACACAAAAAGAACTGAGAAAGGTCTTAAAATGTTTCACTTGCTGCTTTTTTTTTACCCCAGTGTTTCTTAGGTCTCTGTAGCAGACCTCAAATCTGCCCTGTAATTGTACACAGACAGAAACAATCTCCAATTATTAAGGCAGTGGAATTCAGAGTAAATCAGCCACGTTGCAAGAGATTTCTCACAGAGCGAGCATCCTGAACCACGGCACAGCTAATGGTAATGCATGAACTCCCACACTGTTAGGCACCAAAGGGTAAGTATAGCTTGTTCACAGATACACCATCTGTATGGGATGACTTCCTGTAACAATGTATGGGAAAACACCACCTTTTCTTTTTAAAATTTAATAGGAAGGGACAAACTTGCCTGATGTACATTCACTACAAACGAATTTTCCTGCTGGTCTTCCAGAGAGCCCAAGGCAGCTCACGTGAAAAGCTCGATAGCAAAGTCCTTCACACAGCAGGAGATCACCTGTTTTTTCACATAGCTTTTACAACACAAAGGCATTGAATGTTAAAGAAAAGTTCATATGCAGAAAAAATAGTATTCACTATTCCTTTCCATAAATTGCTCCTCAAAATCTCTTTTCCCATGGTTGAAATCAAACTTAACAAGTGAAGGACAACAGTATAAGTATCATCACATGCCCTTGCTTCCTGTTGCAACAAATACTAGTCATTAAACTGTGAGAAATAAGCACTGATAGAAACCTGGTACATGAGAACACATCCAGAAAAAAAAGAAAACAGCATTAAGAATTTTTCCCTGAGCAAACTGATGCATCAGAGCAGGGTTAAAAGAATCCTTCTTCTCCTTTTCCTTGGCAAAAGGAAATCAATCCAGGAGATGCAGTGATACTTCTATATCTAGGCTCTTAGCAGTGACATAAAACTAAAAATGAACTCAGCAATAATGCTGGCAGAATTTAAGCCATTAGCAAACATTTAAAGATAGTAGATATAACCTCACTGCCATTATGTACAAGAAGAAATGGAAACGTAACTGCTTTCCCAGCCTGCTGGAAACAACTTTCATCTGCCCAGAGCTATCGTGTTACCCTTTCGTAAGCTAAGAGCTCAGTGAGCATAGCTCCAGGAAGTGTTCTGCTCGCAGTGAGCGTGCTGAAGTGCAGTGCAGCCACCTCTGCTGCGCTCACGCTGAGGCACACAACCAATTGTGTCACATTTCCTGCTCCTCGTTAGCAGACAAGCAAGCAGTTCTCTATCAGTTAACCCAGGGACCTGGCAACATTCATGCGCCGCCCTTGAGGTACAGATCACGTCTATTTTACTGATCTGTGAACTAAAATAGAAAGGCTAAGTCACTTATTTTAGCTCAAGATCTGCCTCTCTCCATTTACTGATATGTGGACCCATTCAGTGACATCTCCTCCAGTAAGAGGCACAACAAACCTGTTTTGCCCTAATACTGTCATTTTCAAACTTAAAAATACCTTTTCCAGGACACCTCAGAAAACACAGCTCCCTGCCCAGCTACAGTCTCTCACCTGACACACATATTCTTTTTTTGTTCCCGTTCCTCGCTCAGACTTTTTGGATGATATAGACACTTCAGTCTGAGTTTCATCAGCACTTTCATAGGGAGACTCTGAGCGCTCATCTCCTGGGCCATCGAAGATCTGAAGATTAAACATACACGTTAGAGAAAGCAGCCACGTATGGGAACTGTGTTCAGACTGTCAACTGAAGGAAGCAAACAGACTGCAATTCAGGCTAACAGATTGAGGTTAGTTCTTTTGGTTTTATTTCCCCCCCCTTTAAAAAAAAAAAAAAAGTTTGATTAAATTCAGAGTAAGCACTTGTGGAAGTCTCAGCAGCAAGACAATATAACAACTATTTTCACAAACTCAGCAGTTGCCAAAACAAAACACCGAGATTTTGTAATATGGCATTTTATTTGTACTCAGTCCTATAACCCACTCAGCCAGTGCCTAGCCAGTAACATGGGGACACTGTAAAAACCCACCACTGAAGCTTGAATACATGCTTTACAAGGTATTAACAATGGATTTTAGAAAGAAACTCAATAAAACCTCAAGCTGAGTACCGAAGTCTCTGACTCAAATATTCTTCAAGAAAGTAGGTAACGTTACACAGAAGAGAGAAAAACTATGTTTAAGGAATGTAACAGCTAACCATGAATTCAAAGATGACCTTGTCACGCATTAATCTCACATAACAAGTCTTACCAAACGTGTTAAAGTTAGAAGATTTCTAAAAAATATATTCACCATTTACTTCAAGGACAAAAACCCTAACATTTAAGAGAAAGTACCATGCAGTTTTCAGCAGAACAGAATTCAGGGATGGGATGCACATGAGTCACACGTCCTATGTCTTCTTACAGAAGAAAATGCAGAATTTCATACTGAACTCGAAAGAGTTGTTCTGCCTGCAGACATTCTCTAGGAGAGCATCGCTATTTGCAACTGCAAACCCAACCTGTCACTTCCCTCAATGCTTCTTCTAATGGTTACTCACACATACAAAACATAATGACTCGTGTCCCTTCTGAGCTGTCTAACTGCTACCCATAGCTGACGATGCTTTCTTGAGGTATTTCACCTACAACAAAAGCCCTTTGGAACCACATTTTTCCTCCCATTTCCATCTTTTTCGGTAAGCCAGAATGCAGTCTAAAGTTCTCACTATGGATTTCTTCCAGCCTCAACAGAATTTTGGTGAGTTTTCTCTAACTGGAGACAATGTTTGCCAAGTACAACGTTTAAAGCCAATGAGCATCTGTCCTCTCCTCTGCACTACCTCTGTTCCACTGCCTGAGGATGTGCCCAAACCTTATCAGTACAGCACTGAAACTCACTGTGAATTGCCAGAGTGCTCAAGAGATCGTTCTGCCAAGAGCAGTTTGCCAGGACACAAACACCCCACTCCATAGGAAGAATTTGCTTTCTGTTTTCATACACACAATCTTACATGTATCCATTTCATTAAAAATGGTCCAGCTCACCAAGTAATTTAGACAGCTAAGTGCACGCTCCCTATCAGCAGACCTACACATCATGTGCAAATTTATTACAAGTGATTTATTTTGAAATCGGAGATAAAAATATAAAATATAAAGACACCAGGCCCAGTATTAGTCTTCATAAAATACCTTGTGAAATGCTGGCTTTGACTGATTACTTCCCACTGTTGCTGCCAGCTAATCTGCATTCCTCCATTTAACATTTGCTTTCCTTGACTGTGTCTAAAAATATTTCATAAATTGGATCTGACCTCTTTTTCAGATTACTTTCAAGACTCATATTACAAATGCATTTTCCCTGTGCAAATACAAACTACTGAAGTGATTCCTACCTACATTTCATCTATGAATATACTTCTACAACCGGATTCATCTCGAGATTCTGCCCAATGTTTTTATAAGCAGTGTCCTTCAGTGGGTTAAAAGAAACTGAATGTAAAGCCATTGCTTTGTTCAGGTATCAGGAAACCTCTGGAAGGAGATGGAGAACATCGAACTGCAAATGCACCCTGAATGGTTGGCCAGGAGAAGCCAGGTTTTGCTGGGAAACGGTGGGTTAGGGAAGGTACTAACTGAGGTTCTGTAGAAAGCCAGAAGTGTTTTCCCTTAGGGTTTAAGTAAACTTACACAACACTTTCTGTTTAAACTCTTCCCACAGAAACATTACTTGGTATAAGCAGCGCACTGCTCTTACTTTTTTTTTAGTACATCATTATGTTCCTGTTAGAACTAGCCAAAATTAGTCACTTGCAGAATAAAAACCAAAAGAACAAGCTACGCGTTAGATCTGTATTTCTCTTCTATTGCAGGAATAAAAAGGTAAGCTTCATGTTCTAAACAGAACAACAGGCATACACTAATTTAACACTACTGCTGTCCTCTGTATTCCCCTCACACCAGAAACTTTCTGAAATCCTAAGTAAAAACTTTTGTTCACACATCTGAAGAGTTAAAAGAATTGTCTCCCCACTGTGCAGCCCTGGAGAAGAGCACCCTGAGCCCCAGCTCCCTGCTCTGAAGGCAGGGCGTGGAAACAGAACAAACCCAATGACATGTATGCCAAGTCACAGGAGAATAAGGTTTGCTTTAAAGCAGCAGTTTACTGACTTGACTTTGGTTAATGTACTTGTAAATAGTCAAATGAAGGATGCAGATCTCTATGTGGAAAGGTAATCCTATAGACAGAGGGCAGCCTTTCAGAAACCCCCTAGACATGGGCTACAAAATCACGGCCATGCATGAACCGTAGGTTGAAATCCATTTTCTTACACACCTGGCATTTTACTGCCCTACTTAGAGTTAATGTAATAGCCCTTCATTTACAATCAACGGTTACAGAGCCAAAGCAGTGCTGGCAAGAATTCAATGCTACCACCACAGCCACAAAACCCAAATTCTTGCCAAATTTTAAGACAAAACTTGGCAATTCACAGCAGCCTATAGATTCATGATGGATTTCAAGCATGAATACACAGAGCATGAACGAAGTATCAGTAGTCAGTCAGCTACGAGGCTACCAGGCTGAGAGTATCTTGGAGGAAAAATGCAACCTGTGCTTTGCAATCACCAGGAGCCCTCAGCACATCACCCTTCTCCATTCAGCACCAACTCTGTGCTATGCAGCCGAGCAGGGACACACTGCTGCGATGCCAAAGGGTCATTGCATCTCTAAGTTTAGCACTGCACTTAAATTGTTTTGTGCAGGGTGCCACAATCCCAAAGGTTCATCCCATGCAACACTCAGAGCTAGTATCAACACCTGAGTTTTCATACTATTTTAGGGAGCAAATGAAGGGTGTGGAGAGATTTGTCCTTACATCTGTAAGAGAGGGATGCCTTTCTGGAGGAGAATTCTGAGTTCAAACTCATGTTCTTAATCTCACTTCCTACTGGTCACCTCCCTCGGGAAATAGCCCTATTCTGTACAATCACTGTTTGAGTTTGCTCCCTCTGTGAGAGCCAAAATCAGGGAGCTCAGCTCCCAAGGCTGTCTGGTGGAGATATAACAAAGTCAAATGCGTGCCTGTCCCCTGAAAGCCTGCGAAGGAGAGGCTGGGACCATCTGTTGAAAACGTTTCTTGGAGAACCTACAACAAAATGGCATGAAGAACAGGAAAAGGCCGAGGAGACGGCCTGCAGCCTGAGCGTGCCGTGACAGCACAGCCAGGGAACAGTTTCACAATAAAAATACCTTCAGATTAAATACGCTAACTGAAGCGGATTTATAAGACTTGCTGGCAATCACTTTCCACAGTAAAACAGTGCCACCTCTAGAATTAAACATTAACACCCGTGGGATTTGTTAACACAGCTAGTACGTCACATCGTGACAGATGCGACAGATACGCATTCGCTAAAACCAATACAAGATTTTGAGGCCTTTTGTTTTTTCCAATGTAAATGTTCCTGGTAGTCATGCCAGAGCTTGCCCTTTCCTTATTTCTGTAACATAATCTCCTTAGAAAAGTAAATTGCACGTAATTACCTCTTCTGATATTTAGGCAAAGGTTCAAAGGAAGCCACACTTAGATTAGTGGCAAAACCTGTTAATTAGTAATTTACAGCAGTTGCTGGTTTGCTGCTTTGTTCTGTTGCACACGTCGAGTAACACCTTATTTCTTGTAAAGGCACAGTAAAACTCTTCAGAAAATGTAAATTTAGGGGGAAAAAGGCAAAGCTGTTCACTTCAGCCGTACAACTGACAAGTTGCATCAATGAGATCACTCCCAATCCTATATCACCTGTGCTTCTCATTAGCAATTAACAGTGTTGCAACACAGAAACTACTGTTCTTCTGAAGCCAGCACAGTCACAAGCACCAGCACACATATCCTGCACAGCAGACAGGCTTTCCTCTCATTTCAACTACAAAACAACTCAGTTTTGTGTAGCTGCCGTTAGCAGCTACTGCACAGTGTGCTGGCTGAACACAGAGCAACCAGCTGATATTGGAGAACTCAAATGCAGGCCTTTTTACTGAAAACTGTGCATCTGTGAGCACACAGGAGAGATGGGAGAGAAAGGGAAAAATCTGAACTGAAAAGCAGGACTAATTGAAATCATCAGGAGCTGTACTTCCTTTTCCCATCAGATCCTCACAGCTACCCTTCCTTTTGCATGTACATTATCCACTGCACACACTAAGTCTCAAAGAGAACATGGAAGGACACATGCCTACTTTAAAGAAGTAAATAAATGTAAACATGCTCTCTGTAGCTTTGTTATTCGGAAAATATTCACTACGGAGTCAAACTGGGATAGAATTTTTGACATCTCTGTAAATTCTTCAGTGTTAGTATTGTATTTTTATCATGTTCTAGCAATTGAAAGATACAAATTCTGGCAAGAGATCACAATATTAAGAAGTGGGTCTGCTGATCTCAAGGTACACTGATCATACATCTAATGTACTTCAGTGTTTGGGCAACAGTCATTCAGAGCTACGATGGTACAACAATCAAGGCTCCACATCTCCAACGCTGTGGTAATTTTCCTTGGAACCAAGCCTTTTGCATATGCTAAAATTCCCTATTCACAATAATCAAAAGAAGCACTTACTGGATTCTTTCAGACAAACATTGACCTACTTTTAGAAAGACTGTGGAAGAATGGTTATAAAAGCCATCTCCAGCATTAATTCTTCTCTGAATGAAGATGCTTTGCATACTGCAATATCTGATGTACAGAGGCAGATTACACCAGCAACCAATACAGTAGGCAATTGTTTAATTGCTAAATACAAGATTTTCTACTGCCTGACAACTTCATCTAAAAGGTTGTGCAGAAGTGATATTCAACGTGCACAGAGATGTGAGGACAGTTCACAGAATAATGTACTTTCCTTCTTAAGGTTATGCTGAGTAAGAATTCATTTTTGATGGAGGTTGTTGGGCAGGCTAAGTAAGGAGGGAGAAATGTGTGTGTATTTACATTTAAAATAATAGAGTACTAAAAGGAAGTAAGTTGAGTCAGCAATGTATATCATGAGATTTTACATGTTTATATTCTCAATTTTGTCTTTTCATTGAAGCTGTCTAAAAAGATACGTGGGGAGAGGGCAGGAAAAGGATTTAACAGAGGTATTATGTAAAAATCACTTTAAAATTAATGTTTTTCTTGTAATACTTTCCTCAGCTACACCACTGAGAGTTTCAGTTCACTGCACCGTCAACTAAGGCATTCGAAGGTGAAAGGATAAAGCACTAATGTAAGGAAACACCTTTCACTCTTACATCATTCAGTACATCTAAATGCAAAGCTCAACTCCATCACAATTTTTTCAAGTATTCTTTGCAACCAGATACCTGATTCATTTCAGCCACAAATTTAAGCAGAAACGTGAACCAATTCCTTATTCCCTCTGACTTTTCTTAAATTTACATGCAAGTTGGCACGTACGCTCAGCTTGCCAACTTCTAGATTCACGTGGATGAACTCTGCAAATGGCACCACACGTTCCACATCTGGATGGTTGAAATGTCATGCCTTTACAACATATATATATGGTACTGACATACATTGAGGGATTGGATGCCAACTGAGAGTATAATACAGGAAAGGATGCGGAATTTAAGAAGTCAAATGATGACGCGCTTCAAAGAAGTGAGTGAGGATGAAATGAAATGCTTTGTGGATATTTACTCCACCCAACCACTCTTTTTTTCTATTTAAAAATTTCTACCCCGTTTACAATTTTCCACTTCCTTTCCGACAGCTCCCAAATCAAACAGCAAACACCAGTCCCAGCTAAACTGCTACATCATAATTTCAAGGAAAGAAGATGTTCAGAAATACCAGATCTGAAAACAAATGGCTGTACTCATCCAATCTGCAGCTTAAGAATTTGAAGAAAAAAAAGTTTTGCTGGAGGATGAACATAAAATGCAACTGTTATGATCTTCAAGGCTGACTCTCAACCAGCTGTTGACCTGGCCACTAAATGTGCTTTTTGTTTTAACATCAGGATTAAGTTTTCATTTTTGGAAGCTGATATCTAAAAACCATTTTGCTGGTTCGTGTTGTCTTAGGGGCTGGGAAGGGGGTTTAGGTGGTGACTTTTTTTCTTCCCTGTCTCTAAAGGATAAGAACATCAATATTCGCTGAGGTAAAAGCACATCTCCTGTGAAATGGAAGGTTTTCAAATGCTATCCACTGTACATTAGCAATTGGAAAGTGTAGAAGGTTCAAGTACACTTCAGTGCTTATTGGTTTCACCAGGAATTCTCCTTTCCTAGGGCCAAATCAGACAAGCTTTCCCTGCCCAGCGAATGAAGGTTCAAAATGGAATTGGACATTTCAAGTGAGAAAGCTGCTAGCATTTATGCATCCATGGTGCACTCACAGGACTGGGCTCCAATAGCCATCACTTCACCAGCTGCAAACCCTGCCAGATTTTTCTAGCTACTGAAGTGCAGTTCTCATTTAAACGCACGTACTCTTCCTCAGAGCACTTTATCATCACATTCAGTCTTACAAAAGCAGTTCTTCCATTACTTAAACGTGCTTGTAAAACAGCATACATCAAGAACACAAGCTGTGGTCTTAGTCACATTAAGACACGGTTGCTCTTCCGCCACGTTGTGCTTAATCAGTTAGAAAATCAACTAAAGGGCAAATATTTTCAGTCAGGAAAGTTAACCCTCCTGCTTCCCTTTGTTTGACCCGAACATCTTTTGCTCTATAATCCTGGCTGTAGAACATAAAATGGAAACAAAATCCTCAAGGTAGTCTTCCTTTAAAGTCAGGGGTATAGAAAATGAAAAGAGAGCACAGCAGAAGCAAGTCACCTCTGCTGCAGGTTCATCAGGACCCCCCAGAAAAGTAACCTAGCACTTTCAGGTCACCCACTATCTCTAGCATCTTGTAAGCATTTCAGAAGCATGTTTCCATGACTTCTGAACGCTGCTGGCTATTAAGCTCCACTCTGCTTAGAACTAAGGACACTGTCACAAGCTCAGGCTTCCTGGAGTGACTTCAGCACCAGTGATGTCCATACCACAGTCAGCCAGGAGGAAGTGGACCAGTCTGGCTAAGAGCTCCCTATTGAAAGACTGGAGTATGGATCTTCAGGTAAGGAAAGCCTTTAGCCTTTCCACAGAGAATTACCAACTACATTTTCTTTTTAACAAAAGTCTTAATGACTAGTTGTGTCGTCGTCGTTTCTTTTTAAATCTAAGCACAAGATAGATAAAAAATAAATAAACAACATGGAGATAGATCAGACTGTATTCAAAAGACAATCTATTGTGCACCCACACGGAGACAGAAAAACTGACAGAGCCAATTGAGTTACAGTTAACATTTCCTTTATTTCAGTATAAGAATTCCTGAACTGAAGAATGGTATTTTGGCCCATACTGCTAGACTAGATAAACTCTTTAAGTATGCGGTGCCACAAGTGTACACAGTACTATCATAGCAAAAAGACGGCCTGGGACAAGTTTCATTTTTATTATTAGCAGTAGTTAGACGTTTCAGGTTAAGGATATTACGCATTTTGAATTTGCCTGGAAAGTTAATTAGAATTTTGAGAACATTTTAAAACATTATAAAATCGCCTATAGACACCCATGATACTTTGGTACGAGATGTGGAATAAAAACCTACATCAGATAAACATTCAGTAGACAAGATTCTCTGCACTCTGAAGCCTAAGTAATACACAAGCTGAGAGTAATTACATACGAAACTTAATTTTCTACACAAAATGTGCTGCCAAAGAATAAGATTTGAACCTAGAACTTCTTTTTTTCCATGTGAAAGTGAAAGCACTGTAACAAAGCAGAATGGCCTGGTGGGTAATGCAAGTCATTTCAACTGTTAGAGGCTTTGGCAGAGGTTTAGTGTGAAAGAAATCCAATTACTTGCAGTGTTCCACAAAAACATACCCCTGACTGCTTATTGGTGCTTTGAAACAGGGAAGAGAAATCTATAGGTATACAGAGACAAACAGGAAACAACTGCCTGCTAGGTCACAAAGCATGTAAACAGACACTAAGTATTATGTTATTCTTAAGTCTTGTTTTGAAGAGAAAATTATCAATGAAGGAAGCTAGGAATAAAATGCCAGAAGCACATTGATATGTATGTTTTTAAAACAACCTGCAAGGATATCTTCAACTATTTTTTCTTCAGGGCAGTAGTTTCTTTAGAATAGTGTGAATTTCCTTCTTCCTTTCTGTTCTTACGACACAAAGGCAGTTATTTTTACCTTTAGTAAGCATGCCTAGAGTATTTTAGTTGTGTAATGTAGGACAACTAGACTCCAGGGTTGATAAATGGAGCTGACGTACTTAGTTGCAAGTTGTACATGTCTCATGACTGCCTTCTGGTTCGAGCCGCTTACCTTTAAGTTCTGCATGTATTCTTTCCATTCTGTATATATACTAACACCCATTAAACAAAAAAAACGCAGATAAAAGAAATCTGCTTCAAATTAGAAATAAAAAAATGTACTGTTTAATAAGCACAAAAAGAGCACAACTTAAGGCTACTGTCTTACATTATTAGGCATTGGAAATACAAGAAGTTGGAGCTATCACCGGCAACTGACCGTGTTTTGACACTGGATGTCACACAAAAAATTCCCTCTAGGGAAGATACAGACCTTACATTAAAAACAATGCTTTCAACATCTTTCACAGGCTCCTTTGAACTGCCATCTGCTGGTCAGCTCCTACTTCACTGAGGGTCTGATGAATGAAAAACTATCAAGAATTTAGAATATTACACGTTATTCATTTATCCTCTTTAAAGGTATTATGATTCTCTGACAAAGTTCAGAGGTATTACCTAGACCCTACAAGATACTATGACATTTATGTACTGTAAACAAATCCATTCAATTTAATGAAGCCAGCCAATAACCATAAAAATGGATTGAAAAGCTACAACAGGTATGTCTTCTGCAAACACATGAGATGCACTAATGATCCAACAGCAAAGGTAACGCAAAGCCTTTTTTTTATTTATTAAAAAATACTGCTTACACTCTACTGGCACCTACTACATTATTGAGGGGTAGAAGGAGAAGGTAAAAGACAGCACTTGCATCTCTTCTCAAAAATATGAGGTTTTGGACGGTTACATCAAATCGTATGACAGCAGAAAAGTACTGTTCTGAACTTTTGTAGACTTGGAAATGCTGAATATCTTTCTCACACTATGCCCCTCAGCTGCTCATCAACAAATAGATTTTAAGGAAATTATTACTGATGCCAAGTGCCTAGAAGTAAAATTAACTTTTGTTTTTTATTTTTCACAAGATTAAATGCAGGTTTGTCATTTATTCATTCATGTATAAATACCAAATAAAAACACAGGCATTGCTATTTTTTGCTCAGTGATTTACAAAAAATCCCTACTGGTCCCCTCCATCATGTCAACATAATGAAAACTCCAATTTGCTGGAAGGAGCAAAGGCCTACCTTTTACTCTCCAGTATGTTAAGTCTATAAATGTTTTTTAAGGGAGAAAACCACTCCATGGTTCTCTCTCCCTTCTAAATTAGGCACCTAAAGTGACTTATGGATTAAAAACTTGGCTTCCATTCATTTTGTAATATTTCAAGCAAATCCCATCAAAAATAGCCCAAGTAACAACAAAAACCATCCAATATATTTGTGAGTAGTCAAAATAAGATATCTTTCAAAGAAGAAAAATAAAACGGTGCACACCCCTCCTTTCTGAACATACTTTTACTAAACTTTAGTTGCAATGAGTGACATTTAAGTGGTTTGCAACTAGCTAAAGTCCTTGACAAGTAACAGTTATATGCAGGTTCCCTTCTGGAACAAGCTGTCCACAAGTAGCCAGGGAATAAAACAAACAATCAAACAAAAAAAAAACCCAGCCAGAATTCACTTACTATTGCTTGTGAAGATGTATGTGCTTGTGAAATATGCAGTATGTTTTTTCACCTTTGTTAGAAGGTCATTTAAGCCACCATTTAGAAGTGTAAGTGAACACAAATATAAAAGTTAGTCAGCAAATGTATTATTTAATATTGAAAAGAATTACATCCTATTCAATTAACGAAGCAAAGCTTTCAGCATTGCACAATTGTGTATATTTTTTAAAACTCTTTCCCTTATCTTTCTGGAGAAGGTTTTTCTCTGGATGAACATTCAGGACATACATGTACTTAGCTGTTAAGAAAAGTGCTAAATGACAATACAAAAGGGAAAAAGGTTTAAAGCCACCCACAATATCCAAGGTTTATATCTTTCCTTGTTTTGTAGAAAATAGTAAGTTCAGAAACACGTGCCTGTCATATATTTTTTTTTATATTTATTTAAAGGCAAAATATATCTAATATCATAGGAAACAAACTGGGTCCAACCCTTGGCTGGTAAAAGTTCATGTCAGTGCAGCTTTAAACCATTTAAAGATCCAGCCCACTGTTAGCTACTCCTCAACCCACCCAGCTCCCCCCAAATCCATGTAATTTTTTTATTTTTTATAGGGTACCTTTTTGTTATGCTGACTGCAACTGTTTTGAAGCATTAGGAAGAAATGAATTCATTTTCTAATTTGTACATCCGTCTTATGAGCAGTGTATGACGTTAATTTTTCTCACATCTTTTGCTGTTCAGCAGTAGCTGAGTAAACTAAGAGCTAAGTTTTAAGGTTTTCATCTCAGCCTGAACAATCACTTACACTGTTACATGTGAACTGTTAAGACACAACCCAAAATCCTATAAAAAATGAGCCTTTTATAGAGAAAGATTTCTATAGACTTTTTTTTCTATAACACTATCAACAGAAATAGAAGGATCTTTCTCCTGAGATTACAGAATTCAGAGACGCATATTTAGAATGAGAAATATATTATGATCCTTAAATGGGTCTGGCTTAATAGCTGGTCCCAAACACCAACAGCTTAGACAGTAAGTTCCGATAGTAAAGTCAAAATGTCAACAGTTGGGAGTTTCTCAATTGCAAGAACAAAACAAGAACAAGTATTACTTTTCTTGACTGCTGCCCTAGACATTTTTTTCTGGTGGGACTTCTTTAGTTTGTTTTATTAGGGTACAGGAGGGAGAATGTGAGGTGTATTTTGATTGTTTTTTTCCTTATAAGAGGTATTTTTCCAGTTACAGTAAGATAAACAGCCATTAACATGCAACCTTCCCCACCCCCTGAAGGTAAACCATTTACTGAACATAGTCTAGATATTTTAACTGCATTCATTATAGTGTCTAAGCGCCTCATGCTTTTTGTTTAGGGAGACTAAAGCGTCTCTAGGATATCTGGAAGCCCTATTCCCTCAGTAGCAGGCAAGTATTTTCTCTACAACTTCTGTAATATAAACTTCTTGAAGCCATTTGTCCGTGGATATTTTACTAAATGCTACGAACTACATTTCTGTATCCACCTGCAACACAGCATGCACACTTGACCCTCATGCTGCTACTCTTTGGCTGATTTGTTTTAATAGTGTAGATAACTTGGGGAATGGTTTAATGGATTGTATGAGTACAGTTCTGGCACATACATTTAATTTATTGTATGTCAACTGAAAAGAATTACAGTTCCAAATACGCAGAGCTAAGACTACGATTAGTTAGTATCAAAAGATACAGCCTTCACTGCCTTCTTAACTCTACTATGAAGCTACTTGTATCACAGAGAAATAGCACTTAAACAGCCTGAAAACTAATCTGAGCTTTAAGGGGCTCTGCTCCGAAAACTGTCCAGTTCTGGACTGGAGGATTAGGAAACTTGCTTCAATATAAAAGCTATGGCAACGTGACAATATTGAGTTACATAATGTAACTAATGTAGTACGCTTACATAAAGTCTGTAGAAGAAAATACAGAACACACTGGCATTTTACTTTGCCTCTAACAGAAGGTTACAATTCTAAAACTTTGTTGGTAAATACATTAAAAACCACAATAATATTTCGACGTCCCCAAATCAGACGTTCTTGTTACAATAAATGAATTTGCAATGCACACATTAACAGGTTTCACAGAGGCCAGAACTGTAACTTGTCTAGAGCACCAACGTTAGAGAATTCGCCTTTGTTTTTTGCTTTTAAACAAAAAGATTCACACCTGAAAATTTCTGTAATTAAATGGCTGTGTGCAAACACCATTTTTTTTTTACCTCATTCTCAGTTAAGGAAGCTGAAGGAGATGAACTTTTGCTAAAAGCAAGAGTTGAAGATTCTGCTGCTGAAGCCCGATTTCGCTTCTTCAGAGGTTTACATGCATCAGACAGATTTTTCGTTGCTGTAAAATAATTTTGGTTTACAAAGTGAAGTTTGTAACTTAAAAACGTTATCTCCCTGAAGCCATTTAAAAAACTCCTTCGGATAAAGGAAGGAATGATATAGGTAGGTCTTCTGGGCATCTACGTACGGATGAGAGAACAAGAAGTTTCTGAAACCACGTGTTTTTGCTTGATTTTAAAAACAAAGAGGTTTCTATTAAGCAAATACATACTACAGATGGCTAAAAAAATGTTTTCCCCAAGAACTTATGTCTATTAACAAAACACCCTGTGACTTATGACCTCTTTAAAGCAGAGGTAACAGGTATGTTCTCAGATAAACACACGAAGATCTACGTAATCTCATCACAATCTGTGTACCAGTAGTACTTCGTTAAGAGAAAGCTTACATACAGGGACAAGGTACCAGACATATCACCACTTCCATGTTGTGCAGAACTTTTTGAAGCTTGTTCATCTTTGGAATTTCATTATAATATGTTAAGAGACATGCTCTTACAGAAGTTATCTTAAACTTGAACATCTGATTTTTGGATTTTGGTACGAGGTTATTTAGGACTCCCTCTCATGCACCACACCGCCTCCCATAAAGCATCCTTTAAAAGGTCTAAAATGACACGGTAACTGATTACAGTGATGGTCACTGTACTTGTTTTATTGGGCAAATGAAGAAAAACAAATTGGACCATTAGGATTTATATCGCTGCTCTCCAAGGGAAGAGCAGCTTTCCCTTCACAGGGAAATAGCTTTAATTTGGTGCCATCAAATGGTGAACTTGTGAACTGCTGCTTCTAAATCAGCAATACACAATTTCAAGCAAGTGTAAAGTTGCAAAATGGTGGTAGCATAGGAAGAGGGCACAGTCCCCACCCCCATGTGTGGCATAGTGGCTGTATCTTGTTACTGCATCAGCAAATTTAGCTGGCTGTCTCAGAAAACCTGTTTATTTTTATATTATTTAATTGAAAAAGTTACATTAAAACTTATTCTGACCACATTACCTGACTGGTTCTTTTGTGAAGAGGAGGTTTCTGTGACCTTAGTAGAGTTTGTTTTTGCTGTTTTGTCATTGCTTGTCTCCCTCTGTCACAAAAAAAAAAATATGAAAAAATAAAAAAACTCCTAATTTATGAGTGGTTGGACAAAACTGTCAATTACTTCTGGATTTATGTTATTAAAATGTCTTTACAAATACCTGAGTGGTAATGTCATTAAGCTAGCCCCATTTAAGTGATTCTTTTAAAGCTCACTTTACAAAACAGGGTACAAACCCATAAACAAATGAGTAAAATTAAACAAGGAATTCCAGCATCCCACTTATCCATCCCAGATTCAGCATATCAGAAAGGGGAGTTCTATATGGAAACATGTAAAATACCCTTACTATCTTTGTCTAAACTCGTCAAATTAAAATCTAATTATTAAGGGTAAACTGCAGTAGTAGTATATAAATTTGAGAATAAAAGCAGAATTTAAGTCTCAGAGGCTTGCTTTCAACTCCACAACTTGCAGCAGTGCCATTTTAAAAATTACTATGGTTAAGATTGTTCCAGCATTTCCAAAACATAAACGCTATTATCAAGGGAGCATGTACAATGAATAACATTGCTCCAGGCTGAGAATTTATCATTAAAAGTTTAGGCCAAAAACTGGGGAAACTGTTCTCAGAGTTGTATCAAAAATAGACACTGTTCCTTACAAGGTATCACCGTATTTTCATTGTTATTTTTAAACAGTAAGTCCCTAAAATTGTAGCCAAGAATGCTCAACCAAAAAAAATGCTCAAATGAGCAATAAGAACAAACTCTACAGAACAAATGTTACGTGCTTTTTCATATCCTTTATCTGACTGTTTTATAGAAGACGTGAACACCTGTACTACAGATGTGCTGCACCACGCTTCTACTGGTGTCTAATAGACTAAGGCACCCTACCACTGATGCTGCTGTGTGTAATGAACAAAAATGTACAGTGTAATTCACACAACTTAAAGCAGACTTTACACAATCTCCACTGTGAACGTGCATTTTACATTCAGCATGAAAGCATCAACAAACTAAAGGTTTTTTTCACAACCTTCATATACTTACTATAATTTAGTCACTTGAGAAACAACATTCAGACTTTCAAAGTAAGAGTTGAGGACAAAAAGAAAAGGGTAATGCACAGCAAGAGCTCATGAAGAATGGTTAAGCCTTCACCTATTCCCAAAAATTGTAACGTTAAGTCTGCACACAATCTGGGAATAGCAGAAGGGAGTGTATAGCTAGTGTTTGTTTTTCTGAATCACTGTGCAGAGACTGCCGATGACATTCGCTGCATTTTCTACTAAGCAGCAGCACACAGAGCTAGCATCTTGGGCTGGTGGAGGCAGGAAGATGACTAAAAAATTACCCATTAAAAACAAAAGAAGCAGGGAGCACCCATTCAACAATAACTGATCCTTCTGTGGGCAGAAGCACAAAAACTGCTGCCTTATGCATTTAGAGTTTCCAAATAGCATAGTATTTATACATACCAGACTCCTTGCAACTAATTCTAATAAATTAAATTCTAATAAAATAAACAAAGCATGTTACCTAAAAGTCAGCATTACTAGTGGTACGGATCTTAAAATAATTGAGATAAGTGATTCTTATATTTATTTTCCTGTTAATAGTCACATCTGCATCATTTATCAAAGATATCAGAACTCCCTCTTCACGAACTATACGGTAACCACCCTTCATTCTATTCATGGTCACCTAGATCAGTTGTTGCAAACAAAAGCCTGTCAGGCAATAAAGGAACTTTTATTTCACTCAACACAGGGACATTGTAACAAGGGTTAATTTCAATGAATAAACTTTCCCTGTATCTAGCATTATAGTAATTCAAATCAATTAGACATGTGTTTCTAAAAAAATTCTCCTAGACTGTAAAATAAATTCTCCGTGACTGATCTATCAGAGCAGAAAAAGTGCAAAAAACACTTCCGTCCCTCTTTTCTGCAAAGGTAACAAAACTCCTCTGAGAACTATTTTTGTTCCTTACTGATCAGCTACTTAAGTCTGGTTATCTGAAATTCTACTTATTGTTTACAATGAGCTTTAATCAAATTGTATGGATATCTGCAATATGAAGACAAGCTACTAAAATAACAGGCATGTCAGACTGATATCTCTGAATGTGACTCCAGAAGTCACCTAAAAATAAATCCATCACCTTTTCATACATTAGATTGCTTCATTTAACCAATCTGACACTGAAGTCCTTGGGCAAGGTTTGCAATACCCACAGCACAGTACGCTACACAGCTACACATCTGAAAACATCTATGAACTAAACTTCACAGAAGTAAAACCCAAGAAGTGCACCAGCCTAAAGCCACAACTAAATAAACCTATGCTTGAGCACCTACAGGCTTCGGGCAGATACCTGTATACATCATTTTAGCCACCTACATATGGAAAATCCTCATCCTCACAAGCAAGTTAAACTGAAAAGAAGCTTGTGATCTGCATGATAAATACACTGTATTTACCTCAGTTTCCTATCTTAAGCAATCAGACAAGATGTCACTAAAATGTACTACAGGATTCGATACAGTTCTTGAAAATTCATTTTCCTGCTCTGCTTAACTTGCATTCCTCTCTTCACCAACTTTTGTCTAAAAGAAGTATTACTAACGAGTTAAAGATTCTTGTACACAGTCTTGTATACACACCTGAAATCTGATTCATGGGGAAAGAAAAAGTACTATGAGGCTTGGCATTACTGAGATGTCATGCCTCAGCATATTCCTTTGGGAAACAGGTTTTCTCAGCATACATTTTCACCACAGTCTAAGTAGCAAGAGCAACTTCACATCTCCACACTTGAAACCAAAGAAAAAAACCCACGGCAACAAGCTCACATTTCTCTGAATATTTACAACAGTCTGATTTGATACAAAGACATGACTTTTTTAGTCCTAGAAACGGAAATGCTGACAAACTTAACTACAGCAATGTGATTGGTGCTGCTATAAATCCACCCAAACAAACCAACAACATAATTACCTTCCGATTATTCTGTTTATCCATCCTGAGTCTTTTCCTAGGTGCCTCCTGAACTTCAATATCTTCTGTAGGTTCCTTTGTCCTCTTTTTTTGGTTTCTTTTATTTCCATGTAAGTTACCTTGGGATGGGGGATGGGGGAAACTTACATGAAAAATAATCTAAAACCCACTTTCAAATTATTTTGAACTGATCTAGTTACTTCAGTTACTTTTCTTTCAGTCATTATTTCTAAACATGGTTACACATTAACACAGTTTGATGACCTCTTAATGCCTAAGGTCTGGTTTCTGTTGCTGAAGGTAAGCTCTAGACACATCCAAATTGACTGCTTAACAGTCATTTTAGAAAGATGAGACTACCTACAACAGCACTAGTTTAAGATCTGAATATTACTGCCCAACATTTCATTCATACTGTCAGACTGTACACGGTTTTAACTCTTCTGCCACTTTCTAATGGTGTCTTATCATGGAAGCTAATTATTACATCTCAGCCAGGTTCTCCAGTTGATACCAGTGAAGGTATTGGAGATCAGCTTAAGGGACTTCTGGAAAAAATAAGCTATCATCAACTGTACAGATAAATTCTCTCTTTCTGGCATAGCAATTCCAGATTCTTTCCAACAAGCTTACTTACGTTTTAACGGAGACCGTAAGATCCCCCTCCTTTGTGCACCAAAATTCTTAAGAACAGATTCACTTTGGTCATCATAAACCAAAACAGATATTCACACATCTGTGTAATCATTCACTGTAAAGTTCAAAGGCAGCTAGCTAAATAACAAAAGGTCACTGACTAACCTACATATTCTTTCCCTCGGTTCAGCAATTGTTTACACTCGCTCTATCGCAAAAAGATAGATGAAGGTTTAAGAAGTATACAGGTTCATCAGGATAAAATGGCAACATCATGACACTCTCCAGTACTCCCTAGTTTATGAAGCTACAGAGTATTATTATTTCAAAGATTGTATCTCCAGGGGCACAAATACTTTAACTGAAAATTGCCCTACAGCTACAAGTATCCCATTCCAGTGGGAACAAATAGTTGCAAATATTAAAAATATAGTAACTTGAAAATATGAATAATTTTCAAATTAATGTTCCTATCTAAAAAAAACAAGGACTCTGATTTCACATAGCAGACTGAAGTGGCTCCAGGAGAACCTGCTACTTACAAAAAGCCAGTAAAACAAATCCCACAGTGTTCTTCCAAGTTTAAGAAAGAGGATTTGGGTAGGGAAACGATTCAACTGACATGTTTTCATCTGTAGGTAACTATAAATGTACACAATATATGTACTAGAAACACCTGGTACAGGTACAATTTCAATTACATTTCTTGCAATATGACACTGAGGAAGGTGAACAAAATTCAGCACTACAGTGTTTAGATATTTAATTTGGGATCCATTAAAATTCTACTGTCAAGGAAGACAACATCTGAGATAAAGAGATTATGATACGTGGGCGATTACATAAAAAAATACACTCAATAGCTACTTATAATGAACTATTTGCACACAACACAAATTTCAATTACTTCTGGATCTTGATCTCCTTTTAGGTGAGTCTTGAAACACTTTACGTTTGGCCTCTCCAATATTCTTCAATGATGAACCTTGAGAGATACAGAATGTGGTTTTTTTTTAAACTGATATCCAAATATTTGACACTTAAATTTTAAAGTTAAAAACTTTTCAATTTTCCACAAAATTATGTTATTTCACACACACACACAGATAGTTAACAAAACTGACTGCCATTTTTATACAAGTTTTTCCAAGTCTCACAAACTTTCAAACACTCACTCTCATTCTTGTCATTGCCCAAAGCAGCACCTGTTGGTTTCTAATACTTCCACATTATGTCTTCTTACAGTGCTGAAGAACTATTTAAATTTGAAATGTGATAACTACTAAAAATCGAATAAAATCCATGGATATGCCAAACTACCTTCCTCCTTTCTCAAATACATGACACCACAACCCTCAAATATTTTGTAAAATAATGGAGACTGATCACTAAAAGTAAATGCTAGACAACAGGACAAGAAAAGGGAGGAAAAAAAACGTATTTGAAATCTTGTACAATGTCCTAAAAATTTTGCATAGTACAATAAAATGACAAGTGGATGAAAGGTTCAGCATAAAGTTTGGAATACTTCCTCCTGAGCTGATGATGATGAGACAATACACTATAAATATTCACATGAAGAAGAGGTGTAGCACCGATCACTCTTCTGAAGCCATTTACTAACTATTCTATTTTTAAAAAAGGGCAACTCTAATTTTACTAGTATTAACACTTCATTCTCTCTTCCCAGCATCCACCTGTAAACAGGCAGTGGATGCAATGGCAGCTGCTTATGGGCAAAAGAAGAATGAGAAATCAGAAATCTCTGAACAGTAGAACGTTTACATATAACAACTTTTCAGAACAATGAGCAAGAAATGTAGACTTCATGGGTTGCTTTTATTGTAACCATTGGCATTCCTTTGCTATTGGCACAAACACCAAGAATTAAAACTTGGAAAACAGTGAAAGCTGTTTTCCCTACAGGTCTCAAGGATGTGCTTAGTTTAACACCACTATGTTTATCAAATTTAGTTAGAGTACACTAGCACAGTTTTACGTTTACCAGAGTCTTCTTCAGATTTGGGAGAGGTCACTATGGCAAACTTTGTGTTATAGCGAGCTTTCTGTTTTTCACTAAGCATGTTCCACTGCGATTCAAGCAACTCTTCAATCTCCTCACTTGATGCATCGGGATGTTCAGCAACCACCTATACATGCAGAAACAGGGTTTCATTAAAAAAAAGAGACCACTGAAAAGAACGGATTATGTTCTTCTATTGCTTCAGCAAACTGGATACAAACGAGTTACCTAATGTTTCTGCTACAGATGGAACTACATTTAAGCATTCTGTACCCAGTTTTGTTGTACTTTTTTTTTTTAATAACCACTACTGTTTCTAAAAAGAGAATCTTGTAGCAGATCCAGAAGGATTAAGAACCATTTTGGAACCATTTGCCTTTTAACATGCAGAAAATTGAGTACATGTAAATTCTGTGGCATGATGATTCAAAATGGTTTTATTGTTTCTGGATGAAGTTAAAACAGAATATAGGCAAATTATATTGGAATATGTGCTTGCCTGTAAGGACATCCACCAATTTATAGTAGAATTCACTATTTACAGGGAATCTCCTATCTTAGCAGAGAGATGTACTCAAACTAACATCCGAAGTAATATTTTCCTGTACTGATTTCTCATTTCATACTATTTATACAAATACTAGGAATTCAGAAAGCTGTGTATCCTTTCTTAATATAAACACAACACACAATAGCCTTCATCACTGAAATTAACTGACTTCCTAGGAAGTTTATTCAACACAAACAGAAAAGCCAGAAACTCCTTCAGTATTTCCACAGTTTCTCTTAAGAAAAGGCAGATTTGGTAACTTACATAAATCAAAACACTCTTAAGATTCTGCATTCTACAGAAATGAAACAGTAACCTGAAACACAGCCCTTGGTCCTTCTCTCACTAACCAACATTCTCCAATTCTAACCAGCAGTCCCACCATTTATTACTGTAGTGATGCAATCAATACCCCGGAATCATGGAGCAAAACAAATCGTAGGCCAATAAAGCCAAGTGTTTAAACAATAACGCCATTCAACAGAACAGAAAGACATTTTTTCTGTGGACCTAATTAACGCTATCTTCTCAGAAATGAGTATTTTTACAAATTCTGGTGGTAAGCAAGGCACAAGTGTGACTATAGCTTCTCCAGGGGTTGGAATAGTTGTAATATCTTCCTTCCATTGAGATCAATTAGAGTCTAGTAAGGAAACACATGCTGTGATTTTTCCCCTTGTTGCTAAGATTCTTTTTGCTTTCATCTCATATAATCTACTTGCTCATAGAATATAACTTTGGGGGCCTCTATTCTAAGTCTAATTAAAATTGAGAAGCGTCCAAAAAGTTATTGAGAGGAGATAACACAGGCAGATCTACAAGATACCCCTTCCACTGACCTCACTTCTTTAAGCAACCCAGGTCGTATCAATTTTGACCTCAATTTTGGCTGCTGAGTAAATATAGTTCACTGTGCCAAACTAGGGCATGAAATTATTTAACTTTCTAAGGAATATCTAGCTTTGCTTGCACAAATGGGATACAGCTTAGTGTCACCTCCAGTTCCAGTAAAATACAAATAAAATAATTGTCAGTCGAATAGGAAAGCAGCGAAAAGACAGGCAGGAGAAGCCCATGTTTCTTAACCATTAGGGGACTCAGGCAAAGAATGACAGCAACATATTCACAGTGTAATACTCAATTCCTAGCATGTGCAGTTGAAACAGTACATGTGAAAGTGATGCACTCCTTCAAGGTATTTTTCCAAATATGAACAAAACGTATGAAATTTCCTGCATCTGGGAATTAATATGACCACAGGTGTATAAAATGTGGTGCTTAGATCAGGCACATACTAGCTCAACCAAGCAAAGCATATTATCTCCACTCTTATTTGTCCTATGTTCAACAATTCCTTATACATGCAGAAATCTTCAATTGTACACCCTACTAATGAAATCAGTTCTTCATTTACCTCCAAAAAGACTCAAGGCCCAAATCAATTCATTAACACAAGCAGTATGGCTCTGTTTCTCACTGAAAATACCTTTATCTCAAAGACACTTCCCTTCTAGCAATTGTGATCATTGTATTTCACAGAGGAAGTGCACAACAATGCCAACAGTACAAAATATGTCCAAATTCATTTGGGAACTGCACAAAAACCCTGATATGGTAGAAATCTGGACTCCAAACAAGACACAGCAGAAATGTATCTACTTCTAAGATACCCTGTGATTATTACAAGCCTCAATGAGTAGTCATTAGTCCATCCTTTCCATTCACTCTGTCCCTCCCAAATCTGGGAGAACCTCACATAAATCCAGTTTTTTCTTTTTTCCTAAATATCTATCTTCAAATACTCAAGGAACCATACTCTGAGCTTTCAGATGCAGCCAAAACAAGTAGCTTAAAAAGTAGTCTGTTTTTTAGCTAACATTATCACTCCATATAAAATAACATTATCTACAACAGGAAAAAAGAACCACCAACGAACAGTCTTATATGGACAGTAAGTTATTCAAGTTCAAACAGATAAGCCACACAGAAGGGAAAACACCAAATGTTATTTGGATACAATCTCCACATTTCACTGAACACAAAAATGCAACTTAACTTAAGCAACTGAACAAGCTTGATGTGTTAACTAAACTTAAGAAGCAGGCATCTAAAATGCCAGTCATCTTCATATTGAGAGAAAGGAAAAATCAGGCTCCAACAATCTTTATTTGATAGAGGAACTCGTAGTTGCTGCTATGTGTTATCCATCACTTTTGCCACTTCATTCTGTTCTATGCGCAGAATTGCTTCAGTATCTACTAGAAATAATCCCGTTATCATGTGGATTTGGGTTTTCATGGCTGAATTTTATTAAAGGGTATTCTAGACAGAAAAGACAAGATGCCCTCTCTATGTATGTAATATTTTGAAACTCTAAACTCTGTAAAATATTAACTATTACCATCAGTACGATTTTTCAAGTTTAAGCTAGGTTTTCAGTGTCTCAAAGTGACACTGAAGACGAAGTGTTAAATACTGCAATATCCTTTGTATTTTCCATCTATTCATTGGAGAGCTACAGTATAATCACAGAAGGGAAAGAAACATGTTAACTGGCACCAAAAAAAAAAAAAATAGACAAAGCATGTCTCTCTGTGGTAAAATGTATCTGGGTAAAACCAACAGTAATAATCCCTTTTATTCCAGGGAAGTAATCTTGTATGTCTCACTGTTGCACAAGACTTCCTGTTGCATACCTCACAGGCCAAGGAAATACCCTCTTGCCATTATACAAGATGCGAGGTTATTTACAGAAGAAGTAGAATCAGAACTCTCTCAAACGTGAGGAAGATGTTTCATACATACAGCTTTTCATGAGTATATCAAGATCTGTACTTAATAGTCTAGCTACAAAATGCTCATTTCCAGAGCCAGCAAACTGAACTGTCAGTGTTTTTCTCAAGTAAACCAAATCTGCTAGAAGCTATGTACACTGTATTCGTTTTTACTCTCATCAGTATCCTGAGTTGAAATGATCTAAAGAGGTCCTTACATTGAATGACAACTATTTTATCACCACACAATATAATCTGGCTTTCAATTTTTCTATATAATGGTCAGATTTGTTAATATTTTCCAACACGAATATCTTATATTGAAATCAAACTTTTAACAGCAGAAGTCTCTGACCAACTCATCTCTAACTTTCTGCCCTCGTGGGTATTACAGAAAAGTACAACTAATGGAAAACATCAGAATTCATTCTTGTTTCAATGCATGGAACTGTACTGCAAATGCAGCAGAGGGTTATAAGGAAGAAAAATAACATTCATGATTTTAAAATAATGGGTTAGAACAATGGTACCACTTTTATAACTCTAACAGTCTTCCTAGGAAATGTTGATATTATGGTAGTTATTTAATCTACCTTGCCCTGGAGTGTAGTCCTCTCAAGAAGGCCTAGTTTCTGTCCCAAGATACTGCACACTGACAGTGATTTTCATACACTTTGGTAACTGTTGAAGCTTTTTCTGAAGCTCAGCAAAGGACTCTAGGTAGGGAAATTCAGTTTTTGAGGAGTTAAAAGACATGGGAACACACTGTCCATGTTATCAAAATGAATGCATAAGCTAACTGTAAGTAGGTGACCACAGATACCAAACAGTATAACCTTACTTGTATTTGCCTGAGCATATGTATAGCATATTTACTACATTTTATGTACATTCAAAAAATAAGGACTAACAGAAAGGACTGTTAAATTATGTAGGAAGATACTAATATGACACGCTTGAAGTAAATGGCATTGTCACTTTTTTGTTCATATTATTTATACACAATCTCTCCTTTCTCTGTTACTGTCTCGACCAAGATTTGAAGCAGGCATACTTTGTCAAACTCAGAATATTATGGATTCTATAGTAACAGTTTTCAACTGAAGAATTTCCTTTAAGTACAGAAATGAGCAGAGGCAATCATCTGTATTAACAGCTAAAAGAGACTAACCTCATCTCTGTGCTTCTGACAGAAGACCAAAAACTGAGATACTGCATCGCCCTTTCTGCTCCGTGGAGTAGATGCTGGAGTTTTCTTTCTACTGAGAGGGGAGCCTATCCCTCTTTTGTATTCAGCCTGTTCAGATGACTTTTGAGGAGTCGTATTCTTATTTTCCAACTGACTGCTTTCTTGTGTATCATCAGTGGCAGACAGTTTTGATGTCCTTCTCCTCCTCTTGTTAGGAATGCCAGACTCCTTCATTGATTTCAGATTTTCAGTGGTTTCTCCGTTTGAGTAAGGTGACTCATCCACCTCCTCCTCTAAAAGCTCCACAGCAATGCCAACTTCCTTTGCCACTTGAGGATTAAGATGAGGTCTGTCCCTAATGTAGATGAAGGTGTATTTGGCCTTCCGTTCTTCCACTGTCATATCTACTGCTTCACCTGCTTGCTTAACACCCATCTCCCACTGCGGTCGCAGCTTCCCTGGAACAGGCTTTAACATCTGCAAGATAAGAAAACACTGTGATAAATTTGCTTGTTTTTCATTCCAAGATACCAACATAAAAAAAAAATAATTCCAAGAGACTAAGTGTAATGCATATTTACAACTCAGTTATTCAAATGTAATTGCATTTGAGAGTAATAATACCACGCATTAATCAATGACAAAGCAAAACAGCAATGACTTTTAATAAGTAACAGTGACATGTCATCCCATGCTTCTCACCTATACGTAAAATACAAGTTGACATGCCAGCTTAAAAGCTTATCAGAATATCTATTTACATCTGTACATACCTATAAAAACAGAGGTCAGAAAAACTTGCCTCTTACCTTTATTTTCTCTGCTTTAGTGAGGGCTTGTTTTGCACTTTCCTGGCACAACTGTTCAAACTGGTCTTTTCCTTTGAAAGGCACAAGGCTCTTCTCAAATATCCAGGCTCGTTCTGGAGCATCTCCAAAGAACTGAACATGATATTGACGAAAACTCTTTTTCTGTCCTGAAAAATAAAACCGAATGTATTTGAAGTTCAACTGAGGTTGCTCTCTAAGTTTTGTAAGCTGCTACATTTACTGTAATGACCAAAGCACCGTACAAATGGTTTACCTTTCAAACACCCACTTACTGGTTTCTAAGTCTCTAAGTTAAGTGATGAAGTTTGATATCAAAGCCCACTAGTTTAACCCAAACAAGAATATGCTCTGCTGAATTAACTTACAATCAAGTGTCAGTGCTATATTAATTTATATATAAACCTGCATTTTTCTGAAAATGCTACATATGAAAATGAATTAAAAATCCAAGATTTCAAAGCTTGGATAGTTTGTGCACTCAGCCTGATCTCAAATCTGCCTAAACTTTAAGTATTCCTGAATAGAAATACACACTTAGTTAATCTTATCATTTGCAATAGAAACTTCATCCTAACCAAGCTTTTAAGGAATCAGAGCAAGAATGGAAAAGGATTTCTAAGGTGGATGGGAGAGTGGGAAGATGAGAGAACTATTCTGAAATCTAGACAATAAATATTCATCTAAGATCATAAACAGCAACACTGTTTTCTTCTCTAAGGCATATAATCTTTCCTTTCTAATATCAGGTATTCTAACAAGAAGGGGGAACAGAACACTCCGAAAACTCATGGAGGAATTCACAGTTAACAATTTCTAAATGGCAAATGGCAGAGGTAAGAGAATCAGATTTAAAATATCTTCTAGTATCTCCTTCATATGTTTTTAACATGTGGACTTACTGTCTGCAAAGTATTTAGATTAGGGAATTCATCAAAGAAAATAAAAGTTTTAACTGTAGTGAGCTATGCTTCCGTGCTTGTCAATCCTGCCAGAAAGGATCAGTTACCCACTCTAGGGTATTCAATGGTTTTTCAAGGTGCCACCATATTAGTATGTCTAAGATGTGAGAAAGAAGAAACCAGTGAAGAGTTTCTATACAGAAGGACCAAGTAACAGTCACAGCCATTGGCAACAGATGTCTTTAAACTAGTTCTCAATTTCATTCTTTTTCACAATACACCTTCTGCTTTAGTCAACAAATACTTCCAGATGATTGCCTCATTCACTGTACTATTACTGGACTTTCTAGGTTTACAAAGAACACTCTCCTTGTAATTACTCAGACAGTAGTTACTTTTCAAGGCATTTGATCTTGCCTCAAGATGTGGCATCTGGAATGGTAATATGAAATCAACCTAATTAATGGCACGAGCAGACATTTTGTTAACCATTACAACCACGTATACTACATACATGAGATCTATATGAGAAAGATGATCACCAGTCAAGATCAGGTACAAGGCTCTAGAGACATAGCATAGGAAATGATGTTGGTCTGCCTGCATCATACATTCAATCCAGCATCCTAGCACACATTCCAGTAAAGTCCTAAAACTTGAGAAAATCCTTAACTAGAGACTACTGAGTTCCAATGAATTATCTCTGATGGAATAAAGGATAATTTCTGTATTTAACCGTGATGCCAAAGCTGCTGATACAGAGATGGTCCATGCTGCATCTACAACCACTCACTACGATCTGCCTTTGATCATCCAACAGCCCAGTACCAAGGCAACACAAATGCTCTCTACCTTTTGCAATATAATATTGGGCATCTGTCACTGCCTAATTAATTCGTGCAATTAATAGTGTCTGCTGATATAATAACTGAAGTTAGTTTTGAATCTGCTGGTGTCTCCTGTGGATGGAATCCATAACAATGCTCTTGGATAAAATAAGGAATATTACTAAGGATTACTACACATGAAGACACCATTTTTGGCTCAAAGAATCCTGGAACCACCAGTTACTAAAGGTTTGAGAGAGTGTTCTGTGGGGCTTATCAGAATCATTTGTCTTCTACTGTACCCTAGCATCTGTTCTTGACCGCTGTCAGAGGAAGGATACTGAATGAAATACGAACTCCACCCTGAAACAGTATGGACCTTCTTATATGCAATCATGCATCCTGCAAACTTCTCAGGCCAAAACAGCTGGAATGATGAAACCAAGTATAAACAGCAAGAAATTCAGACTGTTTATACATACTGTTGATCCTAATCCTAGCAATGAGAAAGACTCAACTGGGAATTTCTGTAACTCCCACAAAGAATAACTCTTCTGCTTGGAGCAGAAGACTTTTGATGGTCTCTCCACAGTAAACAGCAGTGGAAGACAAGACTGGGAATACATACTGATGTAGAAGAATCCATCTATATCTACATCTGTATCTACATCTGTATCTGTATCTATATCTATATCTAATTTATATTTACATCTAATCTATATCTATATCTAATCTATATTCTTACCAATTGCATGAATGCCTGAAAGGGATCTCAAGAAGCCACTTAGTTTATCAACACAGAGTCTACCTACGATCCTAGAGGTCCTCCTTCTATTTTAAGAACCTACTGTGAATAAGATCATGCAATCTCTCCTAGCAATCCATTCCAATGCTTCGCTGCCTTTTTCAGTTCCAAGTTGTTTCTTCATATGTAGTCTAAACATTTTTTGTTAACAAGTTTGCTTCTTTCTAGAGCAAGAAATTTATGCTTTTTCTCCTTTGCGTGTTACTTAAGGGCAGTTAATGAGCTTTCTTCATCAGCTTAAACAACTTCAGTTCCTTCAGTTTGTTCTCACACTACGTTTCTGTTTATGTTCTCTCAGTACCTTCTCCATTTGGTCCACATCTCTTGAAATAAGATGAAATGAACACTGTTGCCACTGAAAAAGCAAGTGATCTACTTCATGTATTTTACGAACAGCATTATTTATGTCAGTATAACTTTGGTCCTACTGCTGACAAAATTATATGGAGATATTATGACCCTCCAATTCTCCTCTGCAGTAATGCAGCTTTCTACTCATTTTCCAACTTGGTCTTCTACCACTGTAAAAATCCACTTCTGTTGAGCTCAGTTTTTCAGACCAGACCCACAAAGAATCAAGATCACTCTCACTTCCAATCCTACATGTTTATAGTCTCTCTACATTAGAAATTTGTAACTGTAATATGATTTTTATACGTATAGTCTGTTTTCCAAGTTCTCAATGCAACCCTTGATATCAACTGAACGGTGAAGGGTCCTCTTCCCCCCCAAACTCTCTCTTCCCTGCTCTTTCACACACATGCAAAAAAATCCTCAAAATACATAATTAGAAGTTCTGTAGTAACAAGTAGATGCCCTACTCTGTTTCTAGTAGAGGAAACTGATACCTTTTTTTTACCAAATAAAACGTATCAAAGTATTCAGGAGTATAAATAAAAAAGCAAGGTTATGTTCTCCTACTTCGGTTTGATATTCTTATTAACTTACTTTTCCCCTTAAATCTCCAACTTTTTTGGACTCCGTTCGCTGGTTTTCCAAACTTTCAGTAAAACTTGAAACAAACATAGTAAAAATACTTTACAGTATTCAGAAGGAGCTAAAACTAGTGAGGGACATAATGTGTCTGCAAAAATGCTTTCTGTAAAAGTAATGGTAGCAAGGGAAAGCCAAAGGAATGCTCACTGTTTTAAGTACCAAAGGACACTGAATAGACTAAAACACTCTGTCTTCTTTTTTTTTTTTTTTTCCCCTTTTTAATTTGGTAACACCTACCTTGAGCCTTCAGATCTCTTAGTCTAGTGACCAGGGCTGTAAGAATGAAGCACCACCCTGAGAATACTGAGGAAGCACTTAAGCAAATTGAACATATATTACGTTATGGAACCAGATGGGATGCCTTAGAAGGAGCTGAAAGCATTGGCCAATGCGATTGCAAAATTGATATCCGTAATTTTTGAAAGGCAATACTGGGGATATCCCTGATGGTTGGAAAAAGCCAAACACTGCAAACATCACCTCTCCCAGGACTTGATGGGAGCTTATCAACAGGAGGGGAAATGACTGTTTACACGGGTTGATAGTGACAGGACAAGGGGGAATGGTTTTAAACTAAGACAGGAGATTTTGGTTAGATATTAGGAGGAAGACTTTCACTCAGAGGGCAGTGATGCACTGGAACAGGTTGCCCAGAGAGGATGCGGACACCCCATCCCTGGAGGCATTCAAGGCAAGGTTGGATGTGGCTCTGGGCAGACTGCTCTAGTGGTTGGCAACCCTGCCTACTGTCCTTTTCAACCTAGGCCATTCTGTGATTCTATCTTCAAGAACAAGAAAAACTGAGGAAATCTGAGGAACTACTAGCTTAGCCAAGTAATTTAATGCCTACAAGATAACAGGGAAAATTCTTTCTGAAGAGATGTCCATGCACATGTAAGAAAAGAAGGTGCTTGGGAACAGCCAACAAAGACTCACCAAGGGCAAATCGCATCTATTCTGTTCATTTCCTATGAGGGGATAAAGGAAGGGCAGTTAATATGATAACTAAAATGGTTTCCATAGTGTTCTTAAAACACTGTATGAGAGATGATTAGGAAAGGGAGAGAGAAAACCGGCTTAGTCACTGGGATTTATAGCACTGCGAAAAGAGATAGAGTGCAACGTGTGGTCATTACTAGCTGCATCCATCTATACTAAGGTAGATACTGGCTGACATCTTAACAATAATCTGGAGCAGAGCAGAGCATGCCTTCAAACTGGGGGGTAATTCTAGTCAATAAAACACTGCTGTGCAGAAGAACTCTGGAGATACAGGGTGACAGGAACCTCATTAAGTTCAAAAAAGTCATATATGAAGTCCTGAACCTGAGACAGGATCACCCGGATATAGTAGTACCAGACAGACGCTGTCCAACTAGACTGCAAAAAAAGATGCAGGGTCCTTGCAGACATCAAATTAAACTTGAAACAACAGTGCAACCTTGTAGTGAAGAAGGCCAGGTACTTGCATTAGCAACAATAAAGCCAGCCAGATATGCTTATTGCCTTCTATTCAGCCCCTGTGAGACCTCTGAAATACACCACCTAGTTTTGGGCTCCCCAGATCAGTGAAGACATAGGGTCAACAAGAAGCTAGAGTACATGATGTACAATAAGATGCTCAGAGAGCTTACTCAAGTCTCAAAAAAAACAGAAAAAAAGAAAACCTAAACAAAAGAAAACGGACCACATCAAACCAAACAACCCACTGATTTTTGGAGAGATTTTACTGTTGTCTTCAGCAACTTTGTGGGAAGGATACGCAGAAGAAAGAGACAGACTCCTTCTGGATTAATGTGGTACTAACATAAAAGGTTGTACAGTCTCCATCTTTGAAGACATTAAACACTGCACTGGAGAAGGCCATATACAACCTGGTCTAGCTTAGAGACCATACAGCTTCCGGGGATCCTTTCTAACCTTTACTACCTTAAAATTCTACAAACAGCACAGATAAGCCTTTACAGTTTAAAGTATAAGAACAGAGTAAGAAACTACAAAAGAGATGATGAAGAAATGGGTAGAGATTCCTACATAAGAATTTCACTCACACTCAGTAGTGGTTGCACTTAGAATCAATTAATGCTGGCTGCAGATAACTATCGATCCCACAAAGCACAGAAAATTGAGATGAATTAAAGATTGCTTTTAGTAAAGCATAATCATTGGGATTATTTAATCCTTGTGAGTTTTCAATAAAACGTTCAGCCCATATCACTGCTCCAAACATCTCCATAAGAACAATGGAAAGCTTGTGCCATCAGGTCATTTTTTAATAGGGCTTCAACCAGTTTCACAGCTCAAAATTTTGATCGCTTTTGAATAATATTCAAGTTAAAAAAACAAAACAGCAATACAGTAGGAAAAAACAAACTCAGGCTGCTATATGCTGAAAAATAGTGCTTGCATGATTTTAACATCCCTCTTGACATAAGTGAACTGGTTCAGTTCCTGATACAAACAAACAGATAAAACAAAGAACAGAGCTTTCCCTAAATAATGTTTACATTCTGAAAGAAATACAGGTGTTTGTAGCACCACTGACATACCTTTCAGTTTAGTGTAGGAATGGAGAATAGGATCAGCAGAAACCATACATGGCCACCAAGGAAAACCCGATACTTTTGACCACACTAGATCTCCTATATTATACTTCAACAGATGGACTTTGTCATCTTTGATGGTACTTTGCGTTGAATCTCTCTTAGCAGGAGCCTTAAAAAAGAAAAAAAAGGGGGAAAAACATCATCACGATTTCTCCTTCAGATATACACTAGAATTAGTAACCATCACACAAAAATAAAAAACAAACTAAAGTTTGTATTCTGTTTAAACATTCAAGTAAAATGAAAAAAAAACCAAAACAAAACATGGTGATACTGGAAAAAAGTAAGAAATAGCACACTAATATAAAAGGTTATAGCATTTGCTATAATTACACTTCATATAACAATTATATTACAACAATAATTATACTTCATATGTAACAAAAACCAAGTCACATCTTTTGTTCTTTCACAGCAAAAAAATCCCAGTTCTGTTTGTTCTTCTTTTTTAGCTTGAAATATTAGCATGTAAGCTGTGGCTTGCCTCTATCACTTTGATTAACTGCTGAGAGAGTATCAGGAAGGCTTGCTTTAATTTCAAACATATTCACTGAACACCAACTGAAGACGTATAAGAGGCGATCTCAGTTTTTATTGAACATTATCAATCAAGTTAAGTGCTGTACAAACAAAAAAATCTGTTTTGGATTAGAATCTACTCTAGATTGAAATGTCTTTATGTCTAAACAGAAACAGCATGCACAACCAGTCAAGAAAAAAAATCCCCAAATTTTGCATCTTTTTACATCGTAAAGAAAGTGTGACACAAACCCTACATCCCTACACTCTTATGCAACTTCTGGAACCATCCCTAGTTCCAGAAGTTTGTGAGTGTCCAGTTCATGCTCTAAAGGTAGTTCAGTTCCGGAAAACTCTCACAAATCTCTTTCCATTTCAAATGATTTAAACAGTAGGAGGGAGTTGTGTTTCCCACTGACAGGTTTATATCTTTTATTATTTATAATGAAATTCACCAATGCAGACATTTATTTAGAAAATAAAACTCTGCCACATTTCATGAAGTTAGTGACATTCTTTTTATCTTCATTTATTCTATTTGATGTAAACAACAAATGCCCTTATCTAGGTAAACTTTAACACTGGATGTGAGAAAGAAAAGAATATTTCTCATTGTAGGTATCTGTAAAATAATTACTTATTTTGCTTTTCTGTTATTCTATATGTGTAATGTGTGGTATCATTCATCTTCTGCAGTAGCAGCTCAACAAACAGAAGGTAGACCAGAGCTTCAGGCTTTCAGTGGATTTCATGTTAGAGCTGGAACAAAATCCTGTTTAAATTAATACAAGCATCAAGAGGAAAAACTGTTATGAATCTGAAAATGTACACGGTAGAAACGTATAGTATTTCAAACACTATGCTGAAATCAAAACAGGCAAGGTTATCTTATAAACAGACTTTTAAACCCAGAGAATGCTATTACGACTAATCATACATTATTTTCCAAAACCAAACAACAAATCTTAGACACACTGCAATTGCATTGAGGATTTTTAATATTCAAACACAGGGGTGCATCCTGATAGAAAACAAAGCTCACTGTACTGAGAAACTCCTTTCCTCAAAGCTTTTAATGCTGCTCCTGGTAAAAACACATGATGCGATGTCATCTGATTGTTAGGAGCAGTTACTCATCGAGTCATTCAGCTTTTCTGCTGAATTTAGACTTGGTTCATGTGCCTGCAGCAAGAGCTGTGTTCCCATGTCTCAACGTTTCTGGCTCCCTAAGGAATCTGCAAGACTGTCATAAAGTCCCTGCTGCTGAGCTTGCCTCTAGTCCAGTACTCTCAAAAGACCTAAGATTCCAAGCAGATGTGAAAAACCAAATGCTCCTTCTAGCAGTTAAACACAGAATAAAAAGATTAACAGCTACAAATTAAGAAATGCATATACTAAGAACAGACCCAGAAAAACGTTAATCCCAACGTACAAAAATCAACTTCAACATTTAAACAAAAGAGATGGGATGAAAATATTTCCAGAAAAATCTAACTAATTGAAAATGTGAAAGTTATTCAGGACTCTCAATCTCATTTTTAATTTACACACCCCAGCATTTTTCTGAAAGTGCAACTAAGCTGAAAAGATTTACGACTACAGTCTGAGAGGGATCTGGCTGGAATAATGAAAAGGCTCAAGCAGAGCTCCTTATTGCAGCGTAATCTAAAAGGGATGGCACTACAGGGGTGAATATTGCATTTCAACACATCTACAAGCACGCCACAGTTTTTAATGTCTTTGATGGATCATGCTTTAAACAAATGGGAAAAGGACGGCCCTCTGATAACAACTGCAGGGCTGATCTACATAATAATTTCTGTATTTATGCTTTCTTTTACTGATAAAACATACATACTTTAAAAGGTGGCAAAATGCAGCACAGAATTCTAGGTGCATAACTCTTAAGGAGCTCTTTTATGAGGTTATTTAAAAACCTACAGACAATATTGCCATGAGCTCATTCTCATCCATCTTCTCTTCCCACGTCATCCTGATTTCATTTGATTTCCTCATTCTTGAAGCTGCTCTGATCCATTTTATAGCTATCTCAACTACAAATGGTGAAGTGAAATGCCTGGCACATACTTCAGAGATAAGCAGACCACTGACAGTAACAGTCTCTTTAATATTTCCTCTCTATTTTTGCACGCTGCCAGCACAGCATTAGAAACCTTAAGTATTATAATTACTTAAAAATCATCAGGAAATGGTAGACAGTGGCAGGCAGTCACATACATAGATTTTACTCCAGTTTCCTTAGTTGCTTCTGTTTGTTTTTAAATTACTGATGAGACAGGATGAAAAGAGCATCTCTACACAAATCTATGTAATTGTATGATGAGGGCTGGAGCTTTTTCAAGAGACACTTGTATTCACTGTACAGAAACAAGTACTGTGGCTTGCAGTATTTTTCCTCTGGAGGAAAACAGGAATTGCTGTTCAGAGAATTTTGTAAGTAGTAATTGAGCCTCCCTAACAATAGGCAATTAATAAAACAGACAATCTGACTGTGCATCCATGAACATGGAGAGGCAGGGCTGGAAGCATTCCTGTGGTGGTCTGTGATGAGTAATTCGTACTGCTTCAACAGATCAATTCTTTCTGTGACGATACTTAAACAAGCAAAATAAGATGGTAAACTCCTGGTTTAAGAACATAATTGCAATGTGAGGGAAGCTCAAATGAGTCAAGTTACTTTAAAATACTTTCCCACCAATTTTGGCCTTTAAGGATGACATTCTTGCCTGGAGTAGTAAATAAATAGACTCCCTTAAAATTGTTCAAATTTCTAATGAGATATCCAACCCACAAATGTAAACAAATAGAAGTTCGCAGGTCTTTCTGTGCTTCAGAGGTGCATAGATCACTTACTGAGCGTACTGTAATTCCTGAATTAAGTTAGGCCTGCTGTTTTGCCCTATCATTCTCCGTTACATTCATGCCCTGTTACATTCTCCTGTCATTCTGATAGGAGCAAACATGTTTAGCTGCAGTATTTCCCCTACTTCTCCCATATCAATTATAAGCAAGCTCTGCAGACACTGAGATAGATACCTCCGCAGTCACCCCCCCCCCAAGCCAACTTCAAGCTAACTACACCCAAGAGGAAGGCAGAAACAGTTCGGGAGTTTTCTTTTTTACCTCAAAGTGGCTCTTTTTTTCCTTTTTCAAACACCGAAGTTCAGAGAAGTTACATAAATAGCATGGATGAAGCCTTGGTGAGCAGGTGATGACTGAGGATCACACAGGGCAGTCCCAATGCTGGATACACAGGCCGTGTGACAGGCTTCACATTCCTTAGCATTGCAGACATTGGTTTCAACAGAAATCCCTGGCTTTCTGGATTTGCACCCTAATGAAAGTCTTGCTCTGAAAGGCAGCTAGACAGATTTCAAGTTTATTTTGTCTGGGGGACTGTGGAGTGTGGAACAGAATAATTCTATTACCATAACTGAGTTTTTCCCGCAAGAAATTATGCCTTGAAGAATACCAGCATTCTTAAAAATTCATCCAAGACAGCAACTGCAATAGGCTGAGATATACCGAAGAAGATAAGAATATTTACTATGCCTTTCCTCTTCTCTTAACATTTCCAAGATTTGTTTGCCATTTCTCTCAGCACTTTCATCAGTGATGAGTGACAGGCAGATTCACAGGAATTCCTGACAATTCTGTTAGCATTCTACCGGACCAAAGAAGTGAAATGTGATGGCTTCGTCATAGAAAACATTTGCATTTAATTAACTTCGTCTACAACTCATCAAAAGAATTCATCCAGTTTTAATTTAATTCTGGTCTGACTATGAATATGAGGAGACAAGAACATATTGTGTGTGACGCGTAATTTCAAAGTTGAAAATTATTTTCAAACAACTACAAAGCACAATGCATTTAAGAACATAATCCCTGCACTACATGGAGAGCTTTATAGCTGTTTGCAGACTTGGTTATGCAAGTACTATGATCAGTTTTAAGCTGGCAAAGGACAAACGTACTCTTTTAAAAAACACCTACAAGGCCTACTAGGTGAAGTCAGACTGAGCTAAGCTACCAGCCTTGAAATTATCAGTGGTAAAGAATAAAGATATTAATATAGTAATGGATATTAATATACACTAAACATATCATTGCTATTATATGTGAATGCATGTACAAGGAATTAACGCCTCGAATTTATTGTGAATTAACTGAAATGTCAAAAAGAATAGTATTTCACTGAACTAACTTCAGAAACTACAGAAATTGTGAACTTCATCTAACTGTAAATTGTCACAAGGAGATCAGACAAAGAACACTGTCCAGAAGTGGTGGACAGTGTATCACCAGAAAAGAGTTAAAACAGATCATAGAATCATAGAGGTTGGAAGGGACCTCAAGAGATCATAGAGTCCAACCTCCCTGCCAAAGCAGCTTCCCTACACCAGGTAATGAAGACAGTACATGTTTTATTTTGCAGCATAATGGTGAAACACACATTGAACAACTTGCAGGCATCTCCCCCTCTGTTTTCACTTTCAATTCAAGTTGTATGAAAGTAGTATCAGTTTGTAATCCTGCACCAAGAACTTCTCCTAGGCCATGCTACAGACTGCTGGAGGATCTCTTGCACTCCGGAATAAAAATCTGCTCGTGTTACAAAGGAACTAGGACAAAATAATCAAGGTTCCAAAATAGAATATATGCAGTTAAAACGTACTTCAAATCACAAACAGAACACAGAAACCAGTCAAACTTTTTGCCTCAATACGAAAAAGCGCTCACTGACCAAGACCACATATTTTTCCAGTCCTGCTATCAACTTTTGAGTATTTGTGGATGAAACACACTGTACTTTTTATCCTGGACTTGTGTAATAAAAATACAAATGTTTTGTCTTCTCTTGCCTCTCTATCAGGAAACATAGTGAATGGTGGATATAGAACTCCATGCCTTTGAGAGCTTCTGGAGAGATGGGAGCTTGTGTGGACAAAAAGGGTGCAACAGAGCAGAATAGCCACCTTGTCACTTAAACTGACCAATGACTACGTTCACTACTAACAAACAGACAGATGTTCTTTATAAAAAGACTAAGGTTCCAAGCTTATCTTCCTTGAGAACTGACCATCACTATTATGTTCTCAGGAAAGTTCCTGCTTCCTGAAAAGTCATAGATTCGTAGATACATTAGGTTGGAAAGGACCTACAAGATCATCTAGTCCAACCATCCTCCTATCACTATCCCTACCCACTAAACTACTAAATCTAGATTAAAGTCTGAGACTTTAATCTGACAAAGGACAAATCCTGGTTCAGTCTTCAGGCAACAGAATGGAAGGATGCAGCTACTTTCCTCATGAGTTATATACTATCACTCAGGATACAGAAGTTGCTTCTCACTCTCATTAAATGCAAAGTCACTTCAAAACCAAAAATCACAACCTAAGCTTGATTAAAATCAGTGCAAATCCCTCAATATATATTACTGCTTCAGATGAGAAGGTTAGCAATCAAAGACAAATTCCGAAGTGAAGCCAGTACTTATTCTAAATGATTCTAGTAAATACAGTGTCTTCATAGAAATAGCCACCTTAGTGATGGCTATTTCTGAAAAAGCTGAATTATAGCTAGAAAATTGAGAACCAGGAAACATGAAGAAAGAAGCAATGAACCACTGAAGTTGTGTTTCTTTTTCAGCACAACAGAAATGGACACTATACTAGAGTATCCAAAGACTGCAGTTCTCAAAACACCACTGCATCCACGTATGCTGTGTCTTGCTCCAAACACCTGCAATACTTTTGCAAAATATGCACCATAATGTGTAGTGAGGTACAGACTGAAGAGGGGTGTCAAGATCATGACACTGTGAAGAATTACCTTTGAAGATACTGAATTTGATTCTTCCCAGCACAGTTTATATTTTTTATTCTATGTGACCACTTGGTGAAGCTATCAAATAGAAAAAAAACAAAAAAGGGTAGAAAACATAACTAAATCTCTGCTCTACTTGTAGATACCCTAAGAACACTGCTTGGATGGTTGAGGCTCTTCAATATCAAATACAAGTTTAATTACAATAGTTTTCTTTCCTCCATTGCTTTCTGCAAACTCATCTAGAGCAGCTCATGACACCATGCAGGATCTTCCCTTCTGAGATTAAAGAAAGTAAAAGACAAAAATCAGAGCAGAAGCTGAAAAAAAAAATAAAAAGTTAAGATGGAGATTCATAATTTAGATTATGGATTTTAAAATAAAAGATCAACTTTGTATTTCAAATCAATGACATTTCAATTATTTTTTCTGGCTTTGCTTCCTTCATTATCGAGTTCCAAGCCGATGACATGTTTTCTAGATGTTTTCACAGTTAAAAACAAATCTGTCTATCCAAATCAGCAATCTTCCCTGACACAATCACTACATGAGCAAGCATTTCAGAAACCATCTTAACATGGCATTTTACTAACTAGGACACTACCTTTTTTTCCACAGTATAGAGCTGAAAAGAAACATTCAATCATTCGCAGATAGCTCCAGTGAGACAGAAGTTCTGGAAGGCTTCCCAACCCTCACTCTTTCTGCAAATGCGGAGAGCAGTTTCATTCAGCAGCTTTACTGAATTTCTACATTTACATTTAGATGACCTCTTAAATCACAAGCTACTGGTTTAATGTTGAAAGGTTCCATGTTCAAAAAAAAATCAGTATTTAAATTAGACACAGCTTGATCAAAACGAATGAAACTTTCTTTTATAGCAAGAATTATAAAAAGACTTCTGCCTACGCTCAACTTCTCCAACATTTGCCCATCCTCAAAAGTTTTAGCTGTGGTATCTCAGTATATAAGACGCTGTGGATTCATAGATTCATAGATACATTAGGTTGGAAAGGACCTACAAGATCATCTAGTCCGACCATCCTCCTATCACCATCCCTACCCACTAAGCTACTAAACCAAATCCCTTAGCACCTCGTCTAAATGCTTCTTGGGATGCTACAGAAGTCTGGAAAAGCACAGTGACAGAGCCATGAGGAAGTTCAGAATAGGAAGCAGTTGTTTTCCAAAGAATTCCTGTTAAGATTTCACACAGTGTAACAGGAACAAAACTAAATAATCTCAGCACACGTAACACATATTCAGAATGCTACATCCACACATATTCTGTTAACCTGCTTGCACAATGTTTTCACATGCAGTCCAGACTAGAATCTGTATGAGGGCCCCATTCTTAGCACGCTCCTAATACCCTTAGAGGTTTGAGTAAATAAAAGATTTCCCAAAGCACTTTATTATACGGATATGCTCTTTGTAGCTCACGAGGATCCAAGGTAGCACAGGCAGAAATTTTGAATCCTAATATTCTTGGTAGAAAAACACAAGCCCTGATAACACCACCAAATCCCAGACCTCCTAAACATTACCTGGCGCAGGGAACCTGCTTTGGCAGGGGGGGTGGATTCGATGATCTCTTGAGGTCCCTTCCACCCCCTATGATTCTATAATTGCCTTCTGGTGAAAACTGATATCTGTCTCTACATTTTCTTGCCACAAGACCACTTCTCAAAGAAACAGTTTAAGGAAAACAAATGCTGATTTGGTGTAAAGGGCATCCATGGCATAGTCCAAATACTACTTAGTATTAGTAGTATTAAAATTGAACACTGTACATAAAAGCAGGCAAGAGAGTTTTCCAGGTAAGTAATTCCCATTGTGTTGCTATATGCAGCTAGCAGGTCCTTCAGTTGTAAAGGTTAAACACAGGAGTATTAGTGGGTTAATGAGCCCAGCAGCAAGTGGAGGAAAAAAGTAAACATAAACTTGATATGGCAACGATGAAACGTATTTCAGAAACATTTATTTTCAGCAATAAAGATGTGCTGAAAACACCAATCAGGAACACCCCAAACCCAGAAAAACAAGCGGGTCACTGCAGTGAAACATAATAAAGCATAAACTCCAAGTGCCATCATTTCCACAAGATCCAAGAACCCAAATTATTTTAGTTTGTTGCAAGCATCCCCAGCATATATTCAAATTCAAATTCATTTATCCACTTTGTCTCTCCCCAAACAAAAATAAAAATCAAGCTTTCTATTGTTAGGTGCTTTGAGGCCACAGATTCACCATGCAAAGATAGCTGGGCTTCCTTGGCAATGGTCTGCACAAGAACCAGTTTTCCTTCCTTTGCTAGACTTCTAGAACAAAGCATTTTTATAAGCTCTTTTTGTGAGAAAGGAATTTAGTCCTTACTATTGACATGTTACATTTTTAGCAGTTGTCCATTTTATGATGCCCAATAAAACAGTTCCTCTAAGTGCTCTCACAGAAAGCAGTCACAGAAACGTTGGCCAGGTTGGACCTGTTTACTCAAAAAAGAAATGGAAACTAAACAGTGGTAATAGGCAAACTGACAATTAGTGTCTGTGAACAAAGAACTTCCTGAAGTCCACGTGCCCTACATGAAATCCACTCCAGAAGAAGCAAATGTGTAAAGGCTGAAACCCCTCCTCCAAGACAGATCAAAATATTTTGCTTTTGTTACTTTCTTTAACAGTTACTACAAAGCATCTTTCTTTCCTGACAGAAGAAGGCTTTAAAGGGCCAGAAATGACATCTGGTACACATCACTAGCATTTCCCAAAGACCTGTCTGTAAATGCATCCAACTAGCATAGCCCTGAACTGGAGATCTAACTCAGCAAAATGCAAAAGTTAGACATGCATTAAGCAGAAAACTGAACAAAGCAGAGGAAAGGTTTCACCTGTCTTGGACAGAAAAGCAATGAAAGCAACCAAACTGCTTGCCATTTCAACTGCTAACAGGACAAGATGTGAAGATGACAGTATCCTTGTGGAGTGTTGAGATAGCATTACTACTGAGTGACAGAACCAGTGCAACGACTGAAAATAAGTCTAGTCAAAACAAACAGAAAATGTCACTGACCTCAGCTGCTATGCACACCATCCGTTGTTGAGATGGGATGGGAAGTTGTTCCAGATGAACTTTGCCTGCTCTACCATTTCCACACAAGTGCCCAAAGAACAGAATAAATAAAAACAAATTCTGAAACACTCTAATCAGTGACAAATGTAAAACAGTGCAGTATTCGGTAACACTCTTCGAAGCAGTTAGATTCACCTTTCTATCTGGTCAGCTCCTAAAGGTTGTTCCAACCTCCACACAGCTGATAGCTCAGAGGTACACAGATGTGATAGATAAGAAGATTTAAAGCTAACCCCACATCTTTAATGCTCACATCACTGTGGAGCAGTCTTTTGGGCTGCAGGAGGGTGGTTAAGGAAAAAGGGTTCAGCAAGGTCAGGATTCACACCTACTCTTGCAAGCAGTGGGTCACTTCTGAAAACAACCTGATTCCTTCCTCAAAATGCAGCTCTTTGGTTCATACTTCACCGAAAAACTTTACTATGACAGCCCTGCTTCACAGCGAGCCTCTGCACTGTTAGCCCAGGCTTAGAAGCAGTGCAGTCTCATTGCTCAGGGTCACTATCACTGGGTATTGAGTGGAAAGAAAGCTCTGGCGATCAAAACCATCTTGCTCAAGCTGGCTCTGTAAAGACTACTAAAACACAAGTATGGGCGTTTTTATTCTCCTACGTCAGACCCAGGGGGTGAGGGGTGCGGTGCAGAGGGAAAAATGCATATATCTGATCTGGAGTTTAAGAAACACAAATTTATTGGACTATTTTATATAGACAAGTGGAAGACCTGGTTCAAGGACTTTTAGGTACTCCTCTGTGACAAGCAGCTTGGAAACACTCAATCCAGATGCCATTATATTATTTATATTAATATATAGTTATATTCAACATTGTTTATAATATGGACAACAATACAGAGAGATGTATCATGCCACTATTTAAATCCACAAGACAACTGTATCTTGAACATCTTGTACTGTTCTGGCACTTCTTTCTCCAAAAAGGAGACAGTGAAGACCAAAGAATCAGGAGAAACTGCAAAAAAAACCAGTCATATACATCATACACATCTTGCTCCATTACAGAGTGTCATGCATGTAAGAAGTTTGCACTGGCTCAAAAAGAAGTGGAGTTTTACTCCATGAATTCAGTCACCTACAGCTACTAAGTACAAAGTCACCACCATGAGCTCTAGAAACCTGAGTTACAAACTGCAGAGGCTGTGTGTGCTCACAGAAAGAAAGCATTGCCCCATGCTTTGCCCCTCTTCTGCACCCTCTGCTGACCCTCACCCTCCAAGTTGAGGCACAGAATTAGATGGTTCTTAAACAGACTTCTTAAAGCTATTTTTAAGTATTGTTTTGGCCATCATGTCACAATACTATTTCATATCTGATATGGATTTTTCCACCCGTTTGATTATGAATATTGTGAATATGAAAACACTTTTTCCACTTGGTACACAAAAAAATGTATTGAAACAACAGCTTGATGCAGAAAGCACACTTATTTCAGACACTTCTGTACACAAGAACAAGAAGCCTGGTATGGAAGAGAGCCTTGAACAAATACTTCAGCTTTCTGCAACTGATTCTGCATTCACTCTGAGACAGCCCATAGGTTTTCATCTCTGAAACAAGCATCATCTTGATGCTGTGTGCTTTTGGTGTTACGTAACATACAGGTAGTTCCTTAAAGTACTATCCCTATGAGACATTAAGAAAGAAAGATTTGAAATTCCAAAGTAACAATTACTGCTGCACATTGGGAGATGCTGGGAGCAAACAAATTTTCAAGGCACAGCTAAACATAATCTTCTACTGAGGGCTAAAGAGTAACAGCAGCTATGGAACCCTTCCAAAGAGGGTAAGCATCCATTTCTCTTGCTCCTGAAGGGTTCACCTGTAAGAGATTTTAAGCTAACTTCTACTCCATTGGGATTCTAGTGACAGTAGCCAGGAAGCCTGCCTTACTACTTGCCTGAAGACAGGTTCTGAAAACTCAGCAACAGCCTTTTTTTTTTTTAAAAAAAAAGGTCATTACAGAGTCCAACTGCAGACACCAATTCATGTGGCTGTTCAGCAGCACATTTTACATCAAGTAGACCACGAATTTCTAATGACTGATGATGAAAAACAATCAAGTCCACTTCCTGGAAAAGATCTATTTATTTGACTTTTTTTTTTCCCCTCTGTACTTAAAACAGGCCATCTCAGGATCTGGCTGTTTTCTCCACTCCTAACAGCTATAAACAGGATAATAAACAGGATAATCAATTACTTGATAAGAACAGCTCTCCAGTCTTAGAGGGAACTTGTTGGTTTTTACCCAGCTCTACTGATTAGATGCAAGCTGTGGCCAGAGCAACAGCAACACCTCTAGTGGTGCCCATCTTCCAGCATTTAGCACAGAAGCATAAAAAACAAGCAGATAATCCTGAGACTGCTTCTGTTCTACCCTTACTTAGTTTCTAAATCATTACCATTCACTTGGAAAGGCACTATAACATTATGTAGTCATCAGATATAATGGAGTTGGCCAGAACAGTTTTTCCTCTGTGAAAGCGAAATGGCAACACAAACACAAGGCACAGACCAGTGGCATTTCTCCAGCAACTTGCAGCTGCCCCCCAGGTAGCCACTGTAAAATCATTACAGACTGTGCTGAGTAGAAAGAGCAATGAACTGCCAAGTTTCTGGTACAATACACCATGAGGACCGCAAGAAAACTGGATAGGAAGCTTTGTGAAAGGTACAGCTTTTAGATCATATCCACCCTGCACAGCTGGAATCCCTAAGCTAGCAAGTATAGCAGTGTGTGGACCTTCCAGGTTTGTTATGGACACAGTGTTGCTGCTGCTTTTCTGAGCTACTGCCCCATGCTTGGTAGTTATGCCAGGAAGCTATGCCAAATGGGCAAGCTGCCACTTCTAGGCCCAAACTGGCTTATGTAGAGCAGGCTCAAATGTGCCAGTATAGTACACTGAACACTTATTAGGGCAGCAGAGCACTGCAGACCGACTCTGGGATCGCCAACATGAAAGCTAGAAATATATGTATCTTCTCTATTTCCTGCGCAGAAATTCTTGATTATTTTAGGGATTAATCTGGATTACTTGGTGTTATTGCATTAAGCAGATCTCTGCCATCCTGCTTCAACAAGGAGGAAAATCATTTCACCTCTAACAAAAGCAGCAAATGTGAGAAAACTAGCAAGACCCTATCCATAACTGCCAGCATTGTGAGAATGCAGCCATGACAAGATCTAGAACAGAAGCATCCTGCCACTTAACATGAGCAGCACTACAATGTGGGCAACTATCAGACTGTAGGACTGGCATTGATTCAAACATCCAACACCTAGTATCTATCACATTCTGAGGTGTTCTCAGACCAGTATCAACAGAGCTCCTCAGTACAGAAGCTGCTCATTGCTAAATCCACACTCATTAAAATAGGCCTAGATTTTAAAGTGAACTCCTTAGATGGAAAGATAATGGAGTAGAAGGGTGAAATGTAGGAGGGCAGGGAAGGAAGAGTCATGATTTGTCTTACTTCCTTTCCTTCAAACTAGGAAAGTGAAAGCACTACAGCTGTCCCTCAGAGGCCTGGAAAAAGCTGTGGTATCAGTAGAAATCTAATCGACATCAGAGATGAGTAGATCACATTTATTCCTGACTGAAAACAGATTTGCAGATAGATTTTTAAACAATTTTCCTTTATGTTAACGAAAAATGTCCAAACAAGACAGCCCAACAACAGAGCAGTGGAACATTTGTTAAATGTTACTACTCTCACCTCAGCAAGATAGTAATCTGGTATGTCCATCAAACAGAGCTATAACTACCTTACACAAAAGGCAGTATTTGAACCATGACAATTTTTGCCGAATAAAAGAATGAGAGCTTGGACAAGAAGAAACTGAGGGAAAAAAACAGTCCAGAAACAAAACCAGACAAACAGGTTCTACATAAACTTGTGACCTACAATAAATGGGTATCTAAAAACAAAATTTATCAGCTTTTACTCCATGGATATTTTTCCAACTTCGGCTTTGTGACCACAGCCAATGACATAAAAGCACAATACAATGCACTAATTAAGCCTTGGGATACTGGCAGTGAAACAACACTTAGAACAGGAGCTTGGAATTTCAGTACACTGATAATGAAGCTATTAAAGTTGTGGACTACTGATATATATGTGTTCTCTGTGACATGTGGACAAACATACTACCTACTACCGTTTTAGTTCCTTTAGTTTAAACCTGTACAGATGCATGCTGCCACTGGAAAGAAAAGCCCCAGACCTCTTTCAATTGTTTCATCATGAGACAACATCCTGTATCTTCAAATGTTTTTCTGTTTGCCCTTTGTACTTAAGCACACTATGTGAGAAGGGCCAGAGGCTCGACCCACTGTTCCAAGCACTCTGAAAAGAACAGGGTTATACCAATGTGAAGGCTCTGATGAAGCAGTGGGATCCCCTGCTTTGGCAGTTTGGTAGCCCACTGCCTTGGCACTACTCTCTAGCCATCACATCTCTGGTGTTCTGGGAAACAGTATGTACAGTTTATTCATGACAATTTCTGACCGTAGGACAATTCACAGAACACAGATCAATCTTTTAACCTTAAACAGACTGCTCATTACAACAATTAGAGGCCAGCCTTAACTGACAACCATTGTGAAAGGATGATCAAGATGAACTACAGAGATGGGCAAACTAAATATTGCCTTCACTTTAATAAATAATAAAGCCAAAGAAAAATGCTAGAGTTGTTAATGCTAACAAGTGTACCACATTTTATTCCAATTTATGTTCACTCATTAACAATAATTTTTACTTCTGAGAAGTGATTTGGAAAAATCTGAGCCAGTTAGTACTAAAATATACCCTTAAATAAAATGAAAGAAAATAAACTCTTCAATAAAAATCCTGAGCATTCAAGGAATAACATACAGAAATCATGAAAATAATATATTTTAGATACTTAGAAGAGTGCTTATACAGATCTGTAAAATCATTTCAGTAGTTTTGATGAGAACAAAGGTAATTAAAATTAGCAGAACAGCAGCAGTGTACGTGGCTCTTCTCTGCATGTGTATAAAGGGTAACAGTCAACGTTTATTTATAAACTTCCAGATGATGGAAAAAAAAGCTTTAATATTCATTTTGCATTTAAAGTGTGTTAAAACTGGCCCTGTTCACCTGCCAAAGCATTAATTACCACTTACCATCACCGTTACACGACACTTGTGAATTACTCACCGGGAAACTTAACATACACAAAAATATTCCTGCTATGCAGGCTTCTTCTCTGAGATGAAATGAGTGTAGGCTACCTTCCTTTAAATGCACTCTATTAATTAAAACTGAAGAGGGAAAAGGTCTAACAGCATTCTTACTTTCTATTTGGTAAACTGGAAAAAAAAAAAAAAAAAAGGTGAAACTTCTATTTCTGCCCATGTTTTAAAAAAATTCAAGAACAGACTATCTGGATCACAGATGTTGATAACATTATAAAAGTATCTAGCATTTCCAACTAGTATAATTCAACAGGTTATAGCAAGCAAAGCTAGCCAGGTCACAAGTAAGCGTTAAGAAATACAATTTAACTGCCAAAAATAGTTAAAGGTTGTATGTGAATTTCAAGGCCACCCAAGCTCCCTTGTCCAGGTGCACATCCTGGCTGTGCTTTGGCTGTGTGTCTGGATTAAGCTTCTCTTTCATTCATCCCTTACTACTACATGTCCTGATCTCTAATAAAGACTTATTTTACTTATCTGGACCTGATTTAAAAGTCCTCCAAATCTAGACAGAAAAACAGGATGGACCATGGACCAGAACTACAATGCATCTGGACACTGAGAATACCACAGAAAGTGAACCATTCAGGTGAAAGACATACAGAAATACTTGAAATAATGATTAACATACAAAAAAATGAAATATCAGTATGAATAATAAACAAATATGACCAAAAAAAAAGTAACAAAAAAAACATGTTTTAAAAAGTACCTTATTTTCAGGGGAGCTTGAAGTCTTTGACACCAACGCTGCTTCAACAAGACCCTGCTCAAGTAAGGAGTCATATTTTATGCTTCTTTTTCTGTTTCTCCTCTCCTTGTTTGTTGTTTTTTGTTCATTTTCCTCTGATTGAGACACATCTGCACCATTGTCTCCACAAATAGAAGACTCAAACAGAGGTTTTCCATTCATGTAGGTTTTAGTGATTTTCAGCTTGATTTCTGGAGAACCATTCTTGATAGGAGTAGTGTTTGGTGGTGTTCCAACTCCTTTGATTTCCTGGGGTTCAAAGCGCAGCTTGGCATCCTGGGCCCCAGACTCACCATTGAACACACGAGAAGTTAGATCTTTCAGCTTATCAGCTGGGATGAACGGAAGAGCATCGTGGCCATTATATTTTTGCATGACACCATCCTGTAGAGTGGCAGAAAGTTGTGCTTTGCCCAAGTAGACAGAACACTCACGATTCACTTCACAATTCTGAGTTTTCCCATTGGTATTTCCAAGGATCTCTGGTACTTGCTTCATCTTTAAGTAGTTAATTTTTCGAGTTAAAAGTTGGGAACTTCTTTTGATGCTAAAGTCCATCCAGCCCAGATGTTTCCAGTCTTACACTGCTATATGAAGACAAAATAAAGCAGAAAATAGTTTTAGCAATACAGAAATGAGAAAAGCCACTAAGTATTTAGATAGAGATGTCTCCAATGGTGTACCATTAAGAACGTATTTATTCACCTTTTACCAATTAAAAGTGTTGCTTAGAAACTTCATTATCAAAATACCTTAGTATCTGTTACTACATTTTATGAAAAACACCAAGAAAAAGAGATACTTTATCAGTACTATAAAAATACAAACATAGAGCAAAGTCACAGCTTTCATTTTAATAATACACTATTGATCTACAGCAGGGTCCTAGCCACACTAATTACTCAGAAGTACTGCACTGTTTAAATCAAGTAAGATTTAGACATAAGTTAATATTATTTATAACAAGGTAATGAGTTTAGTTCTAAGAAGCTGTGCCAGAGTAAAACCCCACACGGCTGCATTACCGTAGTACTACACAATGGACAGCAGTATGACAAGCTTATCCACCTCATTCTAAGAGAAGGTCCTCAATTCTCCATCGAAGCATCCTGAGGAAACCACCCACACAGCTCAGTCTTTCACCATATCTCACAGATTTCTGACTATGAGAATGAATAAATCTTGTATCATAAACGTCAGCTCAGGAACCAGCTCATCCTACAAGCCCATAGATACAACGTGCAGAATATAATTTCACAAACTATCTGAAGTTACTGTTATTAAAAAGCTGAAACTTCATTATCTAACAATGTTTTTTTCATACAGAGATTTGGAAAACAAAATATCCAACAGGCCAAACCTACTGTATTATCAGCCCTAGGCAGGTTTTCTGAGCATTCTAAAATCAAGCCCTGCCCATTTCAACTTTATACCATCTTAGCACACAAATATATCTGTCAGAAACATTCCATTGTACAGGCACTATCTCCTAGATCAGACAATATGACTGTCTTTCATTTATAAAATTCATATGCACAGGCTCTTCGCATTAGCAAGCCCAGTATACACAATATACAGAATAACACTGCCATAAGTATTAAAAAATCTCAGCACAATAATCATCATACCCATGCTTAAGGTAACCCATTTCATGTATGATAAAGCCCAAGAAGCCAACTCACTTCAAGTCAAAGATTCATCACAACCATTTCCGTGTGTCTGTCTCCATACAAGCTATACAGACTCATGAGAAAGATGGAAACACAGGGTTCAAAATAAGTTACATTCTCCAAGGACAAAACACAGCCTGAAAATCAGGCACTAACAGGAAAAAAGAGCAAATGCACCTGAACTCAAGGAAGAAAAGGCTCTACTATTTTTGTTAGCCAGGTAAAGTCTGAATTAACAGTAAAATCTGATAGTACTGCAGAAACTAGTCAAATCTATTAACTGTTTTCAGAGAACAAACAGAAGTAAACGGAAAACCTAAACTATACCAGAGAAAACAAAGAACTCACTAAGTCAAAACAGAACTCATGCCATTTTGCAAGATGTTCTCTAAAATACGGATGACCTTAAAAGATGGATGATTTAAAAGATTCTCAACCCAATTAATAATAAGACAAACCGTAATTCAGCAGATTTAACAAATCACATTTATTTTAAGTAACCACTTATGACAAATTCAAGAAATCTTTGTAGAAAGGCCAGCCCATTACAGAATGTGCTAGGCTGACAGATACACAGATGACAGCAAAATAACTTAAAACAAAAAGCCTTAAAACACTGAATTTTTAGAAAATCCCCCAGATTCTTGATAGAGTAAACCAGAAAGCAAACCAGAGACTTGATCTTGGCTTCTAAATTCCAGCTAAAAAAATAAGCCTACATAGTCTGAGCAGCTGTGAACATGGTGCTCCCTTTTTTGTGGCTGTGGACGCCCTCCAGTGGCTCTCCGGACTGAACAGAGCACCAAATGCCACAGCTCACTGCTTCCCTGCCCAACAGGAATGCTGCAGACCATAGCTTCTCACAACACGACCAGCACCAGAAATGTCTTGTGTAACTGCTTCTAATCCATGAACTAAGCAGTAAGTAAATAAGTGGTTTCATCAACTGCTTCCCAGGCTCTGTATTTCTGAATCAAGATGTCTAGATTTTGTAACACTGTTGTTTTCCATCTGTAATTCTACTGGCATTCTTTTTTTCTCCTGCTTAATAATAACTCTTATTTTCATTACTTATTTCTTGAAGCTAGACAGTCATCAAGCTCGAGGCAGACCAGGACAAGTCAAAAAAAGCAAGAACTAATCAAATCAGACTAGATTATTAGCACACCCAGTATAAAAAAGTGGATGAGCTCCCAAAGTGATAGTTGCAGAGTGAAGGTTTGGTTAATGACTCCCAGTAACATAGATCACTTTGAAAAGCTAAAAGCTCTGAAAAAGACTCCTCAGACTGCAGGAGCCGAAAGAGAGAAGAATTTCAGGTGCATGAAAGGAAGTCAATGCAACCAGGTCTATGGTAAATGAAAAATGAAGACAAAGACCATAATATGAGTTCAGAAAGACCATTACAACTGGCAGCATGCACACTTTAGAACATGAAAAATAAACTGTTTGTAGAAAGAATTAACTGAGTCAAATGAAAAGAGGAACAGAGGTAGAATAATGGTAAAATATAAATGTATTAGTACCTAAAAGCAAATACAGTCATGTAGCCCCAGTATGGAGATGAGACCTGTAGAGAGCAACCTGCAGATCAGTCATCATTTCAAGGACAACACAACAGAAGAGAGGGAAATGGTCAATTCTGTTGTTACATCTCTCAATCCTTATCTTGAAATAGAAAATATGTTGTGAGATTCTGTTAAAATGAAGAAGCTAGGACATCTGCACTCACAGGATAACAGAGGGCCTTGGGCAAGAATGGCACACTTGAAGCTAGTTAAATTTTGCACAATTTTTGCTCCTTACAGTTATGGCTGCACAATAACATAAACAAGGCCTGAGTGTTTTGTGAGAAGAGGACAATAGAGCAGAAAAGAAGAAAAGGAAGGAAGAAAATGATCCGCAGCAGATACAGGCAGTATATGAGCTTAGAATAATGCAAGTAGAGCTAAAATTCAGGACAAGAAAGGATGAAGTGAGACATCACAGAAAAGCTCTGGTTGATCAGAGTTCTAAGAGTAAGGCCCTGAAGCAGCTCAGTACATGAACAGGTTTTGTAGTTAAATTAACTTAATTCTTAGACATATCACACAAAAACAAAAGCAATCCTTATCTTTCTCTAGATGACACTGTATAGAAAAGGAAGCTTGGGGGAGGGGAGGGAAAGGCAGGACAATAGCACTATACAGTAATAGTTGCTAATGAGCTTAAGCTTGTAGCGTCCCATATTGACTGTCTGGTGACCCAACAAGTACCATTTTCTCTAATGAAGAGGAAAAAACACGAGAGCCAAGAAGTCTGCTGAATAAACATGGTATTTTGGCCTGTGAACAAATAGTTTTCAGTAAGCAAAAGGGGATTTGACTTATCAGAGGAAGGTCTCTAGATATTTTAATGGGACAAAGATGTCTTGGTAGTAGCTTTGCATGTACTTCCATAGTAAAACACAGGTTTTATGGAAGACAAATTATTTTGCAGACAGTGTAAATGATTTATTAATTACTAAAAGGTCTGTCATCTGACAGGAATCACGTGCCAAATAGTTTGCCTGCATGTCACATTCCTCCTTTACTGTCCAGGCCACTATCAATTATGTGATATTTATTATTCACTTCTTCCACATCTGCTTCAATTTCAGAGATGTTTTTCTTCTGTGTCAGAAATAATGGAGCAGTCCATTCTTTCCAATTCGGTCAAAGGGAGTGAACAGAGTAAGCAATCAACAACAAACATCAGATGAAAAACCACTTTTGTTTTGTCTAAGTACTTTCTTAAAGTTACTTCTCAGGTGAACACAAATTTACAGTAAGAGAATGTGCACAGAAGCTACATTTATTATCTACTAATCAGGTTTCAACTGGTATTAAAAACTAATAGATGGCTACTGTTCAGTTTTCTTCTCTGTGACTTTGTGCTAAGTCCTCTCCATTCTCTCACCAACATTAAGGACAAAGGCCTTAACATTGCTGTTTTCAATCAGAATTAGCCACAATATTTGAAGATGAACAAAGTTACAACACATTCTGCTAGCACAGCTGAAAACCTGGAGTGTGCTCCTTCCTACTGCCCTGTATAAGAGAACAAACCAGAACATCAAACAGGAATAAAATCACATGACACTATCATGCATTACACTGACCATTCTTCACTGCAGTAAAATAATGAAAGGTTACTAAAGGACCACTAAACATAATTTACTTTTAGAAAAAAATACGCAGGACTTTAAATGGCTTTGTGGGTTTGCCAGCAGTTGTTATAAACCAGCTCTATCCAGCAAAGTCAAAAGCATTCTCTCACGAAGTAAAACATTACTATAGCAGCTAGTAGATAACTGGAAATTGCTACACAAAAATTTTCTAACAACTGAGCAGTCTTAGAAGTGTCTTCTTAGAAGACTTAGAAAAAGTAAAACCTTCAGTACAGAGAGACCATTTTAAATTTAAAAGCATCTGAAGAGCTTCATTAATCTTGCAGCAGATAAACAGCGATTCCACTTAAGCTGTCCCCTGACAAAGCTGACCAGCAAGGCACTTTTAAAGCAGTACATGAACATTTCTTCAGGTTTACATTACAGAATGAGAATTATATGGAGACTCAGTGTGCATTTACATAAGATCAAGCTTATTTTGAAAATTGTGTGAAAAGTTCAGAGTAACCAGTGTACTAACAGTTGCACTTGCTGGCCACCAACTTCTTTTTCTCTTTTTTTTTTTATTAATGAGCATAAGTATTTTTTTAATTGTTCTTTTTTTTTTTTCCCAATGAATAAAATTTCAGAACTTAATTGTAACAATCTGTTTCCATCAACTGAACCAAGTATTTACTGCCTTATCCTGAAGGCAATAGGCAATACCAGCTTGTACAGAATAGTAGCTTGTACAGTTAGGAAATGTACAATGCCAAGTAAACAACTTCTTCACTCTAAATGTTACTTGCTATTACTAAAGCAGGCTTACAAAACTCATTAACTTAACATTTTGTTCCTCCCCAGAAAAACTTTTCGTAACCAACCCCTGCTGCTGAGGATAAGCCTAGAAGATTCTACAAAGGGAATCTCCCCCATTAGTTTGTCTTCTTCAAAATTACAAGAAAGATTAATTTTTTCACTTCTGAAGAAATTGAATTTTGTTAATGTTTTCCTCCCGAGTGTGGGTGGTGAAGGAAATGGGATAGATTTGAGCAAATTCCTGTAAAATGTGGTATTTTTGACTGAAGAGAGACTGTAGATCTCTTCTTCATTTGTAGGACCACAAATGAAATAGAAAAGAATTGCTGCTTCTCTGATGACAAGCAGAGAGGAACATCAATGCCTAAAACAGTGGAAATTGCAAAATTTACCACCTGGATATGATAGGTGGTTCTCAAACGATGCTTAGCAAGTGGTTAAAAAATCCATTATGTTTTCAAATGTGTACTTGAGACGTTTCTCCATTCTGGGGGGGTTCCAAATGGCTCAGCTTAAAAGAAGGCTGCTCTCTGGCAAAACAGGATTCAGCAATACACCACAGCCAGAATGGGTGCAGTGTACCTGCTCACCACTGAAATGTCTCTCTCTTAAGAGGGCCAGAGTTGTGTTTCTGCCTTCTATTTTAGACTGGGAACGAAGAGCAAATGCAATCTCAGATAACTTACTTGCACAGCTCCTTCTTTATTTACGCTGTTGTGTTTTCACCAGTCCTAAGCCCACCTTAATTTCCCACTCCTCTCTTAACCCCTATTGCTTTTTCTTTTTATCATGCTACGTCTGCTCCTTGCACCATGAGCTTCAGGACCTGGATCCTCTGACTCTACATAATATTCACTGCTGCAGAGTAATGCACTCTGATTTGTTTGTTTTCTCTTCACTGCAGCCAATGATTCTGCCCTTTCTCCCATGAAGTGACGACAGCAATTGCCTGAAGCCTTGCTGTGAGCACCATGAAAATTTCTGATCATGTATATTCTGAAGAGGGATGATCAAATCTGGGATGACATCATAAAATAAGTTATCAATGTAAGTAATGAATTAAACTGTAGTATTACCAAAACATTATCTGCTGCACTCCACAAAAATAAACCATGTTGCAACTCATTTTAATAACGAAGATACATCCATTTTATATGGACCCTTTATAACTCTATCAGTGCATTAAAAACTGCTCACCCAAGTAGGTGGATTTAGATGCCAGAAGCACTCTCATTGCGTTGCAATCATTCTGAAAAGCGCTGTGTGCCACTAGTGATACATGAGGCCTTGTCAATAGCATGAAAGCCTAGTTATGTGAACAGAATAATCCTTAACACAGAGCAGTATTTGCCCGTGTCTTCTGTTCATACGGAGACACACTGAACTGATAACGCACCTGGACAGGTAACACTTGTAAAAATATATACAGAACCCAGCATGTAGAAAGAAAATAAATAAAATATAAGATAGGTAATATTGACTTTACTGCACTGTTTACTGATAGACTTGCATCTATTACCATATCTGATCAACGTAACTACATCTGTAAGGTACCTCTGGCCACACAGTACTAATCCTGGTGTATTTCACATGCATAATGTTCTGTAACTATATACATCCAATTACGTTAAATATTCTGTCATTGCACTGTTTCAAAGTAAAGTAGCACACGCATCTGGCAGACGTATGCCAGGAGTGCTCAAACCGAGCCCAAGCTCACAGGAGTCTTGGAACATTAGACACTTATCAAACAAATCCAAACACTTCCAAGTAAGTGGCCTTTCTGGTTGGATACCATTTGAAGTATGAAGTATCTCCCTGTGTTCTAACATACTTTTGCCAAAATGCATTACCAGCATTCCCACACCTCTTAATTCCCTGCTTTTTTTCCACTTAATCTACATCAAGAATGTGTCCAGAGCAGAGATTAGTATGACTGTTACAGGTAAAGGCAATGCAACTTGAAGCAAGTTTTAGGATTGTGCAGATATATTATGAGTTACCCATTCAACATGGAGACAGAAAGATAAAACACTTCCCTGTCCAACAAGCCAGTTCCTTTCTCACCCACTTCCCAAACCCTGCCTTGAGGGGTTTACAATGGGTATTCTCTTCCATTTTCGCCCTCCTTTCATTTAGCATAGTATTAGTTCTTCCACATTAGTTCACTGCCACACTAAATTTAGTTATTTAGGGAAACTGAGGTAACTGCTTATCAGAACATCCAGAGTTTTGACTGCAAAATATTATGCAGTTGTAGTTTCTGTCATTAGCTGAAGAAATTCTGAAGACCACCACTTCAGAGCCAAGTCTTCTACTACTGAACAGATACTGTACACAGACTTTGTACTCTACTCTATTTTAAGCCCATTACATTTTATTTTATTATTGATACACCTTGTTTTTGTACTATTGATGAATTCTGGTCATGTTCCAGATTGGATCGCAGGATTTCTCTGCAGTTTATTCAAGAGTGCTACTATACAAGAGCTTCTGATAGCCTACATTTTGCATCCGCAGAAAAATCTCATCTTTAATTTCATTCTGAAGTGTCTGATTGAAAGTTCTTGGCAACTACTCCATATAGCAAAACTATCCATATTCATATCTTTCATCCTACACTGCTCTCCAAGGTTAGCATTTTGGCGTAAATCCCACTGGCTTTATTACCAGACTAGAATCTGGGCATTCTTTTACTACAGAGACAACTCCCCAATTTAGATGTTTATGAGCACCAGTGCAGCCAGGTTCTTTGCTCCAATGGCATCTCAAGAAGGCTGGCAAGTTCTGTAATTGTTTTATCTGATACATCATCTTGTGAACTTTAGCTCCACAGACTAATCTGTGCCACAGCAGGAGCATTTACACTTTAACATATTACAATGAATAATCCATGACACGGGTCTCAAACACTACAACGGGACTCTGTTTTACTGCATCTTCATCCTACTGCTTTTTTTATAATTTAATCACTAGTTTTTCAAAATATTTCATACGGAGTTCAGATCACATTTCTAATTAAAATCTTACCTAACCCCAGATTTCGTTCTCGAAAATAATTTCATCATCAAACATTGATCTTCTGTCCCCTGGTGTACCTATTATTTAGCAAGGCAGAGCCTGGAGAATGGGACATTTACTCTATTATGTTTTTAATGATGGCTACGAAAAGATGGAGTTCCAATATTACCTTCCAAGGCCAAGTACTGGTAAAGATAATTATTTTAAAATGCAAGTTTTCCAATTTATTATGTGTTTTAGCACAGACAGAAGACATCAGTATTTAGTTACGAGGTATAGACCAGGAAAGGTTTCACAAAGACAAATGCTCAACTCTGTTGGCCAACATCGCAAGATCGCCATGGGCTTCTACAAAGAGTCTCACGGAAACCTGGCTGTCTTTTACACACAGAAGAAAAGTATTAAAGCTTCTGTGAAAGTCTACTCCAACGTAAGAACTTCTTATAAAAAATGTAAATAGGCCTAAAAAAATACTGAAATATTTGGCTCACAGAAGTGTTTTTCATTTGTTAGCTTTGTATTTGTGCTGCAAACGGGTACAGGTAGGAGGAAAGCAGTGCTTCAAGCTGTAGTTTTTCAGACATTCACTCCAAACATGGATGAATATATAACAGCTCAAATTTATCACGGGAAGCTGAATACCAAAGTTCAAAACAAGATCAAATTGTTATCTTGCACCAAGTTAAAAATAGGACAAGTTAAAAGGCTGGAGGCAAAACTAGAAATTGAACTATCACCTGTTGAGTAACCCTTGTAATTTAACACATGCTTTAAGTCATGTATTTTATCAGCTCCAAATTATGTCAAATACCAGAATGTGTAAAAATGGTGTCCGAAGTGAGGATACCCTGAAGTACATATGGGCCAGTACTTCACTTTTCCATACTTAGTGTTTTGTGGCAATGAAATTAAATTGACTAAAATCAAGATTTTCAAGCATTTCCTTCCACGTGTCGCTCATCACAACAGAAGCTGTCCTTAACATTGGCAGAAAGTAGTAAAACATTATTTTTGGTCCAACCATAATTAACAGGTGTTTGTTTGCTGCACAATAAAATTAGGCTTTGGAAAAGCCTATTTCATGCTTCAGACAGTAGCTTTTCGAACGTACCAGAGACTTGGTACATTACCCAGTGCTGAAGTTCAGAACTGCTTGTGAGCAAGGTAGTGTACAGTGGACTATAGGCATTAAGCTCTCATCACCAGACACAAGTTATAAGCACAGTTGGTTCATTTTCCAGGAAACTTGGGTTAGCTGATCCTCAGAAGGGCAGCAGAACAGAGAATGATCTAAGTTTCTGTTCTAACATGTTCCTGCTGGTGCTAGAAAACACAAAACTACGCTGGCCACAATCAACTTGATAAAGTGACTAAAAACAGCGCCTGATATATCATTTTTATAATTTCTGTCAGTGTAAATTGAAAATTGCAAGTACATTTTGGAGCTGTTTTATCGCCTCCAGTGACTGCAAGTCATAGAGAAGCTAATTTGTAGTGAAGGGTTAATTCAAGTAGTTTCTCTCTTGTCCTTTAAAAACCTTTTCAGAATCAAAGTCTTCTCAGTAACCATTAATTTTACAAGATCACTAACTGACCCATTGGAAGGGCCACTGTACTTACAACCTGCAGGGCGACTACTGACACACCAACAAGGATCTCCTCATCCAGCCACCAAAGACTCCACAATTATTTGCCAAAGGAAATTTGGACTCCCGTGCCAAGCTCCGATGGGAATTTTTTTCTCTCTCCACTTTAACCACACGGCTCCATTTACTCCACTTATCCTGCTTGGCATATTCCCTCTCCACCTTCTCATTTACACCACCAACACGTGGGTACATCCTCAGGGAAAGCATTTTTCAAAGCTACATTCTAACTGGAAAGTGATGCCTTCTAGAAACACAGACTTACTTATCCACTTAGATCCACTTCAGTATCTCCATTCTTTCTTCACCCAGAGGCTGAATAAAAGAATTATACCAGATCATATTTACTCAACCATAAGGTCATTGTATTTGTCTTTGCAGAAAATGAAACACTTCAAACAGTACACCACAAACACAGCATTACAAAATGCAGTCATCATCTATGGCTTTATTACTACCTCCATCACACGTTTCTCCGTGGATGTCTGCTTAGCCAACACTAGGGTATCTGCTGCTTTCAGCAACACCACTTAACCGGGCTTCCCATTGTGCAGCACAGCACTCCTGAGGAGAGGCAAGACTTCCCCCCAGAAAAGGCATGGTGTTTTGCTTCATTCTACACAGAAAACAACGCTTGCAAATTTCATGCATCCAGCCATCTTCTATGTGGAAAACCTAAGAGACATGGTTGCAGTTATGTAAGCAGGAATGACCAGAGGTGAGCAAATAGTGTTTGTATCTTCTGATCATGAACTACGTCCTTGATCCAGAAATCTGCCCAGAGCAGGTGAACTTTCATATATGTATGGTTTCCGTGCAGTCAATAGGCTTTGATCGACCACAAGGAAAGACATTCATTTATCAGTCCACAGAAATAAGGCCTTGCCTTGCAAGCACACTGACACGGGTGGAACAAAACGCAGGCTCAGTGCAAAAAGTGAGAGGTGAATGGGTAACAAACAATAGGACACTGAAAACAATCCCTTCTTTCCATTCCTATCCTGCCTTGCTAGCGTGACATTTTGGAAATGAACTCATACACGTACACAAGTACACACACACAAACATATATATACATACAAGCCTACATCCACACAGATCGGTTTCATCACCCAAATACTAGAAAGCAACCCCCCACCCCAATCATTTCCCAGTCTAAATAAAAAGTTTTTTCAGGTTCTAATAACCAGCCCTTTGCACGCAGCCGTAATTTAAATGCAATCTTCTCATCTGCAGAGCAACCACAGGCTTCACAGAAAGCATGTAGCTCTCCTGATTGTAAAAGATGGTATTTTCCTATTCTTATTCGCAGGAAATATATTTTACATTTAACCTCAACTGTATAAACTGCTTTAATTCCACACCCTCAAAGTATCACGGCCTGGTTTTTCTTCTGACATTTTCAAATAACATGTGATAAATTTATAGCCTTTACTGTATTTTCCATATCTGAATTTTTCTCAACGTGCACGAGGTTGGAATTCCTGAAATCACAGCAATCAGCCACACAGTCTCCAGGAATACCCAGAGCTTTTACATTTAAGCTCTGTGGAAAATTGTCGTATTTTCTGATGGCTACAAACAAGATGGAATCTCAGCGTCTTCTAAGAAATGGGACATAGATACTCCCTGCAACAACCAAAAAATTGCATATACGCTGAGTGTGGAGCCCAGAATAGCCCTGCAAAACAGTGCTTTCATTCAATGATTGCATCCACACTATGAAACTGAGGAGTTTATTAAGATCGATATGCTGCATTTCCTAAGCAAAATTCCCTGCAAAACAAGCAAAGAATTGCCTCCACATCTGCAGAGATCCTCCCCATGTACGCAGATTTTGGTGAAGAACCCATTGATTCTTTCAGCTGAAGCTACACACTCCATGTTTAAGGAATTGCAGTGAACATGTAAGTGCACAGAGCTCAACAGCAAGGACTCCTTGTGAAATCTGTTACAAACTTCATTGCCAGCCTTCAGTGTTTACAGTTACCTTTCTCAGATGTCTTTTCAGACAAACAAGCCAAACAGATCTGCCTTATTTTTATTTTTTTTTAAGCAAAGAAACACGGAAATCTCGTTGAGTTTAGTCAGTGCAGCAGCACTAGCTCCTAAATCTAGAATCGTTATAAACCAATTTTAATGCAAATGTCAATAAGGAAACGCACAAAACACACGGGCAATGAGCGATACCAGCTCCTGCCTGCTTAATGGCTGGGAGCAGGAGGCCTGTTTTCTCTGAAATCTGTTGAAATACAGTGTTTACTACCCCTGCACTTCTGTACTCCTCCTTCCACCCGACATCTTTAAAACACAAAACCGAAATGCAAGCACAAATACATTCAAGAAGTGTGGCGAATTCCCTCCTCCACCCCCAGAGCGGTAAAGCCACAGCCGATGAGCTGTAACTATGGCCTTGGGAATACAAGTTCCCCAGGCTCTTTACCACACAATTCAAGTTGCGTGAGCCCCATCCTCTCCTTAGCGAGGATAGAGACGAGGAGCCCGCAGCCTTCGCAGGAGCGTTTCCTCCCGTGTGCTCCCAGCGAGGCTCGGGCACAGGATGGTGTAAGTGGCAGCAGGATCATCGCACCAGCGTTCAGAGGAGGAATAAATCAAACATGGCTGCTTCCCCCTCCATACATCTCCCGAGTTACACGCACTCCCGCTGCCGGGCGAGCCGGTCCTACCCGCGGCGAAGGGAACGGAGCACCTTCCCGAATCCCAATCCCACGGCCACGGGGGCAACGCAGCCGCCCCCCACCTTTCGGGGGAAGGGGGTGCGGTGCT
>VXAB01012086.1:0-119575 GCA_013399175.1 Odontophorus gujanensis
ATTTATTTATTTTTTTAAGGGAACCTTAAACTCTTGAGGAGCCTTGGAAATCCTTTCATTATTTCTTCGTACGTTCTGCAGTGATTGATCGCACCCTTTCATCTTTTAGGAACTGAGTAGGTCTCCCTCTAAAACAATGTCTTTGATCAGCCTTGAAAGTTTCTGGAGAGACAGACAGCTCATTGGGATACCAGCACTGAACATGAAAATAGAATTCTGGGACCAAGCAGAGTGATTTCACTGTTTTCATGTTACCTAGAGTATTTTCCGGGATGAATGCAGGGTCTACACTCCTCCACAACTTCTGAGATAGGCTGAATGCAAACTAGCTGCTCTGAGGGACACTGCCTTGCATATGGCTGAAATAATCTGCAATTGCTTCATGGACAAATGCAGTTTTGTGTGGGAATAGGGATATTACTGTGCTCAGGTTCCTGGTGTTTTTGGTTCTTTGTGCACCTGAGTGCAGTTTAGTGGTAGGCTCAGGAAAAATGGAAATTGAAATGTTCATTTCCGAGTATTGCAAACCGCGCAACATTTCATCTGATTTCAGCTGTCTTAGGTGGAGAGAGTAGAGGTTGTGTGCAGAGCAGGTACTGATGCACTACAAAGGATCCTCAGACGTTATGCCCAGGAGATGTAAACTAGCACAGTACTGCTGACTTTAGTGGAGAAATTGATCCATTGCCTGAAGTTAAGATTGAAAGAGCAATAAGAGTATTAAAAAAAAATAAAGAAGAAGAGGGGAACATACAACTGCTGCATCTACATTTAACTGCTGTATTCCAAGGAGTATTTGGCTAAACCACGTCTTTATAATATACTGAAAATAGCAAAAAGGAATTAAGGAAACAAGATGTTGCTGCTTCATGAAAGAATGAGAAATTCCCACCAAAAAACCCAACCCAGAGACTTTCTTTGATGAGTACATGATGCCAGAGAAGCTGGAACTTGGGGAAATGTGAAGAGTCTATTAGTCTAGATGGAACTTTTGATGTTACCCTAAGCACTCTAGACAGAATTTTAAATAAGGTGTTGCTTTATGTGCATTTTAACGTCTGCAATATACCAGTGATAGATTAATTTTTCAGAATAAAGAGATTTATCTAGGTCCTTACTTTCTGAGCTTCTGAATGATGGATGTGGAAGTTCTGATGCATTGCAGCATCAGCACTGAAACCAAGGAGAGGGGTTAGCTTCAGATCACATTGTACTAAGTGCCCTGGATTTGCAAGGTGAGATGGAGAAGATTAGTTTGATGGGCTCAAGCTGTAACCACTGCTTTTGTGAATAGCCTCAGCCAGCTCATTTGATCCATTTTGCCCTGGGAATCATGCAAATAAACACGGCCAGAACTCCTTGGGCTGCTTTGGATTTCATTGCCCTGAAATGAACAGAGGGGAAGCTTGGGATGTGTCAGTGCAGGTGGGCCTACCACTGATGGCACAAAGGAGGGGCAAAACTGGCTGCTTGGTACTTCTGATTAGCATTCAAACTCTTCAAGTTTGACTTGTCCCTCTGGCCCAGGATGCAATGACTGAAGTGAAACTGGAAAACCCACAGCAAGAAAGTTTTCCTTAGCCCTGCAAGCATCACCATATCTACTTATAACAGACATGGCACCATTCAGTGTTAGGGGACAAGAGCTAATACAGAAACCATCCTGAGAGCTCCTACCGTGTCTAAGCAATACACCAAGACTAGACTGAATTCTGTTGCTGACGTGTAGGTCAGGTTTGGTGTGAGCAACCAGCACCCTGCAGGGGGAAGGTGAGGGTGGGAGAGGGGAAGAAGACTTTTGCTTGCCCAGGGAAGCTGCTGCGGCAGCAATGGACCCATCCTTGAGTGAGGCTGGCACTGTGGTTCACAGTGCTTATATGGCTGAAAGCACTGTGTGATCTTTAATGAGCAGAGGAGGGCAAGCCTTGAATTCTCTGTGAGAAGATATGTGCTGGCTTCAGTGACTTTGATAATAAAGTACACCAGGATCCAGATGCTCTGCTGGTGGCTGGACATTTCAGAAGTCATAATGGACACAGAGATTAGCTCTGATGATGGACAGACACCTTTCTTGAAGGCCATTCCAATTCAATGGATTTTTAATACCTTTCTGCCATCCCCTGCAATTATTTCTAGTTTCCTGATGGAAGGCTTCCTGGATGCTCTGATCAGTGCCTTTGGGACAATTACCAGGACCGGTGTGTTCAACAGCCCTTGGAGATCACATCCCTTTGATATTTTTTTAAGTTCAGGCTACACTGCTACAGTGAACTCCCCAAATCGATTTTCCATTTGCCCTCCCTTTCCCTTAATAACACTCTCTGTATACTGTGCACATTTAATTTACTCCAGCAATTTCCCATCCCACTTTCACATTTTTGACCATAAAAACCTGGGAAAAAGATAACTTATACTGACAACTCTGTCAGGGCATCATTTCTCTTAATGCATCACATTAGAGTCTTATTGAAGCATGAACAATGTGAAGCCTGGGCTCACCATTGTCAGCCGCCAAGAATGTGGCCTCGTAGACATTATTCTTAATGTAGTCTGACTCTCGATCAAGGACAGCAGCAGTAGTGATCTGACCATTTGTGGCATTAATGTTCAGCCAGTTTGCAGGATCTGACAGCTTAGAGTATCTACAGAGAAAGGAAATAAATACATGGCAGCCTTTTCACGGACATATCCTTAATATTGCTTGAAATAAGGTTTTTCTGGACCCCTGACCCACGATTCAAAGGACCTCTGGATAAGCAGTTTTGTTTACAAACAAAATACTAATTGAGTAACTGGTTTTTGACCTCTATGATTATTCAATTTTTGTATTTCTTTCCTTCTTAAGATTTTTTTTTTCTTCCATTAAGTGCCACTCAATGTCAGCTTTCTGCTACTGGGAGCAGTTTAGCCCAAGGATTCTGCAGCCAAGAGGAAATGGGGTATGCAATGACCACTGCATATGTATGCCTGATCTAGGGGTAGATTCCTGCTCTCTCCTGTCATGTAGCCTTTCCTAAACAAGTTCATGCTCAGGCAGATTCCTGAGCATTGGGTAAACTCAGCCCCAGTCTGTTCAGGTCTTATATGGCCAGCTATGAACATGGTTTGCCCTGGGCAAAGATTTTCCATGTTCTCCAGACTTTTTCACCTGCTTGTTTTCTTGCTTCTATTCTCTTCCTAGCTATGGATTTCTGCCTCTGTTTTATAGGGCTTGAGCTGTGGTTAAACTGGAAGCTAATAAATGGCCATCCTATAAAACACTGAAATGAGCAAACAAAAGCTGAGCTTATTTCATGGGGAGCTCAGACCTGCTGACAGCTTGATATCAGGTTTTTTTTGTCTTGAGATACACAAGCAGGAGAACTTCTGGCTGCTGGTGAATATCCCTTTCTAGAAATGGGCTGTCTGAAGCTGAAACTTAAAGCAAAACCTGAGCTGTGTGAATCCATGTGAGCAGGAAAGCAACGGCACAGTTGCACAAGCTGCTGCCAAAGGAAAGAATTACTTTTTATGGAGCTAGACCCTTTGGGATGTTTTCATTTCTTTTTAATATCATTGCTGTGAGTCTCTTGCCCTTGCACAGCTAAATGAGCAGGGATCCAGCCTGGCCTTGTGAATGCATCTGTGGCTAATGAGAATAACCTGAGGTGTGACATTGGCCGTGCCAAGCTGTGCCTGCTTGGAGATGCTCCCACTTCCTTATCTCGTATTTGTAAAAACTCACTTTATTAAAAACTATTTAGAGAGAGGCTTTGAAAACAGTGTGCAAGGCTACAGCAGCTGAATCAGCTCTCTAAGAACTGCTCACCATGGATTCGTAAGCTTAGCTTTTAGGGTATCTTTTTTCCTAATTTACCATTGTCAGTGGTCAAGGAAGAAAAGATACCTTTGGATGGCTACAGGACCTTAACAACACCCCACTGCTTCCTTGGCATCAGGATACCCTGAAGAAAAGGCAGCAAGAGAGATTGTGCCTGTGCTGGGAAGCAAAGTGCTCTGGGATTCACGGAATGTGTGACCTGGGAGCCCTAGGGAAAAGTACTTTTGCTGTTCTTATTTACAGCAAGTCTTACAAACCCTGCACAGGCACTGTGCGACCACATGAAGGGCTCAGCAGAGTCGGTCCTCCCCCCAGAATGGCAGATGTTGTTTCTGGGGATGCAGGGAGCGAGCATTCAGCCACAAACAAACTGCTCTCTCCTCTGAAGAACCAGCACTGCTACGCGTGTCAGGGAAACAAAGGCCCTTCAAAGGCCAATATTTCAAAATGAATAGAAGAAAAACTGGCTTGTTAGTTTGGAGGGTCTCTCTCCTTAGCAGCTGCAATACCTGTCTAAAGACAACAAGAACAAGGCAGTGAATAAACAATCATTCCCTAGACCAGACAGCGCTGCACCAGGTGAAATACTGCACTCTTCCTGACACAAAATATCAGTGCCCATGGAGGTTTCAGTGACCTCTGCTGTGGTCACAGTGTGCTTGTGCTTTGCCAAGAACGCCACAGTCCTTAAAGACTGGGAGCAAAAAAGAAACTTCTGTGGGATCTACCAGCTTATGGGGTGTCCTGCAAGCACGCAGCTGAGGCTGCAAGAACCCACCAGGTCTTGCACTGCTACTACATCCGTTAGCTCACGAATGAAGTTTCAGCTGCTGCTGAAATCCCCTGCGTGTACCCGAGCTCCCGTGGCTGCCTGCTCTCCCACCTTACTGCCTGCTGCATGAAGCGATCCGGGTCTACAGCTGAAAAGGTCGTGAGGACTGTCCCTGTGGGCACGCCTTCCTCCAGCCTGATTAGCTTGTGGTTGGTTGGGAAGTACGGCGCTTCGTTGACATCCGTAACTGAAATGGTGACTCCTGCTGTTGACTGGAAGGACATCTGGATTCCGCTGGCCAAGGGGGCTTGGTTGGACACCATCACCGTCAGCATGAATGCTCTGTTCATCTCGTAGTCGACTGCCTGAAACAAACAAGCAAGCAAGAATAGAGCCAAGCAGGGAATAAATCCTACCTTCTGGCTGAAAGCTGCAAGATTAAAAGGCAGATGATATCAAAGTCATTGCCTCATCTCATTTCCTTCTGAGCACAGTTTTTCTGAAGGGGTAAATTCAGACCAGCTTCAGTCCAGCGAGGATTTGGTCTTCCAGTATTTTGAGGGCCAAACAGTTAAAAACAAACCACAAAGTAATAATTGCAGCAAGCAGGGAGGATTTGCCCTGTGTTTGGTTCCAGTGCTAAGCAGTTTCCAAACCAGAAGCTGCTGGTGTTAGTTTAGCACTGAATGAACAAACCCACCAAGGGTTTGCTGTAAATGCAACAGGCAGAGCCTGCTCAGAGCCGTTCTATCAGCACTCACAGCTGCTGTCTGAGTAGCCAGGGCAGGATCCACGAGTCTGAAGTGATCTCACTTTTCCTCTTTAGTAACATCATAAGCAAAGGTTGAGCCACAAGGAACAGTGCCTTGTCAGCTCTGGAGGTTGACTGTGAGCTCATACAGATGTTTTTTGGTTTGCTGAAAATCATTGTGTAAATGCATATGAAGACACTGTGTCGGAGGAGTCAGAAGGAATGAAGAGCCTTTGCTCCGACCAAACTGCAGCAATATGATAGTTTCTTAACCTTCTCACTAATTATTATGAGGGAAGTCACTAATCATCTGCCAGGGAGTCTTCAGTTATGCACTATCACACCTCTGCTTGTTAAACAATGCTTTGCTGCTGTTTATGAATGTAGAAACATGACCATTCTTGCTCACAGCTCATGGCACACCCTCACTGGTGTAAAATGCCACAGCTCCATTGACTTTGGTACAGTCATTCAGATTTACATCAGCCAGAACTGGTTTCCATGGTCTTTTTAAAATACAGCATTGTCAGGAGAGAAATCAAATCATAGGAGACTACAACAGAGAAACAAATTTCAGGGGCAAAAGGTAAAAGAGTGGAATCTCTATTCGATTGCAGTGCAAATGCTCCTACTGCTAAATGGTTTCCTGACAGGCAGGAACAACATTTAATAAATAAAAGGAAGCACAAGGATTCCCAGCACGGCCACTAGCACTGACTCATGGACTTCTGCCACATTCAAAATAGATGGATGGTAAAAGTCCTCATTTAAGCACTATTTGAGGCCTTGAAACAATTTGACTAATCAATTTCCCCAATTCCTTACACGTACCTGTAATTCATGTTCCTCCATTCTGTACTTTTTCATGTCCTGCCTGTTTGCTAACCTTGTCCTGGACAAGCTCCCGGTCCCTGTGGGAGCTCCCAGCACTGGGGGAGCTGATGCAGGATTGGGTTCCCTGCTTGATGGTGCACTGGACACACGCTGACCCCACACACATCTATTGGATATGAGTTTTTTAAATCTTCCTCTTTTTTTTTTTTTTCCCCTTAGAAAGAGTTGAGCTGCTCATTCTCTTGCTGTCTCTTTCTTGGGAGCTCCAAAACCAGGGATGCAGAAACGCAGCACAGGGACATGATTCACCCTGTAACACCCACCCCATGGGCTGTCCTGGAATGTCTCTGAAACATCTGCCTGCAGTTGCTGCACCTTCCCCTCCTTCACGAGCACCTCCTGCCTACACACAGCAGAGCGAAGCCCAGGGCTTGCCGCGTGTCCCCCTTTACTCAAGGTACTTTTAACTAAAGAGAACAAATTTGCCTTATGTTATTGTTGAGGCAAATAATAACCGCAACTTCAGAAGCATCTCCATTATAAATTCACAGCTCTGATCCATGCAGAGTTTATAATAACATTTCACTCAGCCAGCTGCCACAGGGCAGCCACTGCTGCTCCTGGAGATTGTCTCCAGACTCTGCGACGTCTCAGCTGTGTGAGAAGTTACTCTCTCTCCTTGATCAAGGCTTCCTTTGAAGATTAGGGTCTAGTTATGGAAATGGTTTGGAAAAAGCATGAACACAAAAAGGAAATGTTATGCTTTTGGTGATCGGACTGGAGCAGCAGATGCAGCTTTGCCAAGAGCAGCTGCAGAATGGCCATTGTGAGCCCAGTCTGAACTCCAAAGGGCTTCTGGTTTGGATTCTCTACAACATCCCCTTCTCTGCACTGCCTGTGATTGCTATAGCCCAGATGCCCCTTCCTTGCACTGGTGGGGAGTTATGTATAACCAGCCTAAAGAGTCACATGAAAAATCCAGCTGTGTAGGGTCTGTATGTAAAAGGTACATTACTTGAATTAATTTGCTACCTGTGTTTCCAACCTTTACCAGGGATCAAACCAGCAAGAGTCTGATCCTACACTATGAAGAACAAGTGCTAACTGGCCACCCAGTTTGGTGTGCATACATTCCCCCTAACTTTTAAGAATATTCATTTATTAACCAAGAACAAAATATTTCAAAGAAGGTGGAATCCTAAAAGCCTTCTCTTCCTCACCATGAAAATTTAATCACAAGCAATTTCACTCATTCTCCTTGCTGAAAATACACCAGAAAGCCTCGCAGGCTCGATAAGGGTAAGAAACCCTGGGTGCCCAGGAGGATAAGGTGAGGTTATATATGGAAGACATTCAATGCAATTTCAAGCTTCGAGCTCAGCTTGACAAGATAGGATTTTCATGTGGTTCTTTGCATTGTGATCACTGTGGGTTACACAGCAGTGGAAAGTCAACACCAGCATCTATGGTGTCTTGACAAATCTGCCCCGCTTTTTGCTTGCATGTTCTGAATAAAGGATGGTTCATTATGCAAAATTCCTTGTGTAGCAGCGATGATCTTGTAAATCCCCTGCTCTTCATTCTGACGTGGCTTTAAACTACAAGCCACAACACTTCACTAGATTAAGAATAAGAGGTCCTCCCTGCTTTCAGTCAGAGTGCTGGCATTTGAATTTCAGACTGGCTGTCAATATCAACACAAGTTAAATGGTTCCATTTTACTTTGCTGAATGTTTTCTGTTCAGGCAGAAGATGTAGACATATGCATGTATGTGTACTAAAATGCATGAACGTGTCCATACACGTGTGTGTCTAGAGCTACTGCTAAGCTTGAAGAGGTTGAGCAGCGTTGCACCAGGTAAGGCTGTCAAAAGTCATTACAGAGCAATAAAGGGTGATAAATACAAGGTCCCTGCTGAAATATCATCTAGCAGGTAAGATGATGTCTTCCTGAAAGTTTCAGCAAAGTGGCATCTGCAGACACACACACATAGCCCAGGGCCAGAGAACAGGACAGGCTCGCCAGCTCACACGCTCCTACCAGCATTAACTCATTGCCATTCCTCTGGCATCATTTTTTCTAATATCCAAACCATAAGTACTAAGAATGACTGCAACTCATTAGCTACAAGGGAGTGGGGCTCTTTTTTTTTTCAACACAGAGGTATTCCTTAATCAACTTGCTCTTTAAACACTGGTGCTCCATCCTAAGTACTTGATTAAAACTTTCTGTTAGAGCAGGCCAGACTTCTCAGAAGTCTTTGTTCATCCCCGCACATATTATCCGTTTCAGATGCAGTGTGTGTAGTGCAAGCTCCCACAGATCACAGCAGCCTATTCACTATGCCTTCACTTTCGTGGCAGTCATTGGGAGCAGCCATAGGCATCTTTTCTGGGAAGAGATTCAGTGAATGCTGAATGAATTAACCCAGTAGTTTCTGACTGTGTGTAATTACTGCAGGAGCATTCATTGCCTGGGCTGCTGGTCTCAGGAAGTGGGGAGTGAACTCTTGAGCAATGGTAGAGGCATGATCTCTGGAGGCAAGAAGGGAAACAGAATTTGACTCTTGTAAAGACCTGCAGGGTTTGGGCTCTCCTAATGATGTTGAAGGCAATGTATGTAGGAAAGAAGAGGTAGAGAATATTTACAGCCTTATTTCTTGGAGTCATTGGACAAGATCCTCTGGTGATCTAACACGTGGGGCAGCCTTCACTTAGGATGTGGTTCACACTGTGTGTTTATTGCTTGATGGTAGGAAAAGGAAAATTTCTCCAACTATTTTCTGCTGAGTAACTCAGAGAAAAATCTCTCTTCTTCCTTTCTGTTACCAGGAAATTCATTCCTTCTGAAATCTCTCCTGCACTCCTTGCAGATCAGTTGGCTGATCCCCTGCAGTGAAATGTCACCCCCTATTCACAGGTAGCTGTGAGTTTTCTTGCTCAGAAAGAAGAAGGTGCAGCCCCTGTCTGAGGTACCAGGCAGGGCAGGACTGGGCAGCCCTGGCACCAGCCCCGCTCCCAGAGCTCTAATGGATCAGGTCAGGATCTGATGCGGGCAACTGCCCTCAGCATGTGAGTTTATGAGAGCTTACAGTAGGAGCAACCCAGAATTACTGGCATAGCTTGAAGGAAAAGTATTCAGGACGCTTATACAGCGAGTGGGGAAACAACAGATTGAAGCACTCATACTCCCAGGTAGAGAAGGCATGAAATAACTGCAGTCTTTGGGCAATCCTTTTGGCCTTAGTGAGCTTAAAGGGTGAGAAATATGGCTTTACTTTGGCTTCCCACTTACCTTCACCACGGTTACCATGCCCTCATTGGTGACGGGGTCTGTCCGGATGGTGAAGTGGCCAGAGGGGTCCCCGCTGATGATGCGGTAGATGGCATTCCAGTTGGGGGAGTGAGGCTGGTCCCGGTCCATCACTGTCAGATTTGCAACCACAACCTCCACTCTGTTCTCAGGAACTTCCCCCGAATACTGCAAATAAAAGACATAAACAGTCACAGAGGGGACTTATTATTGGTTCTTATGGCTATGTCCTCTCTTCCTTTAAGCAGCACACAGACACAGACCTCAGTCCCATGGAGAGGACCATGGGGTTGCGTCTTGTGAGTGACTTGTCACTTTCTCAAATCTGCTGTTCATATTTCCCCACGCCCTTTGAAGTCCAAATTCACCTTATGTCCCAAATGAGAGCAAAGTCACTCTCACACAGCCACTGCCCACATTTAAGCAAGTGCTCGAGGAAAACCAGAAATGTTCCTGATACACCAGAACAATCACAGAGTTAATGTCAACAGCAGGTAAAAATGGCAGATTAAAATGTACCATTTTGTCCCTTTAAAATAAGGTATTTTGCCTCTCTCAAATTTCAGGGATAGCATTTTATTGCATCTTCAGAGAATTTCTTTTCTTTCTTTCCCGCTCTTGATTTGATTTTGTCTCATTATTTAAAGCGTTTTTTGTGATTTTGCCACTACCCTTCCTGGTGCTTAATGCTCTCATTTAGCACTGATTTTCATGGAGCACGTCCAGTTCAGGCATACCCTGATGCATTAGCTGCATTCTCTCTGCTTTCCAGGCCTTGATTTATCATACGGCTGATCAGGGATTCTGGCCTCTGAAAACTTCCAGTATTTGGAGCTCAGAAGCTGCCAGTAAGACACATTCCCAAATTTTCAAATGTGCTCATCTCTCAACACTGCCTATTATCAGCGCTTGCAAATCAACACTCTGATTGACATATGGCAAATTAAACACTGGAGAAATGATAGGAGCGGCTGGCTCTGAGTCTGCAAGTGAAAACCTGGCCTCAAACTGCAGGAGCAGAGCACTCTGAGAATCTGGCCTTTGGTGTGCACAAATGCCAGGTTATGTAAATGATAATAAATCATTCATTTGTTAGCACAAGAGTCCCTTTTCAGTACTAACCCATACCCATCCACCGGCGCCCTTCAGCGTGCTTATGTTTACTGTATATTATTCCACTACTGCCAGCAAAAATATTCAATCTGCCCTATGTTAATGTAGATTCAAATTTGGTCTTTAGTGGTATCTTGAATGGCATTTTGCTCTCTCCTGGTATGCACCTGTCCTAAACAAGTTTTCATTAGTGAATGCAGATGCTATCTCTTTTCAGCCATGCTGAGTGGTGGGGAAGAACAGTGGGAAGCTGAGAGAGAATTCTAGTTCCAGCACATGCTATAGATCTTTATTTCCCACAATTTCACTGATTCTTTACGCATTCTCTTGCTCAATTTGAAATCTCAAAGCACACAGCTTAAACAGAGGAAATATCATATGGAAATTTATCAAAAGCCTCTTGAAAAATCCATTAGATTATGTCATATGTACACTCCTATTACCAATTTTGTCTGAAATCTGCTCAAAAGAACTCAAGGAGATTACTTTAGCAGGATCGTCTCTTACTAAATCCATGCTAGTTATCGCCTATTACATTACATTAGTGTTGTATGGCATGCCAGCAACGACAAACTGATAAGCTCCCACTTGCTTGGAGGAGATGACAGCACTGCTAACATCATGGGATCATATTTGTCGCAATTTCAAAGGATTTAAGCATGCTGTGCATCTGTTGCCAATCTCTGACCTTGGAGCACCATTTTTGCCCACTACCAGTAGGCATATGCCATGCAAAACCAAACAGGATTAAGAGAGAGCTAACTGTACTTAAGACATTGAAGAGGACCAATCTTGTAGGCTGCCTAACACCTTTAGTAGATCATAATCCAGGTGTTGCCAATGAGTTTGGCTCCCTGGGCAAATACCACATAACTGCCTATGGATTTTGCAGCAACTTTTCTAAGAGCCATCACAACATCTGTTTTTGGCCTGCAGCAATATAGTTTACAATAAGGCATATTTTTTAAAAATCAGAGGTATATCAAAAATCCTAAGTACACAAGCATATCTCAATGTAAAGCCTGAAGGACGATCATAATCCTCCATAAAGCTTTCTATCAGGGTAAAACTCAAAGTGCTCTGCATATACTGAGCAATCCAGGAGCTGACTCGGTTGTTGATGCCTACCAGGGCATGTCTGGGAAACAATTTAGTCCTGTGCAGCTCTAAGGGTAGATATTGTCTGTATGTTCTTATAGGCACATACTTTCCCGATGAGAGCAATACCTACCCTTGAATCAAAAGACCTATCCGTAGCTATGTAGGTTAAAAGGCAAATATTAGAGGGTTTCACCTCAAAGAAAAGAACAACTTTTATATGTTTTGGATCAGCAGCTACAGGGAATCAGAAATGTAGCTCATCCTTCCTTCTTACACTCTCCCACTATCATTAGTGTAAGTAAATGCTGTAACATGTATTGCCACAATTGTCTTACCTTTAATAAAATCAAGTAATGATATTATGTGGCATCTGCTAAAGGAATGACAGCAGCTCAGAGCTACACACACTTCTTTAATATCACTCCCTCCCTACTCTGGAGTAATTCTGGGTAGTGAACAATGCTATCTTTCAGTATGCTGCTTTACAGCATTCCCACTGCTGTACATTTTCTTTCATAAGATTACAATTGATTTTCAAATAAGGAGAAGCATATCTGCTCAAACAAGGTAAAACAATGGGCAACACGAGAGCTGCTAGAGTAAACATAAGATTGATAAAACACTGCTTGACCTATACTTGTAGCATTTACTCGTATTCCCCTGTAATTCATTTAGCTTCACTTTCAATTGTTGCATTTGAAGTCCTTAATTTCCAGAGTGCTTTTTTGAGACCATTCAGAAAGACTTCTATGGCTGATTGTTATACGCTTTGCTTCCCTTCTGAGATAAGAATTTGTTCTGAACTTGTCATGTTTTTAAATTCTTAAATTCTGTATAGTCTTTTTTCCCCTTCTCTCCATAAAAGCATGTGCTGGCAAAAGTCCTTTTCTCATTCCTCTAGAGCTGGCCTGTCTGAAGTCATGTCTTGCTGAAAAGGTAATAATTCATTGTGATTTCCTGGTTGCATCAGATTCTACTAAAATTGTTTAATCCCAGAGTTTGTCTTTTGTCTCATCCAGTGCTTGACAGCATATAAACACGCAGACAAACATCACTCAGGAGGAGACAAGGATTGATGTGGGGGGACAGATGATGAATTCACACACTGACTTGACTTTGTGCTATAAATCTGGAGTCTGGGCTGTGAAGCCATGCACAGCAGAGTAAAACCAATTAGCTCATTGCAGCCACTCCTAGGGAGGTGTTCAATTGAAATAGACGAATATGGAGATAATTATTCAGGCTTTCTTCTAAATGGAATTCCTTTTTTCTAGTGTGCATGCCTTTTCCTAGCTGTTTTCAATAAAAAGCTGTGAAAGTCTTTTATGTGAAAGTGTAGCCAGGGAACTCAGTGCCCAGAGTTGTCTGTCAGGCTGAGTTTGCCACCATATACTATGCAGCATAATCCCATTGCAAGCCAAATGTTTACCTTTTTCACATGCTATTTAACAGATATGCTTGAATGCACACAAATTAATAAACAACTACAGTCTAGTTGCAGCAATCTAAGTGAAATGGAAAAAAAAAAAAAAGCAAAAATCTCCTAATAAATCATTAATTGTGACATGCCTGCCCAATTGCAGTGCAGAAAGAAGCAAATGCCATCCTAATTGATCTCTTCTTATTCCATCTTCATAGGCCTGCACTTTTTTTGTTGCTGTTGTTGTGGGGGCTGAGAAAGCCCAGAGGTGTAAAAAACCTCTAGATTGTGCTCTGTATATCTGTCAATGTGATATTTAGATCAATAATCCTCTTTTTTTTTCCCCTTACTCCTACTACCGGTAATTTAGCTTTCTTTTCTGGAAGCCTAATTGCTGTTTTCTTAAGCCTCGCTATCAGTTCTCCAACCTTTAATTTCCAATATTGTTCACTGTGTGGATGACAGTCTGAGGTCTGCAGGTTGTCCTGCCGCACAGTCGCACCTGGATATCAGTTTCTATGACAGCAATACATTGAACCCCAGGTTCTTGCTCCACCTTTGCTGTTGTGCATCAGAGACCACGAATGTGCTGGAATCTCTGAGTTGTGAAGAAAATGACTTGATACACAGTCATCCGCATTTTGCATACAAATCAGATTTTCAAATGTGAATTTCTTAATCCCTTTTCATTAAAGAACTACTCTCGTGTGTTCCTGAATGATGATCATCTAAGCTCTGATGTCTGCGCGTTGTTTGGAAGCAGCCCACTGTGCCCAGCTCTACTTTACCCAGGCAGCAGCTCCTGCACCGCACCATTCCTGTGCTCACTTGGGTCTGTTCCACAGCCAATCCATGCACGCATTGACTCCTTCAGATTCTTACATGCCATGTGGCAAATGCTTCCCCAAACATCGTCTATAAAGCCTGATGCACTCCTGCCAGCTCGCAGCTCTGCTCCGCTGGTGTGAGGCCCAGCTGTCACGGAGCTTGCTGTGAAATGAACTGCTTGGGCTGCAGCATGGCTCATCGTGGGCCATCCAGCTTCATCCGGCCAAGTGCATGCAATCAGCTCACCAATTTGAGGAGGTTCTGCCTCCACGGTCAGCAGTATGTGCCACTGAAATGCCCCCCACTCCTTCAGCTCTCAGAGCTGTGGGCAGGGCTCTAGGGCAATACCCCTTCTTTCAGAAGCAGCAGACGAAAATCCTCTCATTTCAGCATCTCAGCCGTGAGGAAGGAACGTACAGATCTAGCTTTCACCTTGGCTCAAAGACTCTTACAGTCCTCACCAGGAGTTCAGAGACACATAATAGTGAAAGGATATTAAAAAAACAACAAAAAAATTTACATGTCTGACAATGAGCACTAATTTCTTTCATTATCAGATGCTACGTTCCTGTGACGGTGTGAAAAGATACCACAAAAATGATGACACAAGACACTTTGCTGCAAGATAGCCTTTTCCAGATAAATATGTCTTATGAAATGAGGCTCAAAGTTGGCATAGAAATTCAGATGTTTTATAAAAATGCATTACAACACAAAGGAGCTTTTTACAACATTCCTATGAAAGGTTTAAAAAGAGATTAAAATTAAGTCCTTGGAACGGCATATAGCCTTGTCAAAGAAAAAAAAAAATTCTACATTAACCCCGTGTAGGAAAGTTGTACTTTATCTCTATTTCAAAGGCTATAAAGAACCACTTTAATCAACCTACTTGACTTTGGGGACTTGCACGTCTCACTGAAACTCATGAAATCTGGCATAGTGTGGCTTCCAGAACACAAAAGCCTTTAATCTGTAACCCAGCACTCTTGTACATTCAAATCCTGATACTATCTCCTTGTTAGGAAGAAAAATTGTGAATTTATCCAAAATGGGATCTCATCTCATCTAAATGATGAAGCCTTTGCAATAGTGACCTTTAACAATTGTTATACTCAACAATAAAAGATTTTATCATCTCAGGAGCCAATGGAAACAGTGTATGTTAAAAGTCCGATCTGATACACAGCCTTTCATTTCCAAGTTTTAGACAAGGATACTTTGAACGTTTCATTTGCTCTCCAGTCTAACACACCTTTGTTTCTTGCCTACAGAATGAGCAGCAGGAAAAGGTAGCTTATACCTTTCTGCAGACTGCTTGATTGTCAGCTGCAATTAGTAACAGTATCTTTTAAAAAAAGGCACAGATTTTAAAACAGCCAGAGGTGCCTGCAAAAGCTTCATTCTTAAAAAAAAATAATAACAAAAATAAAAAAAAACCCACAAAAAAACCCTTTATATATTTATATGCATTTATATAATGGGTATACATCAGTGCTTCACAGCAGCTGACAGCTCTGTGCTTCCCTTTAGCTGCAGCAGTACAGGTATCCGAGCCCCTGGGTTGGGGCAGACCCTGAGAGCATCACAAATTGCTGGTACTTAACAAATCCATTAGGTCAGCCCAGACCAGTGTTCCAGCCCCCCCAGCACACCGTGACATCGCCCTGCAATACCCTCTGGGCTCCAGTGAGGGAAAAGCTTGAGGAAGGGATGCTGACAGTGATGCAGGGATGAGCTGCATCACCTGCACCGCTGTCCCCCAGGCTCTGCACTGTGTTGGCCTCAGCTGAGGGAGCTGCACGTCCTTCTCCAGCTGCAGGCCACCAGGAGCACCCAGGGCTCAGTCCTTGGTGCTCACGTAGAGATGTGCACTTCTGAAGAGACATTATGGTCATTTGTATCTGCATTTTCTACTTGTGTAAATACTATAAATAATATCCTTCTTTAAAAGCAGGTGACATTAATTCATCTGTCGGAATGTCAGACCTCATACTTCTTTCTCTTTCTTCAAAGTCTGAAGTAGAAAATAGCCACAGTGTTTCAAACACAACCTCAGAAACGTATTTTTCCCAATTTACACATAAACCAAACTGACAAAAATGATGTGACAGCATCCAGCTCCTAAGTGAGCAAAATGGACTTCAAAGGTCTGACTCTCTATTTCTTGGTGAAGTGTGTATAGAAGAGAACATTTCTATTCAGGCCTCTGTAATAAAGTTTCATACTGAAGGGCCTTAAGCTGATAAATCTGGTTTAGAATGTCTTAATAACCACCCACTTGACATAATGAGTTTTTGATTAAATTTTTTTTTCATGTTTTAAGGCATATAGAAGCTGCTCATGTGCTTTTGGGATACAAAGATGGGTATTTGGGAAAGAGAGAATTTTAAGAGTATGGAAACTGATTTTTTATGCATGCTGTAATCGTAGTATTGAGATTTGACCCAAGTTTCCTGCTTAGCATCTGTCTGCATGCTGACTTCTGCCCAAACCTTCTCAGCACTGCAATTGAGATCTCTGTTGTTTCCAGACAAGTCTTGGAATTAGCACACTGAGGGACTTCCTTGCTTTTTAATGACTGCCGTTGAACTCCACTATCAGGTGCTGGAAAGCCCACGAGGTCTGGTCATAAACAAGCAAGCAAAGGAAACCTGTGTTCCCAAGTCTAGGTTCTGGTGGAGTCACTGCAACCTGTCAGGAACAACAGAAATATGCATGCCCACCTGCTTAAAGCAATTCAGAGCACAGAGTGATGACTAAATTAAGCACTGTGTGATTCATTGGACTTGCCACAAGGAAGAGAGGGGAGCTGGATTTTGTTCAGTATGGAAAAGACAAAGTGCATGTAGCAGGGAAAAGGAATGTGGTGAGAGATGGGAGGATATGAGGCCGAAGAGGGAGCCCACATGTACACCTAGGAAGGAAAACATTACTACATCTTCCCTGTTATTCTATTGTCAATTAAAGCAAGTTCCTACACAAAGCCAAAGAATTTGAAAAACTCCGATGCACAAAAATTATGTGAAACCTTGAAACCTCTCAAACTTCCTCTCTGTTGTTAATTCTGTCTGCAGTCTGTGTTCTGACCCTTCCTTTTGCAGCTGGGAAGTGTTAAGGCATCCTGGGCACTTAGAAATGTCTGATAAGAGAAAACTCACAGCACTGCCAAATCCTTTGCTAAATCTCTCTCTCCCTTTTTTTCCCCAGTATGTCACAGAAGATTTCATAACCAAAATGTGCTTAACGAAATTCCAGATACATATCCTCTTAAAATGACAACGCTTGGAAGCAACTGTTTTTAAGGCAACAGAATATTGATGAATTAAAAACCTGCCGACCCGAAGGAGCTAGCCAACTTTAGAAGAGGATTTATCTCAGTTCCTCGCAATAACGGAGTCGCAAAATGCATTTAAATTTCTCAGGCTAGCATCAGTTCCTGAGACACTGTGTACTTTTAAGATAATGACATAATCCACTGCAAATAAGCATTTGCTGGGACACCCAGCAGAGGTGAGATGTACCTGCAGGGCTGTCCTGAGCACTGCTTGGTGTTGGCTGTGCCCCCAGCACTGAGCTGTGCGCTCCAATACCAGCCCTGAGCTGGGAGCAGAACTGGGGCACTGGGTTTGCATCCAAAAGCAGGAGGAGATCTGCCTGTGCTACACCTCGTTGCACGCACACAGCTCGCTTGTGCCACAGCAGGATCAAACCTTAAAGTATTACACATTGCCACAGTGCTGATGATGGGCACACGTGCCACTTGTCCTGTAAGACAGGAGAGCACAGTGCTGCACACTGCAGGTCAGCAGAGGTGTAGGAGATATGTGCTGTGATTCCTGGGTTTTGATCAGCTCTGTGCTGGGAGCAGGCATTGTGAGGCATTCAGGGCAGCACCCCCAGGTGCTGCTGGAGTTCTAATCGGCTGCGATTGCGCTCTCTCATACAGAGAGCAGAGGTGGTATTACTCTTGATTTTACACCAAGCAGTACATGTGTCCAATTTGAGAGAGACCAATAGAGCATTTTTTTTTTTTAATATTCTTTTTTTTTTTTTTGTGACAGAAAATTGAAATCTGTAATGAAACTATCGTTCCCATTTTTTAACTCACTGGTCTTTGGCAATTTAAACTCCAAGGTCTGAAAAATTCATTACTACTAACTTCCATCAAGGGTGTTCCTGAAACTAAAATTACTTAATCAACTCAATTTAGCTTCTTGTGTAGACCTAATTCAGAAAAACTTTATCTTCTTGAATTGTTATTGCAATTAATTTCCCCCCCTTCTTTTTCTACAGCAGACGACATTTCAGTAATTAGATATTTTATAAAAATGAGTTATTCATTCAGGGTAGCTTCACTTTTATATTTGATTAATCATATTACCACCGAGGTCTGGAGTTTGTCTCGAAGGAAAGTTTAATGACCTCATTTTGATTCTTCTTTTAACCACCAGGCAGGTATCAATGAAGAGAAATAAAATTATCTTATTTTTTTTCCTTTCCTTTCCTTTTTTTTTTTTCAACATTAAGATTACATCTGATGTTTTTTCTTTCTTTCTTTCTTTTTTTTTCTGTGACTGACCCATTTACAAGGAAGATTCTTATCTGATTCCAATTAGATTTAGGACAGAATCAGGCTAAACAGAGCCTTGAACTATGCCTTAAGAACTAATGCTGAGTGTAATGGAGAGGAACTAGAACTGTTTCACCAAATGGCAGTTGGTTTAAAGTACAGTAGATGATTAATTTGGTGATAATTTGAAAATGAATGTACTGAAAGGATATAAACAAAACAAAAACCACTGTAAGTTGAGGTTTTGATTAATGGAGTCTATTAGTAAGAGAATTCTATCAAGGAGACCACATTCTCTTAATAAATGCATATATACACATAGAGTGTAGTAGAGTAATTCACACAAACACAATTTGTCTGGGAGTAGGGATCTGGGTTTTATAGATGACTGTATTATATCAGTATCTATCTATACTTCATCTCCACCTACACGTGTATTTATTTTTGTGTATTTGTGTACATACATCTTTGTATCTCTCTCTCCATCTTGTAGAATACTCTAAGCAGTCCTGAAGGTATTTCATCCCTTCTGCCCTATGCTACACTGATGAAATGACAGAAGTGGCTGATGCTCTTGTCATTAAGACATGGTGAATTACTGTTTCATTTTATTCATTTTAGATGAAAGAAGTGATAAAATAAAGAGTACAAGAGAGTATCACTATGTCTTGTTTCTGACAACATAGCATTTGAAGGGCCCCTGGGCACCTCCAGATGCTGTACCTGGGAATAACATAGGCACCACCAGCCCCCAGCCCTCAGCTCCTGGCACCCCTGGATGCACTACAGGCTCTCATCCCTAGCAGTTGCAGCTTGCACACACGCAGAAATCTGAGCATGGATGAGGGATTGAAGTCCCACCAGAACAAACTACCCAGTTTCCTCAAACTACCCAAAGATGACACACCAAGCTGCAAAACCTGCACCCTGGGGGGATGTTCCCACTCAACCCACCTTTTAGGCACCGATGGACAGGCTCCCACTTCCATGGGGACCCCCATCCCAAGGGCAGTTCCTGTCAGAGGGCAGCTCATGATGGGAATGATCTCCATCATGGTGTAACTACCTCCCTAACCAAGGCCAACCTGTGTGTTTGCAGTAGCAAAGCCTCCCAACATTCACATGGTGAGTGGGGGGCAAGGCTGAGACCAGGTGGGAAGAAAGGACAATTTCTGTGCTGCTGCTGTCCTCGTTTTCTACTGTTACCTCCTGACCCTACATCTGTATTCTAATTCATTGTCTGTGACAGTAAGCAGTGACTTTCATCAGGACTTGCAATGTAATGAGAGGCAGAAAGCTCATTTCAAAGTATAAACACTGCATTTTTATTTTGTAAAACAGAACTGATTTGTAGTTTCTAGACTTCACTGACTATATATATTTAATTGAAACGCACACAGAATTAGGTAGGTGCTCATGTACCCAAATGCTGCTGGGCATATTGGATTCACTTGAATACAATAACTTATTTCAGTTAGAAGATGACAGTTCTATAACAGCCCGAGCTTTACTGTGTAGTTCAGCTGAGCTTCATTTTGATTGGAAAATAGCAAGCGAACGCAGTCACTGGGGATTTTCCATGAAAGCACAATTGATTTTTAACAATAAATCCTGTCTGCAGGACTGCACTGAACTCCTGGGTTTGTTTTTAAGCTGCAAAGTAATGTGATCCTGTAAAATTTTCTCACCACAGTATTAGGTCTTTCCTCTTGCCAGCTCTGACCTGCGCTGTTCACCTTGATTTCTGGCTCCTGAGACAACTGCCTCTAAATTATGCCATGGGCATTCTGATGACTTTGAAGTACTGTGGCATGCGGGCCCATCTATATTCAAATCTCGCTGCAGACTGAATGGCACAGGTGTAACATTGGGCACTGTGAGAGCTGAACAGGCAAAGGCACTGAGTTCCTGTGCTGGGACATGATGTTTAAGTTCAGGTCTCTTCCAGGTCTGGACATGTGCCCAGACCATGGGAGGCAGTTAGCTACCCATGCCTGCTGATTTTCCCAGCATCAGCTGTAAGGTGTCTGTTCAGGACAGTCCTGCAGAAGTATCCTGGTCCATTCTTCTGCCTGTGGGAAAGTGCAGAAATCCCTTTCCTGCTGGATTCTCCCTTAATTGCGTAAGATTAATTACTAAAAGACCGCCATGTACATAGAAGTGATTTCTTGTACTGCTCATGTCCTGAACACTTCCTGGTGCATCTGGTTATAAATGTGCTTAGGAAACCCCAAACTGTTTGCAGACTTACTTGGCTTCCTGTTTTGGTTTCCTGTGGCCATTAAAGATAATTTCTTCAAATTAGACCTATTTACATTTTTGCATCACAGTCATTTGAAAATCGGTATTTTTTCAGCCGGAATGAAAAGCTGAGAGTTTTCTCTGGCACTTGCTATTTCTGAAATCCCTGCCAAAGACAGAGCCCAGCAGGACTCACTGCAGGGAGCTGGACACAGGGTACAGAGTTTGTGCAATTCTTGAACACTTGCAAAGAGGTCACCACTATTTTACAGCTCAAGTCAACAATGTCTGCTGGACAGTGTTGCTCTTTCACTGATTGATGTGTGGCTGTATTTTGACTTCAGTGTTAACATGAGAGCAAATGCTCATAAAGGAAGAAATAGAATTTTGGCTTGCACTTATTTTCTTTTCCGGAATTTTGGAAAGTTTGCAGAGTAGGAGGACTCTTGTTCAAGATATCTGGATGACTACATACAACTCCGGTCAAAAGAAAGAAATGTGAGCAGAGCCTGGCACGCAGCAGTCACTGAGATAACCACTGGCATGGAAAGCTGTAATGCAAAAAGGGGCTGGAGGTTGTCTGGTTTAGCTTCACAAAATGGTGTATCAGGGTGAAGATGAGAGAAAATGGTGTGGAAACATCAAAATGGGAGAAGGAAGAACTATTTATGGTGAAGCACACCTGCGATGCACTGAGAACCTGCTTCAAATTTCAAATCATTTTCCAGAGTGGGTTCATTAGCATTTTACACAAGGCTCCAAGGAGCCAAAATACCAGCGGAGACCACGGTCAGAAATTCTTGTCAGTGCAGTGCCAAAACCAGAACTTCTTTAGCCTGGGACTCTCTCAGTGTCATTTTGCCCATGAAGCACAGAGCTCACTGCTGATTGATTCCATCCTGGGTAAGCCAGGATCCAAGATCAGACACTAGTAATTAAATAGCCCAGTTCAAAACCATCAACATTTCTGATGCACTCCCAAGTGCTTGTTCCTCCACTGATTAGCCAAATCCACTTTGCAAACAGATTAACCTTACCCAGCAACAGGTCCCCTTCTGCTAGCAGACAAGTCTTCTTGGCTCTTCTGCTTTCATAGCCAGCTCTGGCCCTTCCCAGGCCACAGGGCTCAGCACTGCCTGACACACTCTGCTACTAAACATTCAGAGCTGTTCCCAACAGGAGATGAGCCCGAAAGGCGGAGCGGCAGCGGAGGCAGTTCTAGAGCCCACGCTTTAAAATATGCTCCACTGGGTTCATTCTCGGAAGAGGAGATTCTCAAAGCTGTGCCAAAGGGCAAATTTTAAAGTAGCTTTAAATAAGACCTCCTAAGGCTCAGGAGCTTAAAGAACTTGAATAGCCCAGTTTCTTTTTTTTTTCTTTTATTCTTCTTCTTCTTTTTTTTTTTTAAAGGAGAGGTTGATTGCCATCCAGGTTTTTCCAAAAATCCACCAGCGCAACTAATCACAAGCACTTCAGCCCTGTGAAACAATATTTCCCTTACACGGGCCACTGTAAAAACAAGTTCTGCACAGTAGGCAAATTTAAAATAACTTTTAATTAACATTTAAGACACAGAAGTCTGATCATGCAAATTCATCTGCGTCTCCTCTCTGTGCCTGATTGTTCCTGATTGAATACGATAAAAATAGACTTTGTAAGAGTCAAGTGTAGGCATGGGTTTCTTTTACTTCTCCTCCCCCCTGATTATGCATTTCCTTAGATAAAGTGGAAACCCTCAGATGCCGATTAGTGGTACAGTGGGTCAGGCTGGAAAGGGCATCCAGCTTGATAGAAGCATTAAAGGCATTCCTTCCACAAGCCAAAAAATGCCTCCACCTTGCATAAAATCTCACCTGAGAGTATCCAGCACCGTTCTGTCTCAGCTGACGCTTAATCTTTGGAACACCAACACTGATTTCAGCGTGCCTCCTCTGTATCTGAGGTGAACATCTGCCCAGAGGCTCCGTCACAGATCTGTACTAACGTGGAAAAAATGCAACTTGCCTGCACACAGGAGATAAATATTCTAAGGGTGGCAGAGGAATTTCCACACCATTACGAAGTGCCCGAGAACACGACCCTGCTATGAGCAGCAGGGACACTGGATAACAGATGGCACACAGATACTGCTAGTAGCAGATACCTTGTAGCAGTCAGGGAGCAAGTTCCCCAGAGGAACTTCCTACAAGGTCTTGGTGCAATGCAAAGTCCAGTTAAAATTTCCCCATGTCATACCAGCTGATGATTAGGCAGGTGCAAACATACCAAGAGTGCTACAGGAATGAATTAGCACAGCCAATCACTCCAAAAGGAAAACTTGGGCATGGTAGACAAAACTTTTCCAAGGGATTTGCCCTGGAGCCACAGGAGCAGGCTGGTCAGGCATGTCACAGAGTACTCCTGCTGCTGCTCTGCGGCACAGGGAAGAATTGAATCCCTTCATTTATTTTTGCAAGCAGCAATGTCACATGAAGAACACAACACAAAGAGCCTGCTGCTGAAGTCCCATAGCTAGCCAGAAGTGTTCCCTTGGTCATGGTCCTGCACTACATCATTAAAATTGTCCAAAATAGCTGTCCATGATGTTTACAGCATCATAGGATACTCCACTCTTCTGGCACAGATCTGACTGTTTCCCACTCTCAGGCAGTATCTCATGAGATATTTCCCCCCGTTAGCTGCTCTCTGATGCTTCCCAGCATGGCCAAACAGCATCACAGATTGAGGGGGCATTCACCCGCATAAAACCCAGAGCTGGAAAGGACTTGGAGAGGTCACCTGATCCTTGCTGTGCCACAGTGCATCAGTTTGATGCTGGTAGTCCTGGGTATGCTGGCAAGAGCTGGCCATGACCCCACCGATGGGAGTTGCCGGGCTTAGCATTAGCAGCAGACTCCAGTTCAGAAATATTTCCCTCAGAGACTGATTTTTTTCCCACCTTCTAACTTCAAAATCCTTCGTATGAGAAAGTAGAGATTCTTCTTCCCCTGTTACTGTGCGAGATCTTTCCCTGGCCTTTCAGCTGATGTAGTAAAGGATATGAAAAATGCATTCGATCCACTTTCACAAAAGCACACATCCATTTGGCGTTTTAACCAGGTGTCTTTAATTTGTACATTTAAGGATCTTCTGTGTGATTCTGTTGCTCCTTTTTCACTTCACTAGTGTTGCACTATGACCACAGCCCACCTGGCTTTTGGGTGGTCTTAACCAAAAGACCTGGGCAACCCATGCCCTCCTTGTGCCTGGACTTCAGCCTCCTCAGCCCCAACCCGTGCTGTGCCCAACTTCTGACGTGATCCGAATTTCCTGACCATTGCTAGGGCTGCATTTTCCTCTCCTGTCCCGTTGTTAAGTTTTACACAGCAACATTAATTCCTGCTGCTGAATACATGAGCTGTGACACCAGCATGTTGCAGAGTCCTCCTGAGCGACATTCTTATCCAGGAACGATTAAGTCTAAACCCACCCTGGCTGAATGACAGGTCATTTAGGAGTGCTATAGGGTTGGCCTTTGTGTGCTTCAGGGCCAAATATAGTTGCTCCAGTTCCTTTCAGCTGGCAACTTTCCAAGAGCAAACTGCTATTTCAGCTATTCGGTCTATTTTGTTTTTTTATGACAGCGTCTTAATACAGGAGTATTACAAATAAACAAATACTGTATCTCTCCAAACAGTCTCCAGTCTTAAAAGTGACCACGGGCTTTCTCACCTTCTGAGAGCTGTAGATTACCTGGAAAGAGATTTTTGCCTTTTTTCAAGGTGTTAAAATGCAGATCAGACTATCTGAGGACACTGAGGAGATTCAGCTTCATTTTAAGGAGAGTGATTAACCCGATGCTCTTCTCTGTGCCAGTCAGGGAAAAACCATATTGTGTTTCCATACTCCCATGAAATTCATCCTGGCTATTCCTGGGAATATATCAAAGACAATCTTTCCCATAAAATCAGAAAATATTATTGTAAAATGTCCTCGATTTTCAAATATTTAACAAGTCCCTTGTGCTCCTGTATAGAGCCCTTTGGCCCTTTGCAGAACTCTTTCTTCAGTGATTAAAATTAAAGAAATTAAAGCCACGCTAAGAGGAAGAGTAGCATTTTCTCACCCATTTAAGCCAGTCCTATGTGTAATTGTCTTGATGACCTTCATTCCTTCTAATTCCAACACACACTGAAATATAAAATACTTAGAATTCACCTGAAAACAAGTTTCCCTTATCTTTCCTTCATCAGATTCAGCTTTGGAAAATCTTTAAAATTCCCCCCTTCAGATACGGACTACCACCTGACTGGGTGAAGCCCTGCAGATGGCACTACCTGAAATTTCACCTCCTATCTTTCTTCTGGAGCCAAGGACCAGGCAACTTGGGTCATCTGGAACAACTTGTGCTTAAATGATGTGGCCACTAGATGTCATTCCTTTTTCACTCAAATGAAGGTTAAAGAGCTATTTACCTGATGGAATAACCTCCCTTTCAAACAGTAGCAACATGGGGCTCAGGTAGGGTTGTACTGAAAGTCCCAGTGCCCAGGAGATGTTGAACTTTGTAAGACAGCCACTAAAAGCTTTCCCAGGGGAAACAATCCCATGCTGGCAGGAGAAAGGAACACGTGGCCCAAGCTTTGCAGCACATTTTTGTGGCTCTCCACAACCATATGTATCATGTGTAAGGAGATATTTAATGACAGATTTACACTACAAAGCTCAGTGTGTTCACTATGATGGATAGGAAGCACATGTGTTGTTGAAAAACCCAAGCTCTACCCACTGGAACAACAACACAAGCTGCAGGCTGGTGGCCCATTTCTGACTCAGGAGAAATCTAGTGCTGCCCTTTTTCTGAGAATCCACAACACAGTCACTTCCACTGTCTGGGAGATGAGCACACAGCACCCAAGAGCTCAGGGCACAGAATCACAGAACTGCTGGGGTCCTCGTGGTGAGATGAGGGCAGGATCCCACTGCTGGCATGGAGCCCATGGTGGCATCAACTGGGCTTCGCATGGCTCCCTGGGGTTCTGCTGCATATTCACAGTCTGTAAGGGTGTAACTACGGGGAAACTCTGGCACTACATGAATAAATATTTGCATATCCTGTAAGACACGATGAAAATTCAGAATAATATAAATAATGTACACATTCCTGAAAGAACATTCAGTGACATGAGTACAATGCACTTTCTGTATTTTTAGTGATCTGGTATCAGTTCTAGACAAATCATTTGCTCTCCCTGGTTTACCCTGATATGAATATAGACAGTGGCTACACAGTGTTTTCTCATTTATTACCATGTAGAACTCTACACTCCTTTGTGGTTATTATGCATGTTTTAGATGTCCTACCTCTATGGATTATGAAGGCAGGAAAGAACAAGACTGCATTATGTCTCCTTCTGTCTTTTCAATTTTATCTTAATCAGCTCTACTAATTTGTCATTTGCAATCTCTTTATTTTTCCTCTTTCTCCCGAGTAATGAAGACTTGGAGTACACAAGAATGAAACACAGAAATACTGTACTAATAGAAGTAACATCTTAAACTGATTAAAAGCAGATGTAGTAAAGTATGTCTACACATTTACTACCGACACACACAAACACATCTGTTAAAGCTATCAGTATAATACAAATTTCCTGGATAACTGTTACCATTTAGAATATTTACTACTTCTTTGAAATGGTATCCAGGCCACTAAACCCAAAATATCTCTTACTGCTCAGGATTTCACTCATAAGTAATAATAACTCTGAGATGTCTACAGCCAATTGCTGTGAAACAACTGTATCCTCTTTGGTGCAATCAGACATCGTCTGTTTGCCACATTATTTCAGCTCCTTTAGTATCAGTGAAATTGGTTGCCAAATAGTTTTGCTACCTCATGGATGATTTGTTATTTTCCTTTTCCCATCTTTCTCCTTCCCCCCCACCCACCCCCCTCAAATTCTTTGTTCCATGGATCTATCAAGTTTGTCCTATCTGCCAAACAAGCAAAGAGAGCCGACTGGCACAAACATCCCCGAATCACAAACACACTGTGTGTCCGAGCACTGCTGTGCTGATGTATTGCTACTTACAGTGCTGGTAGTGAATTCAGGGGGGTTGTCATTCACATCTGTCACTGTAATGATTGCAGTCGCCGTGTTTGAGAGACCGTAGTTAAGATTTCCTTCCATATCTGTGGCTTGAACGATGACTATATACTGCTGAACTTTCTGGAGAGGAAAACAAAACACAGAAGAGAATAAAAAAGGCATCCTGTAAAATGCCTTGGTTTATTTTCCATATACAAGTTCAGTCTTAAGGCTGACTACGAAGTTAGTCGGATTTAAAATGTTAGTAAGAAGACATAAAATTTTCTATTGGGTTTTTGAAGTGGTTTCTGCATAGATTGGTGGTTATCACCTGTTTTATAGGAAAATAAAAAATCTTATAGACAAAAATCCTTAGTTGAGACAGAGAATTTTGTTAATTTTTACACATTTTCTGCAACATTAGTTTGTCTTCTGAAAACCAGTAAAAGCTTGCCTGACTTTTTTTTTTTTTTCATCAAAAACATCACCAAACACATTAATAATCCCCAAACTGACAGCAGCATTGCCTAGTGGCACTCCAACTGGTTCTGCTCACACAGTTCAATGCCTTCTGACACTTAAAATATCTTCCTTGTTTCAATTCGTAATAAAATCTTCGTTAAAAATTCTCAGTTACTTTGAAGAAAGAAAATATCTTGCAGAGCAAGCCATCTTGCAGAGCTACCCACATCACGCTCAGGGCATACAGAGCACTTAATCACAGAATCATCTGGGTTGGAAAAGTCATTCAAGATCACCCAGTCCAACCATTAGCCTGACTGACTGAGTCCCACCATCAACCATGACCCTTAACACCACGTCTCTTAAATACCTCCAAGGATGGGAACTACACTTTCTGCTCCCGTGGGAGCTGCGACACAGGGACCAAGTTCTGGCAGGGCAATGGAGAGCCCAAAGGGTGTGGAAATGGAAGCACAGTGATACACTGGAAAAACTTTGCACAAAGCCAAGTGGAGGGACTTTAATGGGAAGAGAGAGCAGCCCACAGCAGCCATGCGCTGGATGGCTGCCTGCTGCTGCAGTCCAGCTCTGCTGCTCGAGTGCTGCCCTTTTCCTTTGCTGACGTTACAGCTTGTGCAAAATGTCAGATGCTCTTTGAAACTTCACATGGTGAAAATTAGGTCATTTAGGTCTACTTACTCCCGTACCAGTGTTTCTTGAGCTGCTGTAACTGCTTTAATTCTGTAATTCTTCTGAGCTACTAAAATAACAGAAATCTGAATTCTAGCTTAATCCTGACTCTAGCACTTTTAATTGACAGTTATTAATCTGCTAAATTGACAGGACATCACACACAAGGGTTCATCAGTACCTTATAACTGGAATATTTTATGGAAATGTACTTTCATTATCTCATGCTACCCATAATAAAACATGAGGGAGAAACTCTACCTAGTCCTTATTTTTTCCTCATGAAAATATTGCCATTCATTACTCCATCTGTAAAGCACCAATAACTCTAAGGCTGAAATATCCTATGAAAGAATCTGTCTTATTAATCTCAGATTTACAATCAAGCTTTATTATTTAACTAAACACTGTTCACTTGCATTGCAGCACAGTGTTAATAAAATACCCAGAACAAATTCAGAACACTACATTAAAGAAACTTATAAGAGATTGTATCAATCTAGAGAATACAAAGCCAAAAATGAAAATGCCCAGAACTGAGTTGGACTTGATAATCTTTAAGGTCTTTTCCAACCTGAGCAATTCTGTGAGTCTATGAGTCTGAGGTACAAATGCAGCATCCCCCAAGAACTGGCTCATATGGATGGGGAGAGGGAAGGAAAGCACTGGATGGATGCTCTGTCCCAGGGTTGGTGGCAGCTGCAGCAGTGGGGACCCAGCCAGAGGACAACTGCTGCAAGCTTCACCAAAGCTGCACTCATTTCCATCAGCTGAAAACATGGCTGCTGTGTTTGGAGTAGAAGAGTGTTCTGACCTGGAGAAAGATGTTGGCTGGCATGGGAGGATGTGTCAAACATGAAAACATGTAACTGAGAGTTGGCTGAGATTTGTCAGCCCTTTAGGCACTCGGTTGCTATCCATACCCATTTTCATCTGAATGCCTCTGGTGTGGGCAGATAAGGGTGGCACACTCAAGCATCTAGTTTAAATTTATAACTAATTCAATCTTCAGTGAGATTGGTCCCAGCAGATAAGAAATTACTGATTTTTGTTTTTTGTTTTTCTGTAGCTAACCTTTTTGTTTTTGTGCATTAAGCTGATTTTATTGAACTATTCAATCAATTTCAATTTCAACATGTCTTTCCAATTTGTCACCACATCTCCAGGGGCATCTGTTTGTTGTCCTACTGTTATTATTATTGTTGCAACTATTAAAAAATAGGCAGTCGCATGCCCCCTAGCATATGAGACATTTTCTTGATGGGGTTTTGATCACGCAGAATAATTCTGATCTTCTCTTTCTTCACAGAAGTGACATTTTAAATAGAACAGGATAAAAAAATACAGCATTAGGGTTTCACCAGATGGCCTTAACCCAGAGAAGTAAAATAGTTTCTGAATGCTTGCTCTGATGGTGATGCTGTGGAACCAAGGATATGACATCTCCCCTGAGGGGCTAGACTAAAAACCCACCCCACTGAAGTCACTGGAAGGCCCAGTGGCTGGTATTTTTAATAAATCTAGCAAATCTTCATGCTAGAGGAAAGTAAATGTGCTATTTCTACATAAATCAAGGAAAAAAAAATGCTGATCCTGATAAGTGCAGAGCTTTCAGTCTGACCTAAAAACTAAGAAGAGCTTTTGAAGGAAAAAATTATGAAGGAAAGAATAATTTAAGCAATTGCAGCAGATCTAATCTGTCTGCTCTTCTGTCAATCATCTGATACAGTGCTACAAAGAAATACATCAGCTAAATTTCAGAGGTTGGGAATCGGTTGGAGAATTGGTTCAGGTGGATAAAGGACTTGGTTAAAGTTAGGAGTGCTTTGTACATGGAGGCAGAACAGCTTGAAAGACAGGTAGCCAGATAATCAAATAACAGAAGCAAGAAGAGATTTAACAGTGCAAAACAGAACATAATGCAGCAACGGACCAGAACTCTGGGGGCAGCTGGTTCAAGGGACACAACCATTGAGGATGGGCCCATGTCCTGACCCCAGATTGTGCAGCAGGGACAAACACCATCAGCACACGCACTGTGCACAGGGTAGGCCATGCAGATGCAGCAATATTCACTCCTTGGGCCAAGCTCTGAGGGCTCATCTGGATGCTGTATATAATCCAGGTCACTTGTATGAGCAGCCTGGACCCGACCAGGTGCTGGGAGTGAAGAGCCCATCACCGGAGAAGAGCCCAGAAGAGCCTGGTTTGTTTGGTCTAGCAAATGAAGGCTGCTAGCAGATATGATTGCTGTCTATAAATACCTCAGGAGGATAAACACTGGGAAGGCAAAAGAGCAATTTAAACTAAAGGACAATGTTGACACAAGAACAAATGGATGTAAGCTGGCCATGAATAAATTTAAGCAGGAAATTAGTAGGTCCTTCACTGCTAAAGCTGTGGGATGCTGGAGCAACTGTCTAGCACAAGGTCTGGGGAGAAAAAATGTTCAAAAGAGTATATTAAATCAGGTGTAAAGCCTTTTGGGTCTAGGTAGAAAATACGACAAATTGAGCTAAAGCCAAAACAGGTTCTCTCTGTATTCTCTATGTTCAAACAACTTTTGAAGATAAAAAAGCCCACCAAACCCCACCCCTTTCACAAGGTTTTTGTGTGATGATGGTTTCAGACTTCACACTGATCTGTATCACCAGACCAGCACTTACCCAGGCATGGAGAAAGGAAGAGATGCCCCCTCCAAGTGCAGCTTTGGGCTGCCTCTGCCTGTTGGGGTGCCAGACGGCCCTGCAGACACTGCCTCACACCCTTGGCACACACACAGCCCTACTGAGACAGGTTTTGAACAAATCGTATTCAAAGAAAAACATCTACAGAGCAGAATAGTTTTTAAATGAAATCGTAGCAACAAAGTGCTATCTGTGAACCCAATTTTCACATATGCGTGCCCAATAATTTTAGGAATATGGCTGCTCCTGGATTACTCATGCAATTAATATAAATCATACACGTACTGGGTAACTGTGGATGCCAAAGTCCAAAAATGTGGTAATTATGTGATTAAATTAATCTTCATTACGGACAAAAGGTTTGCAAAATTAGGACCTGCATTTTCAAAGCTCTGTACAAATATTGTCCAATTAATTACCACTTCCTGGGAAACGTATGACTCACTACATTTAGCATCCTGTCTAAAGCAAATAAGGTTACCAGGATGTTGCTGTGGGGTTTATTGAGAAGGAATACAGTGGTGAAGGAGATGGAAAATCCGAAGTTGGAAAAAAGTCCTATTTCCTCTCATGGTTATCCCTACCTTTTCTTTATAAACTTTTCCAACTCCCCTGCCTTTTGCAGTGCCAGTGAGAACACAGGATGTTCCTCTGGCTCCCTTTCTAAATCAGTTCTTTACATGCTGGTGAAAATTTGATGTTCACTTCTTTGGTATACGACAGTAGCCCGTGAACACAGTAATAAATACTGCACCACAGCCAGGAAAGTCTATTTGAAAAGAAATACCCCAGACAGTCACATGACTCTGGCAGAAGTGCTTTATCCAAAAAGATCGAACGAACATCATTTAAACAAAGCTCACAGGCAGAACCTTGAGAGCATCTGCAATGCTCCCTATGGTTAAATATAAAGGCAGATTTCCAGAAGCAGCCCCTGGGCTGGGGGCTTCGAGGAGGCAGCTTTGCTGATGCTGTCTGCAGAGCTCTGTCTTGGTGTCCAAGCCTTTGATGGAGCTTGACCTTTTCTTTTTCCACATGCAGCATAGCACTGTGGTAGGTATGCAGCACCCTCAGCAGACTTCAAGCCCTTTGAGTCTTAATACACACTCTGAACTAAAAGGATGCACTCTGCTTCATCCCAACATCTCTATACAGGTCCAGGCACCCTCAGAGGTGCTCCATGCTACTAGGACAGGTGCAGAGGATCCTACTTCTAAAATGGGCCACTGAGATCACTAAGATCCCCAAGTCCAACCCCAACCAATCCTGCTGTGTCCATGTTTCTCAGTGCTGAATCTCCATGGTATTGGAACACCCGCAGAGACAGTGATCCCACCCCCACCTGGGCAGCCTCTGCCACTCCATCACCCCTCTTTCTGAGAGGAAATCTGCAGTTTGCAGATTTGTTTAACCCGCTCAAAACCAGCAGTCACACAATCAATCCTTCCAGCTTGGCCCAGGTTGAGCATTGAATTTTAAGTGTAAATGTGCCCTGTTTCAACTCAGCAGCTATTTTCTTTTCCACGTGGCTGCTTCAGAAAGTGAAACAATGCCTGGTGGTGTGTACAGCAGCCAGCAACAGCTACCCCTTCACTTCCATACAGAAGCAGAAGGAAGCATTTAAGTTACCTGAAAGAACTACGATCACAGCGAGGTTATAAAATCACAGAGAGCTGGAAGACCCTCTGGGAGTTCGCTCTGCTTGGCCTCCCAGCAGTGTCAGACCAAGCAGTTCAGCTCCTGCTGCCCCTGGCTGCTCTTTTTGTGCTCCTCAGGCAGTGGGAAGTGAGAGCGGAACCCCTCCTTAAGCACACCCCAGGTACAGTGCTGCCGTGATGGTCACCATCTGCCCCCTGCATCCGCAGCCCTGGGCCAGGAGAGATGTGAGCTGGATGGGATTGCTCACCTCCCCTGTGTTACTGTGGAAGCTGTGATCCTGCTGAAGAGCCGGCTCCAGGAGTGGTGTTATTGAGTGAGAATCTCATCTCTGAAAGCGAACTGCTAGTTGTCAGGGATACCAAGCGAAGCTTGGACATATCAACTCCAAACACTAAAAAGAACCAAAACAAAAACAAGGAACTGCAGCAGGGGACATCCAAATAGCTGAAAACGGTAGCACAGAGTGTTGGTCCCAGTGGACCATTTTCCTTATTTTCTTAATGTTTTGTGCTACCAATACATACCAATACACGTGTGTAGGAAAGACTCTATTAAACAAGAACTGAGATTCTTTTGAGTGCAATTCATCTGAGTTATACTTCACAATTTTTAATTTTTATTTTTGAGTGATGTTTCTTCCCGGTGGACCAGACACTGAGCCTGGGATCTCAAGGCTTTGGAAAACACCCAGGCTGAAACCCCATGGTGTTGAGACACATTAAGAACAGCAATGCAGACAATCCTGGACAAAGAGAGGGACCTACTGGAAACTGCATACAACAAAACATCCACAGACACAGATGCACTGTGCAGAGAGTTTGTCACACTCTGTCCCCAGTTGCCCTCCCTATAAGGCAATGGTGAGTTCTCAGGTATGTGGTATCCAAGATTAGTACGAATGCAGGCTCTGTTTAACCCCACACTCATTCTAGATTTGGAGTTGCAAAGGGTGAATATGACAAGAGGTCACATCCTTTTTATCTGATATTTGACCACAGGCAGAATGTCAGAACCTGAATGTAGAAAAACTTCAACCCACCCAATTCTTACATCCTATCTGAAATACTGCATTAAAGTTTGCTCAAAATCTAAAATTGTACCACTACTCTGAAGATCGTGACATTATTTTCCAGTTTTGGAAGATTTTATAATATGGACATAATATTTGTTGGGATTCTTCTCTTTTTTTGGGATTCTTTCTCTTCTTTTTTCACTCAGCCTTGGAAAATTAGACACCAAGCCTGGAGCAAACAGAAAATAGGGACTGGGCTGTTTTCAGAAGATAAGTATGAAAACAACAATAACAGCAAAAGAAGTACCCACTGTTCTGGAACATTTTTTTTTTTCATTCTTGAAATGTTTTATTTACTGATGCTGGCACTGATGGACCTAATCTGTTTCCACGCCTCAAGCAATTCCATAAAGGCACCCAGGTTGAGTCTATTGAAGCTATTCAGGCACTACAGACTTACCTCAAAATTATTATCAGAATTATTACCAAAACTGTTATCAGAAAACCCACTGTAAGAATATCTGTAGTCCTTAGACAGTATTGAATTTCCTGAATAGGAAGACTGTCAGTAAATGAGCTTCTCATATGGTTCTTATTTAATGCGTAAATTAGAATCACACAATCATTAGAAATGGGTTATATCTCATTCTTCAGTGATCAAAATGACAGATCAGACACAAGACCACAAGGAAGTAGGAGAAGAATAAGGAAAATAAATTACATGCTGCTGATTGTCGGCACTGATAGCCATGCGAGGGGGTGACAGTGAGCTGGTACGAGCTACAAATAAATTCCATTAAATAAAAAAAAAAAACAGGAGAGATGACTAATATCTTGGATAATGTATTTTGATTATGACTACCACCACTGAGTTGGTGCCAAAAAAGAGGTGGGCTGTGATTAAGGCTGCAGGCTGCAGCGTGGGTTTCTTTTGCATTTTCCCAAACACTCCCCCGGCGACCTTTAGTGGGTCATTTAATTTTTTTCCTGCGCCTCCAAGGAATTGAAAATAACACTTCAAAATAAAACGAAAACACTGTCTTATCTCACAGCGATATTGCGAGAATAAAATCCTTTCGTTTGCGGGAGCACTCGGGCTTTGAGAGGTGGAGAGCTGCAGAAGGACCCATCGCAGTGTCCTTCTGCTGGAGGGAAGCATCCATGCACCACTGCGGGAGCGTTCCTCTGGACCTCAGCATCAACAAGAAGCAACTCAGACCAAGCAGACACTGCTTTCAATTCACGTCGATGTTTTGCAGGCTTTGTGCCCCAGAGACGTCAGGTCATCTTGCAAAGCACTTAAAAGGAGACCTGAGGAATAAACCTTCCATCTTTTGGCTGAGGCAATTTTTGTAAAACCGTGAAATTACGTCCAGTTTCTCTTGGACAGGAAGAGACAAGCAATAGTTCAATGTCTAGGTGGTCACAGAGCGACTGTCACTGCTGAGAGGTGCCCTTTGGAAAATCTGCCAGCATTAAATTGATGCTGCTTGCAGTTTGTGTCTGCCACTTTTTGACAAAAGGAGCGAGAGTTGAGAGAGGGGAAAAAAAAAACACCAAAAACCCCAGGCAGACCACAGGGATGGGAAAGCAAACAACAGTCCAAGAAAATGAAAAAAACGAGCTTCTTTGGACTGGCGCAAAACCCAGTTCTTCCCATAGCGTATCGTCCTGGTGGTTACCCAAAGGCCAGGCTCATGGAAAAAAAAAAACCTCGTTATGTCCACTGCACTTTTATAAACCGCAAAACCTTTACTGTCAAATGCTGCCAGAGCAATTTAATAAACAGGGAGAATGCCTTAATGTATTCTGAAACCTGAAAACCACCCATCATTAGCCCCACATGCTGTTTTCCTACTTCCTCTGCTTTAAGCCATTTAGCTGTTGCAGCTGCTTTTCTTGTAAGCCTGACTTCTGTTTTTATCAGCCTGATTTGTTTTCTGGTCTATCTGGCTTGATTAAAAAGAGGAAGAAAAGCCTCTCACAATCCAGGTAAAACTGCCTTCTTTAAGCTCTCTTGGGCTGGAAGCATGAAAAAGATCATCAAGAGGATCAGTGTAGGTCAATAAATATTAATAATATTGCTCATGATTTATACTTGGTCTCATATTTTTGTGCAGACAGCCTCAAAATTCCATGCTCATGGTACTGTTGCTATAGTCAGACCCCTTTATTCTGAGGTCTTCTAAATCCTATCAATGCGTCAATTAAACAAAATGAAACCAATGTGATATATATTCAATGTAATATATTCAAACTATTTTCTCTACTCCTGTCTGTTTAGACCTGACAGAATGGTGGCAGACAGGAGACAAACCTTGAGAGTCTGTATGGTGTCAGCTCTGTATGGTCTGGATAAAATAAGCGCATTTGGTGCTATTCATTATTCACTGCTGAGAATTATTCCATCACTTTTAAGAAAAAGCTCAGCTAAGTTCTTGCTAGCTGCATATCGTATATGCCTTCACCCCTATGAATTGAAAGGAACATCCAAATAATGGAGGAACAGGTTATAGTTGGAAAAGCAGCTGATTTAATTAAATTTGGCAGAATGAAAGGTTAGTGGAAAACAGTCAAATAACTGCAAAGAGATTAATGCGAGATGTTCCCAATTGTATTTCCCTTAAGAGCTGTTCTACACAGTATGGGTGGGGTCATGTTGTGTCGATTTGCTGAGAGAATGTGACAGAATTACAGGAAAAGAAACTCGGTTTGGTTGTGAAGTTGGAAATACTAATGGGGGTTCTGTCAAAGACAGTTCTGGCTTTGTTTCACTGGCTTTTAAGAGGGCTATGCTCTCCCAAGTACTGTGACAAATACCTCAGATGGGATCAGCTGGGCTGGGTAAGTTAGTGGAGGCACAACTGGAAGACCATCATGAGAACTACACCTGGGAGAAACACGGATCAATACGTCCACTGTCTATGGAACTGACTCAAGGGATGGAGTGCCACAGGACACGCAGCTAAGAGTCCCCTCTGCCCACACCACTTCTCTCCTCCACAAATCTAACTCCCAAATCCACAGAAATATGGCAACCACACTGGTAAAGCAGCAATTCTAGAGCTGCTTTGTACCGTAGTGATCCAGCAGCCCTTGCTCCGCCTGCAGCATGGGTGATCCTTGAGCTAACCTGCAGGCCCTGCTGGGGAGAGAAACGTCAACTCTTGTGTGAAAACAGGTGCAAAGGAGGAGATCTGCAATGCCGTGGGAAAAACAGACCAAAGCTTATCCTGTGAGTAGAAGAATGCTCCATGACATGAAACAATGATGTCTGAATGCGAACAAGATTTGATCTTGTTCAGTATGTATATATTAATAACATCAAAGACATAACACATGGGGAATGAAAATCTGCATCGATTCAGTGCTTCGTGGTTGCACTGTGTCCTGGAGGAGAAAAAGGGATACAATCCATACTGAATCTGATGGACAAAATCATGCAAGAAGAGAGCAAAATACGGTAATAAACTCTGGGATAACTTAACAAATGCAACATAACTACAATCACTTCAACGTTACAAATCACTCACTGAACAAGATCTAAGATTAATGGAGGATAAAATGTTATACTATGGAAGCAAGGCATTTAGGCAGTTTTTTAGAAGCTAATTATCCTAATGTTTATCTGTAGATCTACCAGATAAATACAAAAGTTTTTTTTTAATTAAACACCGCACTAATGGATTTGAGTGAAGCCGTGTTGTACTCTTACAAAAGGAAGGCCACCAAATAAAGGAAATTTTTGCAGAGAGCAGTCAGCAGTGCATGCTCACCATGGAGCCTGCTGATGTTCGCAGCACCCTGGGGTGCAACACTTGGGGAATGAGAAGCAGATAGACCCCAGAAAAATACCAGTGACTACATTTGACAGTCATAGGTTTGCAGTGGAATGTGTCTGCAGGGAATTTGAGACAACAGCTTTTGATGACAATGTCTGCAACTTTTGTGGTTTGGGTTCAGTTGTGTGCAGAGCTTGCTGCTCCAGGGAGTAACGACCTGTACAACTCAATGCACTACCTGCTTGGAAGGCTTCAGACAAGATTAAAAAAAAAACTGGGGAAGCGAGGAACAGGAACAAACAGCTTCATGATGAACTAAGAAACTGCTGATAAGTGAAACGGTTGCAAAACTGGGCTGGCAGAGTGCCACTGTGAGCGTTCTCCGCGATGTGCAGCAGTTTTCCTTTCCGTATTGGGGCTGTCAGCTTTAATCGGATCCCCCAGAGCAGTGTCACTGTCTGTCCAGGTGAAACTACAAAAAAGCAATCGTTATCATCCTGGAAACAAGCACTCCATGTCAGCCATGGGAGGAGAAGGTGTTTTGTTAAGAAACGACTCCAGAAGTGTTTTGATATACACAAAGTATGAAAGGTAAAGCCTGTATTTATTAATTTGATATGAGAAGGAGCAGACCAAGAAGGATTTTCTATAATCCCTGAAGGTCCCAGCTGTAAAAGAGACCTTTGCCAGGGTAACGTGGGCCCTTTCCATGACTGAATATATGAGGATGGTGCGGTGGCCATGAGCCACTTCTGTAACTGAAGGCAGAATTTAATTTTCTCAGATCACAGCCTTAATCAAACAGCATTTAATTTCTATGCTTTTTGTCATCTAAGGGATGTGTCAAAGGCTTTTAAGTGACCAGAAACACGTTCCATCTCAGCAGGGGAAAACTTAAAATGGAGTCAGCTCCATAGAGACCCCATTGCCAACCAACCAGATTCGTGCAGTGTGGAATTAACTTCACCTTGCCACAAGGTACGAAAGAGAAACTTGCCAACCATCTTCATGTGATAAAATGTAATTTTTGCAGTTACGTAACTGGAGAAATGTAGCAGATTTTTGGCTATTTGCTGCAAGAGGGAGTTTCAGCATTTCATTTCTCTCCAGTTCTGGCTCCGTTTCCTCTTAAAAAATGTATGGAAGAGCTGAATTTCATGCAAGAAGCAAAATGACCCTGAATTCAGTAGCATACATTATAAGATATTCAAAAATAACAGACTGAAATGAAAAATCGCACTGCATAATTCTGCCAAGATAATTAACCCATGACCTGATCATCTATGACGCTGCACTGACAAGCTTACTGCTATACTGTAAATAATGCTGGCATATTTTATTTTCTTTGCAGGCACAAATATTGACAAATTCATCCTCATTAAACTTCTGTGAACTGGGAATTATCCCCACTTCTCAAACGAGGAACAGACAGAGGAACTAAGGCTATCTTTTCAGAGGCATTCATCAGTTTGGGGAGCCCAGGCTGAGATGCTGAATACGGTTTTAAGCTTTCTTCACACACAGAACTATATTGATTAAATCCATACTGGCAATGTTACTTCCTCTCTCCTCACCCTCAGCTGAGACTTGCTTCTATGTACAAGAAACATCCTTTTGCTGAGATGCACCAATTTCCTGAGCGGAATTACTTATGGCAGAAAGAGATTTTTTGCCATTGTAACTAGATCCACTGTAAAGTTTTGGCAGCAGTTCATCCCTTTATGCTCCTAACTAGAACTAGCCCAGCAACAAGAAAGTGCAGACTAAGGATATATATGAATTCTACTCTGAGACAGGCAGGGGTATGGATCTATAGTGCTTTAGCCATGTCTCAGGGCCTGCTCCCACCTCCACCCACAGCCCACCTCAGGCTATCACATGTTAGCTGCAAATGATAGTCCCTATTCTATTCCTGATACCTTCTGAAAATTAGAAAGGACATAGTACTATATGGTATCAAGAACTCCTCAAAATGAAGTGTTTTTGCTTTGGTTATGATGTGCTCCACCATTGGGGCTCCATGTGGAGCTGGTGAGACCATTCTTTCCAGGCACAATGTGAAGGGAGGACCTGGCCCCTGGTCTCTCCTGAGAAGGAGCTCAAGGAGGACCTGTGATAAGTATGTGTCAAGTGTTTTGTGAGATGGATTAACTGCCTATGGGGAATAAGGTGAAATTGTGAAATGTATGTAATTTTATTGCATTTGTGTCCCAGAGGTGAAGAGGTTTTATCTCATCCCACCAACTGCAGTGTTTACTTTATTCTCGGCTAATGGAAGCTGTATGGATTTTTTATTTCCTTTTTCTCGTAGCAAATGTCAGAACAGTCCAGGTTTAGAAACATTATTATCTGACAGCAGAAACAAAGTGCTAACTCAAACCTGCTGCAACAGGTCCTTACTTTGAATCCTCGGGGTCCCCGACTAAACCATTAGCCCACAGAGCCACTGATTCAGATGACAGATGTTGCACCAGATGAAATCAGTCCTATCGCTGGGAAGGGGCAGGTGTGGAGCTACAGCACCCATCACAGGGATGATATTCTCACTGCTTCAAACAGAGCAGAGCATCCCAGGCTGGGGATACTGCTGGCAGTGCTGAGGGTACACCCGAGGGAGGGGAATTACCCAGTTAATACCATTCTGCCTGATGAGTGAGTCCAAGGAGAGGGCATGCTGTCAGTGCTCTGGATAGGCACGGGGAGGATGCAGAAGCATCTCCTTGGGTAGTTTTCTCGTTGGCTTTTCTGGGCACACAGCAGTGAGCCTGCTGTGTGCAGCTGCATTGGGGCAGGTTTCTGCTTTTGGGGCCGTGTGTACAGCATGGGGAAGGATCATGCCTTGGTGGTTTTGCAGAAGAGAAAGGAGCAAACAAACAAAATCAACAGATGGAAATCCTCAGACGGAAGGGGACATACTGGTTATTTATTTGAAGTGCTGCTGAGGTCTAACACAAATTTTCAAGAAGTGTTCCATTTAGAACTAGGAGTGGTTTATTTAGACCATGTTTTCTGTTTATTTTCAATAATTTTTCACAGCAAAGTGCATTTGCTACCAGTGCTCATTCTGAGCATCTTCGATTGTATATTCCCCAGCACTATCCTGGTTGCTACGGAGACAACAGAGATTCCACAAACAACAGCAAAGCTCTTCAGGTGTGGAAGAAATGCACAAAGGAGAGAACCATCCTGTGGAAATGAGATATTCCTGCCCTTGTACACAAGTGTGGAAGATGGGTGAGGGCTATAGGGCGTACGATGTTCTGGGCCCTGCTTCTCCCCTTGCCTCCATGGCACCGAGCTGCTTTTCTGACTGCACAAAGAACCATGTACCATATCATTCTAGACTCAATGCCAAAGAACATTTTCTACCTGGATTTGAATAATGTGAATATATTAATTAAAGTTGATAATGGCTGATAATGATTTCCATCAGCAGTAGAATGATGCTATATTTATCATTATCTCTGAGATTCTCGTACCTAGCTAATTTATACAGAGAAGACTTGAAGTAACGTGACTTGCCATCTTAACAACTTTTCTGATAACACCTTTAAAGTAACAGAACATTGTTTCCTCAGACAAACGAGTCTGTTTCTTGTTGTTTGATGGAAAGCAAAGAGAGGAAATCAAAACCCCAACGTTTCGCTTTGATCTGGTTACCCTTGAAAAGGAGCTAATTTTGAGATGTCACAGCATTGGCAAAAATCTATTTGAGAACCATCTCACATTTGTATTTATTACAGACATAGAATGCAGACACAAGTAGGGCTATAAGGAGATGGAGGGCAGGAACTGCCTCCTTCTAAGATACAACAGGAGGTACCTCAGAGCCTGGGAGCCCTGCACACACCTTCCCTGGCCTGAGCAGCAGTAGTTGGGCACAGCCATGGCTTGGGTTTGGTGGTACACATGGCTTCCCCTGGCCTTCAGGAAAGCAGCAACTCCCTTCATGCTATGCTCAGGAGTCTGTCAGAAGGGGAGCTTTGACAGCAAGAAGTAAGAAACTTCTTGTAAAAGCAAGAAAGGGTGAAGTAGGAACAGAGCTGGAAGATGTCTTCTGCAGCTCAGCCTTTGCATTGGATGGTGGGGAATGCCTGGGATCTTCCCTTGAGGAGGAAAAGAGAAGAAGCACCCAAAGCCTCACGCTTCTCCAGTGGTGGATCCCAAAGGCCTAAAACCCAGCAGGGCAGAATTCATGGCACAGCCCTTCAAGAAGGGAATGTACAGAAACACAGTCAGACACTGCACATCAGCCAGGAATTGTGCTTCCGTGGCCCTGGAACTTTAAAAACAGCTGAACCACCCCAGACTTGGGAATTTTTTCCCCCTTATTTATTTATTTATTCAGTGCCAAGTCACTGGTTATACACCTGCAGCTGAAAATTCTGGGAAAAAAAAAAAGAAAAAAAGAAGAAATACGCATTTGCTGCAAAACACATCCTGGTTATATAATGTGCATTCATAAAATATGAAGAACAGCTTCACTTTTAGCTAGTAAAGGCAAGACTCAGCAGCATCAGTAACTGATAAGCACAGGTCAAAAGAGCTCGCAACACTAACTACGAAGAAAACATTTTCAGAATTTCAGACTTCCTCAAAGCTGATGACATCACTGCTCATCGTCTCATCAGACCCAGACTCAGAGAACAACAACAGAAATCTTCTTAAATATTTGTTGTTAAGGTAAATCTAAAATGATTGTCTAGCACAATGTTAATTACATTGTACAGCAATCAAAACAGAGACACTGAGTCTAATGAATCCCTACTCTCACCTTCGGAACAGAACTGGAGTGTCTTGTTCACCTCCTTATTAGTCCATAAATATTCTAATTAGGAAGCGACTCCAGATGAATAGGATTAGCAATAAGGACATTTTAGACTAGGTACACAAGAGATACTCAAAACTCTCATGTCTTATCTAAGGCTCTCCTGACATTTATAATCATGTAGAAACGCTAAATTTACATAGCTCTGCCTAATTAGACATGGTTGCAATTATGTTGTGGGCTTTCTTTTTTTCCTGCCCAAGTATGACTTACACTGTCAAAACAGGAAGCAGGAACTGAATAGAAGTGCAGCAAGAAATAAAGGTAATTTCTGTTTTAATTCTTTTTCTTCCCAATTTGAAATTCACATTACAAACCCACATTTTAGATCCCAGGCAAGAGCTGGCTATTATGGATCTAACTCCAGATCACTGTTGCTTCAAATGTAAAAATGAGCTTTAATCAGTACAGCTTCAAGAGTGGGTACTAAAGCAGGCCAAATTCTGTGAAAGGTCACACGTACACTGCAAGGAGTCAGTGGGATGCTCCTGCTCTTGATGAGAGGAGGAAGCAAAGCTCCTTGAAACTCTCCCCCTGCCTATGTATTTTGCTGACCACTTTGTGCTTTTCAGATTGAGTCCCTCTCTCCAGTCAGAAAGAGCTGCAGTCTGGCATTGCTGAAGGAATTCTGCCTTCCGTGGTCTTCAGTAAGATGGTGAGAAGCAGGTAATCCATCAGACTGTATTTTCTGAGCAGCAACTGCTGGCATTATTGGGCAGGAAGCTGATAAATGATGTGTACATTGTAGTAACTGAATTTCAATATATTGTCTTTGGTGTCTATAATCACACACAGAGTTCTTTTACCTTAGCTCAGACATAATTCAAAGTAAGTGCTATGCACGCAGTTCAACATGGACATGAGAACTCATAGGTATCGGCAGACATCTCCTGCATGGAGGAGATGGCCATACACACGTATGGACTGCCAGGACGGGGCTGTTAGGAAGTTTCTAGGGCAAACAGCCGCAAATCCATTTTATTGACTGTTGAAGGTCTAATTCTCTCTGCTCCTAGAGACGTTGTTTATCAGAAAAGCTGCACCTTATTTGACTCATGTCACGTTTCAAGCTCCACGCAAATGATGCCAGCAGTGACAGAGCCCCGGGAAGCCGGGTGTTCTGGTGGCAAAGGTTAGTGGCCCTAAGCACTGCACCACGAAAGTATACTGTTTTTAATAAAGACTCAAGAGGAATAAGAATACAACCAAAGAATGTATTGAGAATCTCTGAGTTTAGCTGCTGGGAATGTCAGAGAGGTGGAGAAAAGACAGTTCTGCTTGTGCAGGTGTGCAAAAGCAAAAATTAATCAATTAAGAAACCAAATTACCTCCTTTTGCTAACTGAAGAGAAGCGTATCATACAGTAAATCGATCCACGCGAGCACACTCAAACTGTTCAATGGTTTAACAGGTCAGCAGCATCCACCACATCCAGGGTCAACCCAAAACCTGCTGAAGCCCAACTGCAGTCTTCCAATGAATTCTGAAGTCATGCTCCACTGAAATGGACAGATCTGACATGTTTCTGAATATCTGTATGAAATAAGGGCAACTGTCTGCTTCTAAAAGGATGTAACCCTATATTCTCTTTGGGTAGGATATCAGCCCGATGCCTGCTTTCTTATCAAGTTTTCTAATCAGGACTTGCATCAGTCATGATGGGTGGATCTGAAAGCTCATGATGACAGCCCAAGGAGTTGAAACAAAATCAATAACCATACAAACACCACTCCCATCCCCTGCTCTGCTATATTTAAGATCAATCAATATGCGTAAGTGACTAGCGCCAGGCACATCTGCACTAGTCTAGCACATAATCAACTTTGTCTTGTCTCATTTTAATATAATTTTCCACCATATTAGCAGTCTTTATGATATCCTGTCTTTTCAAATAGACATAATTCAGAATCACTACATAGCTCAATTGGACTATTTCAGTTGCATGCAGACCCACACACACAAATCCACTCTTAGGTGACGGCCTCTCCTCACTGCTGTGGTTGGGATTATAGATGCAGTCAATGGGTTTGCAAGGAGGTGACACCCGAGGCCCCAGCCAGCTGCCATCAATACCTCTGGCAGAGCAACCCACGTGTAGGTGTATATACATATCCTTAACAGACTGGGAAAAGAAATGAACAAACCTATCAAGGAACACGCTGAAGCACCCTTTAAAAATTGCACGCACTTTTAATGACTTGGGTGAGGGTTGCTGTTGCATGAATTTGTTTAACATTAACGTCCCTTGTTTGCTGTAAATTTCACACTGAGAAATTACCAGGGCAATTCTAATGGAGCTGAAGCCTACAGCTGCTCTCTATGATAAAGCAGGAAGTAATTATGAATTCCTCTGGGAAGCCACAGAAAGTCAAAGATCTTCCTCGGAAGCGTTCCCTGAGGAGCTGCTCGGCAGCAGGCTGCGAGGAGCACAGTCACTCCGTGGAGCTGGGCATGGGGTGAGTGGGATGCCCATGCTGGCAGCCACAGCACCATCAGCTGCCATTCAGTCTGAAGGGACTGAGAGCTGGAGCCTGCAGCAGCTCCTGCCATGAAGCATTCCAACAGCCACGGCAGAGCATGGAAGAGGTACTGTGTTCCGAGTTCAGGTGATACAACAGATCTTTAAATGCTAATGCAAGATGTAAACACCAAACACTGAGCTCATGGCTGAAGTTCTGACAGGTGTCTGCATCATGAGGGGATGCCGAAGGACATGAGCTGTCCCACTTAGAATGGCATTTCTAGGTAGGCTGCTCTGAATGTAATGCCTTCTAATTATTTCCATGGAAAATACAACAGATACAAAGAGCACAATAACATTGTTGGATAAAGCAAATTCTCAGCCAAAAAACGCTATTTTTCAACACAGCCACCATTAGCTGTGCATTTTTGTCAGCGATGAACAAGAGCCCGCATGCTGCACTTGTACAAATCTGTACTAGCAGAGGTGATTCACTGTTAGTGTCACCACCCACCACTTCACTGTGCTCGCATCCACTGTTTGGTCTCCATAAATGTTCAGCAGGTGTCAATGAATGTCATTAGGTGCTATGTTTTCCACATGGAGGAGTTCAATTCCACACCTTTGCCTCATACGCACTTTCATGTCAGACACCATTGTGTCAGAGTGCCCTACTGCAGCCATCCGTCACACGGCAACAACGTGTAATGGAATATTGGGGGGAAGGTTCAACCTCCACTGCCATCCCACCAGCATCTGCCTCTGAAGTCATGGGGAAACATAATTAAACAGGAGACATCAACTTTGGAGCAGCCAAAATATATCCCTCCGAATCCAGAGCTTATAACCTTTGCCAGACTCGACATGAAAAATGGAAAAAGGGCAAGAACACTGCCTGCAGAAACTCCTGTCACTGTGCACAGAAGACAGAGTGCTTCATCCCCTTTGCTCAGCAGCAGCACCCCGGCATTCTGAAGGTATGGCAGAGGAGCACAGCCCCAGCCTGCACCCGGCCCCCTGCACTGCTCCGAGCACAGCCCCAGCACACAGTCAGCTCGTGCTTCTGAGATGATAAAGCAGCTCATTCCCAGTACGGAAAGAGGAGAAACATAAGAAACAAAATCACCTAATGGAACAGACAGGCAGAATTTATTCTGTTGCTGCCCGTGCGTCACTCACAGTAACGCAGCACAGTGTACTTCAGGCTTGTTTGCTGAGAACAGATATAATTCTTATTTATAATGCAACAAAGGATAAAGCAGGTTGCAGGTTTTCTGGTTCTGATAAGTGACTCTGTGATTATTTCTTCAATAAAAGCCACCGTGTCTTTCAGATTATTCTTTCATGTTTCATTCTTGTTCGGAACACAGAAGTTGCAGAGGAGCCTCTCCGCGCCCTGAGTCACTTTGTTTATTTTCTCATTTGCAAAACCCAGGGGCCCACTGGAGAACACTTCAGGGGTACTTAAGAACTTCTGAGCTCTGGATTGAGCTGCGTGGACGGGGCTTGTAGTGGAACGTAAGCACCACACGGCTCTGGGAAGCGTCAGCGGTTATCAGGTAATTGCCTCCTGCGAGATGACGACGCGCCAGCAGCAGGCAGGGGGTGTTATCACGGTGGATCATGACACGGCACTCTCCTCGAATAGCAATCATCAGGCTTTCTGAATCAACAGTGAAGCATGATGCTGCTGGGAAGGCTGTCGGTGGCCCCCCAGCACATCAGCATGCTCCAGGAACGGCTGGCTGGGCTGAGAGGGGGTGAGAGATGTTAAATGAAACGTAAGCACCTGCTCGGACTTCCTACTTACTTTTAAATTTCTCTTGCAAAAAATCTATCCTGTTATTTACCTTGTCTTCTTTTAAGGTATCTCTCACCCTATCATTTAGAAACACAAAACACACTGAGATTGGGATTTTCCGTGTCAAAGTGTCCCATTGAAATTCAGACACCTCCTTCTCACAGTCTGTGCAATGCTGTGAAGTAAACAGGGCTTGGACCTCATTGCACAAAATCCCCCAACAAACTGTGTGTTTATGTAATGGTGTACATATTTAGGGCTGCTCCAGAGAGGTACAGCTGGTTAGACTTGAAAATAACTGCCTGTGTGAAAACACAAACAATAATTTATGGAACTTTAAATGAATTTTTGCAAGATGTTTTGATGCATTTTCCCTGAGTGCTCCCCTGCACATCTAGTCATTAACTACGCTGTTTACCCTACCTTATTTCCTACGGACTCTGTAAGAAAGCACCAGGTCTGTGCTCCTCTCTCAGCATGCCGCAGTACAGCATCTGGGGTCAGCATAATAATGCAAAATCCACTTCTCAAACCTGTCAGTCAGCCTTTGAAGATGCCATACTGCAGGCGATGGTCACTCTGAGTTACATTAATAGGTTCTTACGGTGAACAGCGGAATTAGCTCTCAGTAGAACATCCCTAAATACTCCTCCTGATACGGTAGGATGACAGTAGTGGCAGAGACCATACAGAGAGCTGAAGAGGCTCAAGGAGGAAAGCGGGTGGAGAACATTATGACAACAGTTTTTCATCAGAAGTCAGTAATGGAGAAACTGCTCCCAAGGAAAGGCATTCAAAATCTCTTACTTGAAGTTTATTCTCACACTGCAGAAGTCTCTTTTTTAATGGTTTGAGACAACTTTTTTAAAAATTGATCTTTCAAAATGCCAAACATCATTTTAGAAGGCCAATATCAATGTGACATTTCTGCTGCTATTAAAAAAAGTCTGTTTTTTTTTTTTCTTTCCAGATTTTCTTCTGATTGGTAATTACGATTTTTTAGATTCATTATTTTGACCTAATCTGGGGGTAGGGAACTCTTGTGGGGCGTTTCATGCCTCATCAGGATCATCTGCATAGATGGCTGCTGCTGCAGCAACCTGCACTGACAAGGATGTAGCTGAAATTTTCTCTAGCTCTCTCTTTCAGGTTGGATATAAGGAGAACTTCTTCTCAGAGGGAGCAGTGATGCAGTGGCACAGCTGCCCAGGCGGGTGGTGGAGTCACTGTCCCTGGAGGTGTTCATGAGCCATGGAGATGTGGCACTGAGGGACGTGGTCAGTGAGCATGGTGGAGTGGACTGGGGTTGGATGTGGGAATCTCAGAGATCTTTTCCAACCATAAGGATTTCAAGATTCTAAGATTCTCTCCAGCTTGTGTGCTCACAGAAACACTGCTGTGACAAAAGCAGCTCCAGGTGGGCCATCTACCAAAGATCCATCCAATGTCCTTAGGTTTCCCTGGTCTGCAAGGCTGTTTTACCAGCACTAGTAATGCCAGCTCACAGAATTGAGCTTAGACACGTTGGTGTGAGCTTCAGCCAGGGTTGAGATTTCTTTGTGTATTGATGATACATTGAAGCCACGTGTTCATTCGGCACTTCTCCAGCACGTGCTGGAGGATGCTGCCTTCACTTCTCATCTCTAGAGCAGATCTTTGGATAGTGAGGAATCCTGGTAATCTTCTATGTTTTTCTCTTCATGCTTAAAGATGTACCCATTCAAGCCACATCTACCTGCTGATTTGCAAGCAAATGCTGTTCATTACCTGTTCTGCCAAACATCATGTCTTGTGGTATCAAACATCTAGGGGGGAAAAATGCACATAATTGACAAATCTAATAATGCATTTCCTATCACAGTCCTCTGCATTGCCATGGCCACGAAAAGATGGAATCAGCCAAGATGAAAGCGCTCTCAGGGCTGAAGTTTAATGGCTAAAATAATTGCAGAAACGTACACATCTCCAAAACAAACCACTTTCCAGAATGAATAATGCGTCGAGTAGCCTCTCATCTACTACTTCAGTTCACCTCAGTACAAGCTCTCCTGTGAGCAAAACACATCCAACATTCTGTAGGATGTTTCAGACCCTGTGGATCTTCACAGCTGAGACATTTCCTCACTGCTGCAGACACACTGCAGGGTTTGTAGACCTAAACAAAGAAGGATGCATTTCTGTTCCTCTTATCTCTTTGAAATTCTCCTTGAGAAAGCGAAGGCAGAGCTTTCTAAGTGAGCATTTTATTTTGCACGTGTTTGCTTGGGTGATGTCAAATCCTCTCCTTGGAAAAGCAAGGATCTACCAGAAAAGTGATACCAATTCTGCAAAAGTTGACTTACAAACCTTGCCTCCCACCAGTCTACCCCTGGCTGAGCATCTGTCCGAATTTTAACCATTGAGATGAGATTCTTCCTTTTAAACCAAGTTCCATGTTGGTATGGATATGAAACTGCAACCTATTTATTTTTCATAAAGCTGTATAATTAAGACTGTAAAGGCCAACTTACTGAATGCCTGGGTAATATGAGTCACCGCGTTTTATTCAATTAGTCCCCCTTCTAAATTTTAGCCATTAGATATAAGGTCACTCAGTATGTGACCTGTTTACTTTAACTGAAAACTACATTTATTTTTCCAGCAAGTCATTCAAAACAGAAAGCACTTTAAGCATAAGAAATGAACTGCTTGAATAAAACATAATTGTACTGACACATACTCCACTTAATGAGGATTTCTTACATCAAATCCCCACTGATTTTAAAAATTGGAATAAAAGAACAACAAGGAAAAGGAAAATATTTAGCCTAAAATATAGAGTGAGATTACTGTGACAAGAGAACAATGTCTCGCAGCTCTGCTACTACCAGCTCCTAGGTGCTTTAGTGTGAAGTTCTGGGAAAAGCAACACACATCTCGCATGTGACACTGGGTTGGCATTATCCAAGAGATCCTCTTGCAGTCTGTAATCAGTGGAGAATATTCCAAAGTGTGGTACCTGACGTTGTGTGCGATGACTTGTAGTCCAGTGATGCTTTGAACAAGAACAGTTGCTCTCCCCTTCAAAGAGCTATCTTCTGCACCATTTTTGGATACTAATTTGTACAGAACCCAATGAATTTTACAGCATTAATGGTGCAAAATAACAAACTCCCACATTTGTATCCCCTTTTCACACATTTTGGTCTTTTTGGAAATATATTACTACCCCAACAACTACATGCCCTGCGATCCTGACACTATTCCAGATCTCTGATGAGTTGCATTACAGGCACTAGATACACTACTGCTTTAATTCTGGCTTACAGAGCACACAGTGGTCTCTCCTTTGTTTATACTGATAACTTTCCATTCAAAGGGTACTTTCAGAACACAGGACTCTGTCTTCTGATGGTGATGTGCCTCTGCATTTAAGCTTTCTTTTTCTCATGCCCTGTTAAGAAAAGTCGCTGCTGCAGACTGAAACATCCTGTTACTCATTCATTCTCTAAAAAATGCATCAATGCTAATATTTTAATAAGAAATGTAGTCAAAGATGCTCATAGGAATGGGTTATGTTACTAAACAAATACTACAGTAAGTAGAAACAAAGAGTTAACGAAGTCTCTCTTTAAAATGCTAATAACAGACAATGGTCTGTGGATAAGTTAATTAGCGGAGCCAGCTTGTGTTTAATTATTTCACTTGACCTGGTGCAGATTTAGACAATAATCCCTTTAGAGAGGGGAATGGGCTGCTGGAAAGTATGTGATGCATCAGAAAAAAAACCTTTAAATCTGCCTGAGCTGAGCAGGTAGTCTTCTATCTAAAATTGGAAAGATACACTAGTCTCTACTGTACGACAAGCTCAAATGGAAAATGAAATGCAGGTCTGAACCAGAGAGATTATGCTAAGGACCCGGTGAGCTTTCCACTCCGATACTTAATTTTTTTTTTTTCTCTTCCCATTCAGCTGGGATTTTACTATTGAATAATGTATAAACCGACCCACTGTAGAAAGAGGTGGGATTTTATGAGCAACTTGAAACAAGTGCAACCAGACTGTACTAGAACTCTCACAACATACTAAAATGTGTGTGAAGAAAGAAAAGGGTTTGTAGACTGATTAGTATACGTGGAATTTTCATACAGGAGAGGCTCTGAAGATTTCCACATTTAAAAAAAAAAGAAACCAAACCTGATTAAGTTGGGTATCAGTCCTATTCTTGCTCAGACTCTATAATCAAATCCAATTAAATTCAAAGGTTTTTTTATCTGAGTAGGTCAACCCCAAATCATGTAGCTTTTCAATTTGATAACAGCTCTTCAGCAGCATGCCCAAATACGAATAAGAAGTCATTACAGTTTAGAAAGTGAATCAGCACCATCTCCTGAAGGAGCTGTAGCATCCACATGCCAGCAATACCTGAAGGAAGCCAGGCAGATACAAGAGAGTCTAAGCCAAATGAAAAAAAGGAAAAAAAAAAAAGATAAGAAGCCAGAACCAAAACTGAACTGGGACCTACTTTGGCAGTAAATAGCTTCATACACGATGTGTGAGTGTCAGTCAAAGGGTAGGACTCATTCTTAGTGGAATTCACTCCACGGGAGATGTTAACTGGTTGTAGGTTAACTTCATAAACTCATTCTGTCTGTTCTGTGGCTGGAGTATCCTCCTGTATGTACGTACGTTCAGACAGGACGTGGTGCACTGGGACCTGAGATGAAAAACTTCACAGAACAACTAGACTGATGAAAGCAGCATTGTTGTTCCATTTGATTTTCTTTATTAAAAATGTAACGTGATGGGGAATTAAATGCTGGGACAAGAGCAAGATAACTGCACGCCACCTGTCAGGTGTTCACTGCAGAGAAAAATGCTGCGGGGCCGAGGTGGTATCCCCATCAGCACCTCTGATAGCCACAGGTCATAAAGCTCTTCATCATAGAATCGTGACAGATGAAGCCCCCTCAGCCTCTGCAAATGTAAAACCAACCTCTGAAACTGATGGCATGTCCAAAAAATGATGGGTCCTTCCTTGACCCCCATGAACCACTGTGATGTTCTCCTCCCTTGAAGGGCAGGAGCCAGGTGGGGAAGTTTCATTGCGCTCCTGTCATGAATAGAGCACTTCAGCAAAGCCAACAGCAAGGCAAAGAACTGCTGGAGGTGAGTTCAAAACCAACATCAATAAAATGTTAGAACAGAGAGGGTTTGTAGGACTGCTGTCCTGGCAACATGTTGGCCATGATTGTCTGAATCCCAAAGAATTCATGGCACACAGCTGAAATAACAGCAAAGGCATGATAAGTTTGCATGCAAACCATCAGCTTCAGCAGCTCCCTTAACCAGCTAGGTGCTGTCTGGCCATGCTATTGCAGGACGTGCAAACTGCTCCTTCCCCAAAAACAGAGGTGTGAGGACCAACAGCTATCGGTCAGGGGCCAGCAATGCAGGCTGCCATGAAGTGTGCTCTGCTTGTCCAGGCACCGTGATTAACTGTGTGGTCTCTGCTCTGCCCTACTTCCTTCATTACTGTTTATCTTTGTTTGTCAATGTTATTAACTTCCTAAAGCCCTAGTAACAACAGGGTCATTAGTGTTTAAGCACAGGGAGGAGAGTGGTGTAGAGAAGAAACCAGAGCTAGGCTGAGCTCCTGCTTACACAAACCCAAATCCACACTGTGCCAGCAGGTCGGCACCGTTTGTCCAGCCCATTGCATTTGTGGCCTGATCAACCTGTAGCTGTTTTTTTTTTAAAGCTCTTTTCTTCCTTCTGTCATCTCCAACACCCAGCCCCCCCCTTTTTTTTTTTGGTGTGACACTTGCTCATGTTTTTATCTTCCAGACCCTCAGCTCTATCAGTTTCAATGTTCTACTTAGCTACCAGTACTACCTAGCTGTCAGTTTTATTATCAAGAAAAAACAATAAAAAATAGTAAGCCATGAAGCAACTCTGGGGCCAACAGCGTGCAGAGCAGACCCAAGCCCTCCTCATCTGCTAACTTCTGCTACGTCAAATTACTACAAGTGGCCCTCCACTGGGTGCACAATACATTTCCAAAGGCACTAAATGGTGTTAACAAAATGAACCTTCTTTACTGATGAATGGGAGTGCTCCTTTCCATAATTTGCTGAAAAAGGTCATTCTTGCCTATAATGAGAAAATGAAATGCATGTTGGAGTGATGAAGCAAGCTCAAATCAGTTCTACGTATGATACAGAAACATATACCAGAATCAAGCATAAATCTACCAGCTAAATTCAGCTTATGGCTAATCAGCTCATCCTTTGACAGGATATGCTGCTGTGGAAATGGGATAATTTTATAACTGAATAATTTAACCAGTTTTATCTTTAAGTGATAATTTCAGGCAAATTAATACATGAAGTCTTATTATTTATATATATTTTTTTATTACATGGACCTGAAAATTTGCTGTGTTTAAGAATAGCACAGCATTCAGTGATAAGGGATATTTATCAATGGCTTTCATCCCCCAGAATGTCTTTGTGCTTCACCCATCCCTGCGATGACATGTGGACCCTGTGTGGCTTCTCAGCAGCAGAGAGGTAAGAGAGGACAAGTGGGGCAAGTAAAGGTTTCTAATCAGCTGGGCACAGTGTAGTATTTTACCTGCTTACCTCTGTCAAGACTCTGATAGTGTATGTCTGGCTACTTCCAATCACTATTTGAATACTGTGAGAAGTGAAAAAGCTGCTTACCCATGGAAATAAAAGTCATGGGCAAACACCTGGGAAGTGTGCAAGTCTACAGTCTAACTATGGAGGTCTTCTGTCCACCTTCATAGAAATGGACTGTCCAGTCAGGAATATTTCCTGGTGCAGCAAGCAAGGCTCAGCCTTACCCATTTGCTGCAGTTGGTGTATTGGGTGCCTGGAAGAGACAAGCCCAAGTTAGAAATGTTGTATTTGGGCAATCTAAAACCAGTGGGATGCTGCCCACGGGATATTCTACAAAGGACAAATTGTAGCAACCAAAATACTGTTAAATGAATTCCCACACCTTGTCAGCATCTGAAATGAAGTCAGCAAGAATATTTTGAAAAGATACTGCAACGACCTGGAGATATCATAGAATCATTAAGGTTGGAAGGACTGCTAGTATCATGAAGTTGAATGGTCAGCCCAGCCCACCATGCCACTAAGCCATGTCATTCTGTGTGACATATACTCTTTTCTTGAACACACCCAGGGATGGTGCCTCCACCACCTCCCTGAGTGGCCCACGCCAATGCCTGACCGTTCTTTCCAAGAAGAAACAGTTCCTACAGATGATAAAACCAATCATTTCTCAGGCTTTGGAGGAGGAGGGTACCACATTATTATTTTTTTTTCTTTAATATAATGTTTCAAAATTCTGCTCTAACACAAATGCGTATTTGCACCAAGACCACAGTGTTGGAAAATAAATCAACAGTCTCTACCAATAAAGAGAATTTTCCTTCTCCTGCATCCAAATCCTGACGCTTCATCCATAAATAAAATAAGGTACTAACTCAGTTGCTGGCAAGCTCTCCCTTTTATCTTCCGCTCACTTAAGGAAGGCTAGCAACATCACATTTTTGGAAAGCCAAGTGTAGTAATCATAGAATTGGATTTCATGTATTTTTAAAAACATTTGCAGCAGCAGAGCTCAAATCATTTTTAAAAGAAATATAAACATTCAGAAATTCTGAGGAAGCAGCTCAGAGCTCCTGACTGCCTTCATTCCTTTAGCACCAGATGAACATGCTGGGAAGGGTGTCCTTTCAAAGGAAGGCTCAGAAAGTTACCAACATTACACTACAAGCACCGCAGAGCCAAAACACTTATTATCTCAAATAAGCCTGGGTGACATTTGAGATATCTCGACGTTTATTGGCCTGCCAGCAGAGCATGGAATCAACCAGCCCCTTTTCTCTCATATCACTTTTTTTTTTCCCTTTCTTTTTCTCCTTGCTTGCTCGAAGTCTGTGTTCATAAAATATTTAATGGAAACTCTTTAGAGATGATATTGCACATACTATAGCCCCAGTGCAGGTTTGCGGTACTACTGAGACAGATATTCTGCCCCAGAGAAATCGGAAGAGCTGACGGAGCTGCATCACTGCACTGCAGGCTCACAGGTGGCTGCCAGACCCCAGCACGAGCAGGGTTGGACAAACTGAGCAAACATGCATGCAGCTCTGGTCCCTTTGCCATTGTTATAAGGAGAGATGCTCCTTTCCAGAACTGAAAAGAGCATTACCAGTGTTCTGACTGTTTCTGAGCCCCAGTTGGGGACGGCCAACCCTTTTTTCACCTCTTGTTATTTTCTTCTGAGTGGAGAAAAAAAGAGCAATGGCATCTGGAATCCAGATAAACTGCTCAATTGAGCTATCAGTTGGTTAGCAGTTCCACCCATTTCTGCAGCAGCCCGCCATAAATTAAAGAAAATAGCATGGTTTCCTCCACCACTGAACTTTGCTACAACCTGCCCATCTCCCATGTTCACAGCCATCCCTATTAATTTTGTACTCCAATCATGATTTCATCTTTCCTCCCTAGGTTTCCTAAATCAGCTACAATTTTAGTTCGTTTTCTTGACATTTTCCCGTATTCGAGCAAGTATCTACTTTTAACATTCTCACTCAGCCTGGGTGTTTGAATGTACATTTGAACCTCTGGCATACACTAAATCCCTATCATTTTCCCTGTTAGTTCAGAGGCAGACGTTTCTTTGTTCCACCTTTGGCATTTTTCACCCTCAGGTAGCCAGCAGCTTAAATGAGACTACTGCCAACCTGTCCTCTTTTAATAATTTTTATGAAGTGCAGTCCAATTATCTTTATCTTCCTTGGGGATCCATTCAGTGGTAATGAGTGGATGGACACAGAGCATTGTAACCATATTTACATCCAGATGAATGGGAACCAGGTAAGATAAATTTAAAGCCATCAATATTTTAATCCCTCAGCTTTTCATTTTGCTATACTGCTTGTCAGACACATTTTGAGGGATCAGCACAATTTTAGAGGCTGAGTTTTTAATTTCCTTCTTGGTTTGAGGAAATGAGGGTTTAGAAACAGCAGTAAATGACATGAATTTGTCTTTAAATGGGTCTCTTGCAGGTTAACAGAAACACTTCTCACAACACAAAGCAAGATAGAAAGCTTAGTCCAGCTTCTTGGACATTTCTTGAATTGGACATAATGGAAGAAACCAATAAATAACAAATCCTTAAGTGGAGATGCTGAGAGCACTAGGTTAGAGAGCAAACAGAAGAGGTGCTGAGCTAGAAACACTGTTTTTGAAGCAACTTTTCTCCCTTTTGAAAGACAAAGGTTGGATCTGGAATATGGAGCTGTCCCCCAGGCAGCTCTGACAGTTCCTTTCACTCCAGCTTCAATACACCTCTGTACCACAGTAGCAAGGCAGAAGGATCGGACTTAGACTGCAAACTTGGTTTTCTTTCAACACTGCTTAAAATAACAGTTATAGGCACTGATAAACGTGTCAATAAGCATTTGGAGAAATAACTGGTATCCAGGGAATTTATCTTGTCTGTAGTAGTTTCAGCAGAATAGGTCAGATTTGTTAACATTTTAATTTACACAAAGCTGCATTCCAAATACTGCTCTTCAGCCCCTTTTCCTAATAGCAAGAAAATGTCAGTAGCTAAACCAAATTTACTCCTAATAGCTTTCTGAAGATTTGAGGAAAAACAAACAAAAACGAAACAAAACAAAAAAACAATCTGTGATACAGTTATGGGAGAGTTTAAAACATTTTTCAATTTAGACCCAATATAATTTTATGTTAATAAAATAGAAACTTTTTGTCAATTCCAGATGTAACCCTGAAAGGCAGTAGAGAGCACAGGGAACAAGCATGTCCCATAGCTGCAGGGCAGCCCCAGGACTGCACCCCGAGCAGCTTGTTCTGCTCGTTCACACTGTCCCTTGCTCACCCTGGTATCAGTTGTGGGATGCTCAGCACCAGATTTCCATACACAAAGTGCCACCTCGCTGTCATTTCCCAGACCTGCTGCAACACAAGGACTAACATGAAGCGTACGGTTATCCTGCAAGCTTTAATATCTTCCAGATGCAAGGAGATAAATCTGAAAAAATATCATCATTCCGGATTACCCTTTCCCCCTATTTATCACCTGCCTTTTTTTTCCCCAGCTTATTTCCTGAGATTAAAACCTCTCAACCTGCTATCACAACCCATGTCTCTAAAATTAATATAAACCTATGACCTTTCTTTATCTGTAAAGCCCTACATTAAAGTGCTCACCCCTACTGATGTCAGGGGGACAATAAACGTTCTGTCATTCCCATAAAGCTGTAGTTTTTCTGCCAGAATTCAGATCCCTCCTCTGAGTCTCCTGCTGCTGTCCCCTTGAGGGCCATCGCTCCACAGCCTTTGTGCAGCCCCAAAGCAACAAAGCATCTCCAAGCAGGCAAGGAAATAGGCACAAGTCATTGAGTTCTCTGTGTTGATGTAAGGGAACTTTGTGAAGATTGTGCAATGAATGTTGATGAAGGCACATTTTCATGGCATTAATGACGTGCACAGCAATGCACACCAGTCATCACCTGTCACAGCACTGCAGAAGGGTTGATGGGGCTGACCTGACAGGAAAGAAATGCCCAATGTGCTGGAGGGTGTCAGCTCTCCAAGCTGGTGTCAGCAGCAGGGCACCCATGTGCATGCACTTGGTCCTTGCCATCAGCTGTGATTGAGGAAAGGAGAGAATGAGAACCCAATTCCCAATCCCTTCTCTCAGAAATGCACCCTTGACACTCTCAAGAATGGATTTTGACAGACTTCTTGTCTCTGGGGACTGCCTGAACTCAAACATCTGAGCTGAAGGCTACACAAGCCCTCACTTCTGTATTGGCTGCATCAGCATACCATCAGTGGTGATCCCTTCAATGAACAAATGTGGGGACTATCCCTCACTTACAGATCCTATCACTTACAGATTGATAAAAAAAAAAATAACCTCCCAGTTGCAACGGACAGATGACCCTCCAGAAACTGTACAATCCAAGGGGGGAAAATGTAGAATTTAAGTTCTTTCACTTCACACCCATGAACTGCTGCCTTCTCCTTCACGGTCATTCCAACCCACCACTGATGTTATGCTGATTTTTGTTTAATGTTTAATGTTCAGTGCTTTCTCCTTGAGTTATGCTCAGAATCAAAGAAGGCAGAGCTATAAGAATCACACTACATAGCTCATGCTAACAGAGCATGTTTCTGTCCTTTGAAATGATATTTTTTCTATATTTGGAAAAACCGTACCTTGTAAAATGCCAAGAAGATGAGGTATTAAAAACAGAGCTGCACATAAAACCAAAATCACAAGGTTGATAACATACACCAGAAGACATTTTCCTAGTCTGGAAATGATGCAAGAATGCCATCATGAAACATGCCAAGTGTGTGGAATACAGGCTGTGTAACTGTTTCCAAAGATAATATACAGAGAGCTAAGCAAGATAGGTCTAGAAAGGGCTATAGACATACACCACTTTATCTTTTCCATGACAGAAGGAGGATAAATGCCTATTTATACATCTCCCTGTTCCTTCTGGATTTGCTACATCTTTGAGTTGTGCACTGTTACACACGGTAAATACCAGCATCCTGAGCTGGAAGACTCTCTCAGCGTTGGCCACTGTGGATTAAGACAACCACAGACACCATGTCTCACAGTCACCACAGGAGCAAAGACCATGAACTCCACACTGCAACTCCAACTTCTGTTGAGTTTGAATTCAAGATAGGATAGGAAACTCGGTGTGGTGGTTTTCAAACTCACCTCCCTGTCGAGGCCAGCAGCCACGGTGACGATATCTCCCGTCTCGCTGTTAATGGTGAACATGTTCTGTGATGGGCTCTGAGGGGTCTGAGTCACGATTCGATATCTCACCATCCCGTTCGCCGTGGTGCTGTCATCAGCGTCGTTTGCCGTCACTGTCATCACATAGGTACCTTGGAACAAGAGAAGACAGAATGTCAGGATTATCTCATTGCACAGCTGATTGCGGTGCCATTGACTCAGGGGTTTGCGTTTTACTCAGAAATGCATGGAGACCACGTCCCATTTCAGTCTAGACAAGGTGAGGAGTATGAAAATAGCAACAGTGCTGAGACGATCTGTAAGGAGACTGATTAGATGTAGCTGATATACAGAAGGTACATGGGGATATCAATGATTAACTTCTAATTCTTTCTGTGATTGTGAGTCTTAGGGCAGCATTTTTTTGTCCTTCAATTTCATATAGATTCTCCTAGGTGATTTTTTTTTCCATCTACCAATCATTGCACTCACAGGCATTCAAAAGTATTTCCAGAGTTTAATAGTAGAAAGCTTGTCAGAGTTCCCAGCAGCTTGAGAAGGACCCCATCAACATACTCAGGACCTCATCAATACACCCAGTGCAGCAAGCAACCTTCTGTTGCCTCCTGGATTGGGGGAAACGTCCACCCTTCCAGCTCTTTCCAGATTAAAAAAAACATTTCTGCTGAGCAAATGGAACACATGCTGCCCAGCAGGATGGAAGATCAATGATTTGGTATGTGTGGCCAGTGATGTATTGAATCATTGGTTTGTTTCTTGCTAATCATCAGTGTCTTCATTTGCCTTGCAAAAAAAAATTCATCCCTACTTTCTAGATACAGTTGGGTTTGCACTGATGCACTGACAGACTCATTATTACTGGAGTTTGGCAGCAGGGTGTTTTGTTAAAGTGGGAAATTATCATTAGGAGGGTAAAAGATGCTACTTGATTGGATGGACTCCTACAGCTGCATGGTCCTGTGACACCCCCAGAGCTCGTAGGGCCCAGCTTTACACTTGTTATATTGGTTGGAGAGATAGACTGAAAGGGCAGACGCATGCTGCTTGCAAAAAGCATCCGCAACAGTGTATGAATCTAACATAGGAGACCTGAAGAGGAGGAGTGGGAGGCAAAGAGCGATAGTGAAGCGAGACATAGCCTTGTTTAATGACAATCAGAAACCAACACCGTCAGTGTAGAGATGGAATGTACTGCATGTACACTTGCTCACTCGAGAGCCCTGAACAGGAGACAACATACGAGCCTGCCAAACTCGAGGAGATACAAAGTTGTCCCAGCAAGAACCTGGGCTCAAGGCACAGCCATGCGTTTTGCAGCCTGCTCCGTTAGATGAGAGCCACTTGCAAACTGAAGACCCTGCAGCTACATCAGCATTGCATCATGTCTGACCTAACAAGCCCAGCTTGGTCACAAAATTAACCACTTTCCAGCTTGGGGAGAGCCCTAAGAGCTAGGGATCTTGTATCTGTTTGCAAGAGAGTTAAAAGAGCTACCCCATGCTGCAAATCAGCAGCTCTAATCAATGGCTGCAGTGTGCCCAAATCTGTAGCTTAGTCAAGTGTCCTGAAGACATTCAGTATGTGGCAATTCCCCCAGCATCTTTCCCACTTTTGGGAAAACAACACTTTTCAGCATTAGCAAGAAGTGGTTTCCTAAGTTTGTATTTTTGCAGTGTGGAAAATTCTATGCTGAACTTTTTCCATCCGGCTCAATCAGGCTCTTTTTGTTCTCTGTGGTGATATATATCCCTGAGAGTTTTTTTAGTTCAATAAGAATTATAGATTAAAAAATAAATGAATGTGTAAGGCAAATTCTAATGATGAATACATTCCTATCTTTCTCCACTAATCCCAATTCACATTCATGAAATGAAAACAAACTGTTCAACAACTTTAGCATTCTCCCAGTCAATAAACTTTGGGAGACAGAAGTAACCCTGAATTGAAACAAGGCTGTACAAGCAAAGGTTTTCCTCCTTTCTCCTTTCTCTTCAAGCATTCTTTCTTTATTTTTGCTTTTCTGCAAAGCAGTTATCATGAGCCAACTGATACAAATAAAGAAATCATCCCTTAGATAGGTACAGGTGAAATGTACAGGAGAAATTTAAATAGGAAATATGCTGAATGAAGAGATGTTTGATTTGAGATCTATGTTATCTTAATGCATTCTATACAGAAAATATCTCTGAACAGAATGTCAAAACCTGGGGCTAATGAAAGCAGGAGTGGAAGAGGAAAACAGAATCTATTTTAGGGTATGTACAGTCTCGGGATGTACTCCAAACAACAGGTGATATTCTGTCATTCTGTTTTAGTGCAGCTCAGAAAGAAAAGTTATTGGTTTCTTCTGGGGGGTTCAGTTGAACATGTCCCACTGTTCTGGAAGGATCCCTCAGTCTGCACCACAATTCCAAAACAAACAAGGACATGAGGGAGATGGTGGGTTCCCAACCTGGCAAAGGGGTTGCAGCTGTGGTGGATGTGGCATGATCTGATGGCAGTTCTGCTATGAATGAGGCACACATATGTATGTTGGGCGTCCTTCACTCTTTCCCTGACCTTCTTTTCTGACATGCTGCATTTGGACTGAACGCGTCTGCTCTAAAACAAATGAGTCTTTCAGCAGCATTTGACCTACATCTTCATAAAGGGAGAAGAGACTGGACAAATGTCTCTAAAGTCATGAACTGAGCATCAGGGAGCTGTATTTCAAGCGGCAATCTGCTCCCTCTTTATCTCATATCTTTAATTTCCCTTATGAAACTCAACCACAGAGAAAATAAAGAGAGGAATTGGCATTAATTACTAACTTGTAACTTAATAAAGCATCCTCTGCAAAGGGCCTGCATGGCTGCAGCACTCTGCAGCATGTGATGGAAATCCAGCAGCTCTTCCTTCCCCAGCTCTCCACTGCTCCCCAGGGCAGGTTGTCTGGCCACAGTCTGCTGGAAACCAGTTGCAATTGACTCCTTCCTTTCTGCAGACTGCATGGCGGCTGGGAAGAGCTGATCCATCCATTCCTGTTCCTGCACACAGGCATTTCCCACCTGGCCATGCTGACCCAAGGGTGGCAGCCTGCTGGCATCTCCTCATGCTTTTGCCCAGAGCCATTCCTGAGGAGTGCTCCCAGGGAGCCCGCTGCTTTAACCTGCACTCACTGCCAATATTCTGCTCAGATTTCTGTACATTTGTTCTGTCTTTAAGCAAGATGTATCCTCTACATACTGGTGTGCTGCAGTGAGTGGCATAAACATATATCTGTGTACAAGAATATTCAGCAGAGTGCTGCTGATATATACTGCTACAGTGCTGAACATCTTCTGGGTGCTATAAAACGTCTCCCACTACAGTGAGGTGGTTGGTGATGATTTACCCACTATGAAGTAAATAATGACATGTTTCTATATCCTATGCGTGGAGATATATCTTCACATTAAAATAAAGGAAATACACCCTCATAGCCAACCTCTATTACTGCACAAATGAGGCAAACAAACAGTGGCAGATTGTACATTTCCACACACTTGAAGACTGAGATTCATATTGTTAGTATTTAAATGAAAGAAATCCTAAGCAATGTACAGAATGCTTGACCCAGCTGTAGAGTGTGTGTGTGCACTTACAGAAATCAAAGCATTAACCACATCATCTTTAAATCCTTGTTCCCTGCCCAAGTAGAGACTGCTACCAGGAACGCTGGGCCAACTCTTCCAGGTCCTAGTGAGCATTGAGCCTTGGCGATGGGACCAAAAGGGAGGTGTACAAATGGGGAGAGAGGGTCTTTTCCTGTGTGTGGAAGAAGTATCAGCTTTATTTTCGGCTCTGAAGGAGCAGACATGCTAGCATCCTCCCTACAAGCAAGCTGACAAAATTAAATGAATGCATGAAGTGCCAGAACTCAGGAATGTGCCCCAGTCTGTGCTGTGTATCAAATAATAAACACCCAGTCCAGACGGTGTTTGATGTAACTGTATTAACTCCCACACCTGGCCTGCTAACTCAGGTAGATAACCTGTTGAAAGGGAAGCATTTCTCATCAAATCAGGCGCATAGTATGTTAAATGAAATACCTAACCTAGTACATCATGTCACTATTAAATCAAATTTGTTGCATGTTGAACAGCCCTTCTGAGGAGCAGATTGAATTATCATGCACAGCTAGTGATGACAAGATTACTGTGCATTAGCTTTTCATTAACTAATGTGCCATGTTCATATATCACCTGAGTTAAAATTAATGTATGGCAGGATAAAGGAAATCTATCAATAAAATGCAAGACCCCAAGAATCTGAACTTCACAACACATTTGCTTTTATTTTTCAGAGACTGCCATCTCCTAGATATTTTGTCAAATGAGATACTTCTGTTTCAATCTAACAACAGACAAGAAACAAGAGAGATGCTTGAAAGCACCCCTAATGGGAAACATTCCCATTAGATTAATCAAGCTTTCCACGGGGTAGGCAAAATAATACCTTACAGAATGCAGGGTGAGGGAAGCAAACAGATCGTTTTTACCAGTATGTTCAGTTTTATCGATCTCAAAATTAATTGCACCTGCTTGTAAAAGACTGAAAAAGGATTTTATGTTCACTGTATCTCATTTGATCTGTGTATGTTTGTAAGTTAAAAAGGGAGGAAAACAAGGAAGATAGCTGCCCTGCGTCCATATGAGCAATGCAGCTGTAAAAAAAAAGTCTCCCCAAAATCACTGTGGAATCTGAGAAATCAGGGTGATTTAGTTTCTAGCTCAGCTGCTCCCAAAGCATAACAAAGTCTGCTGATTCCCACCACTGTGCCTGCATTCTCTGCTCTCCCATCTACACAACTGCATTTCTCCATAAAGTCAGGGCTCTCGTGGTTTTAAGGCATTCAGACAATGTCTCAGTGCAGTTGAGCTTCCAAAGTCTTTGTTACAACTGCTTTGTAATTACCATTTTTCTAAGCTGGTTTGATATCCATTAGTTAGATTTAATGCATGTTAAAAGAAAGAGCTAATGGGCACTTACCAGGAATCCAAATAAAAAAAAGACAAAAAACTCTTTCACTTCACCCTTTATACTGCATAGTACTATAAAAATACATAATCCTCTCTGTCTACCCCTGTGATATAAACAGAAAAGCTAAAAATTCATCCATTTGTTTTACTGATAATGCTGATTCTCTGTTGAGCTTTATCTTACAATTTATGTTTTTAATGGCTGGTAAATGGTTGCAGAATCATTAAAGGTTGGTTAACCTTCTCAGTCTAATTCTGACCTACAAGATACTTAATTTAATCATTCCCCCATAGAAAAGGATTGAATCATTATGCGCAGACATGTGGTGATGGCCATATTACATTAGATCTTCATTAACCCAAGTTAATAATGGCTTTGTACTAATGGAAACCTCCCCTTCCTCCTAATTTTTTTTTCCCTATATCTGAAAGCTCTCTTAGTGAATACTCTGCATCCGATACTAGATAGCAGGAAGACAGTAATTGTTGACGGGAAGATTAAATACTGAATAGCAGTGTAAAATTTACAACACTGCCTAAAAATACAGTTTTCAATTCAAAAGAATTTCCTGACAATGGTTCCTCCCCCACTGAGGATGGGATCTCATGGCACTACTCACAATGGAACACTTCACCCATTGTGCGACTGCACATTGTGACAGCACAGCACCAAAATGGTGAGTAGGGCAATGGGATCCTGAGCAAGTCTTCTAAGCACAACGCTACGCTTAACAACTTACATATGGCTTCCCAACAGGAGATTCTCTTACTAATAAGCAGTCCAAAGTGCCCTTGTGCAATTTGTATTTTTAATTGATAAAAACCAAACATACAAACAGCAAACGAGGTTCTTCTTTTCTCAATGAAGGACAGAGACTGCCTCCACATATGCATCTCGGGAACAAGCAGCACTCTATTACCAAACAGCACAGAGCTCCTCATGGCAGAATTTTCCTTGTCATAAGAATGGATTTTAGGACAGTATTTGGAGAACTGCTGTAGTGTCAAAGAATAAAACATCTCAGCAAACAAACCTGCATCCTCAAGTGGAAACAAATATGTTCAGTAGGTGATTTGAAGCACTTTCACATATTTATTGTTAAAGGCTTCAAGTGAAAAACGAGGAGCTGACTCATCAAAGGTGCTCAGTGGAGTCATTTATAGGTAAATAGGAATGTGTGCAATGTATGCAAGACATCAGGATGACATGTGCCTGAAACACTATTGCAGATATAATAAATTGCAAATATACTTAAATTAAACTGCATCCCACACACTCTGGATATAAAACTAAATAGAAACAGCACTTTCCTTTTAAATGATATTCCTTCAGTCATAACGGATGCTGCTGTCATTCTCTTTCACCATTATTTTTGCAATCACTGGCAATTTTTGACCTTTCAAGCAGCTAACCTAATTCATAAAGGATGCCACTTCCTAATTAGTGGAGACATCAGATCCTCAGCCTCAAACAATTCAAGAGTTGGCCTAATGAGAGTAAAGAGAACTAGAGGGGCTGCAGAGATGGCTGAGAGAGCTGAAGCATCTGCTGTCATCTGGCACTAGAGTAAAACCTTCTTACTGTTAAAAAGAAAGCAAATATCTCAGGAGAGAAAATGGAGAGATGCACCAAATGCAGCATGCACACGGGCACAGCCAGACTGGCAAACAGCTCCTGTACTGCAGTACAGCGAGACCCCGCACACCGCAGAGAGTAACAGAAGTGAACCTTCACAATGGGCAAAAGCACACTGAGCCTCTGAGCAAGCAGCTCTGATTGCATAAATCGATGAGCCTCCCCTCAGCTGAGCTCCTGCAGAACCCTCTCAATTCCCGCAGGCCAATTCAAAAATTGGAGAAAGCACAACTTGGGACGAGATATCCCAGCCAGCAGCAGCAAACTGTGCTGGGTCACACACCCAGATGAAGGCTCAGGCAAGCAGCAAGGAAGCACACATCCTGCAGTTACACAAGGCTTGAGTCCAGCCCTGACTGAGAGTAAGAGCCGCACAGATTCCTAACATGGTTTCTCAGCAGGTTAAGCTGTGGTGAACTTTTGCAGGCTGGTGGAAATTAGGACTGTGTTCAACACATTGAAAGCAAAAATGGTGTACAGGTACATCTGTGCCTACGCTCCCAGACACCTGAATGCCTAAAGCACTGGAACTGTGTTTTGGTATTAACACAGGCTAGATGGCTTTGCCTCTTGCAATTCCTCATCACTTACCATTCTTGTTCCTATTCTCTTGCATGCAGGGCATCTGTAGATCATTTGCTTAGTGGTAATATATATATTGCTGGACAGGGCTCTGAGCACCTGATGGAGTTGTTCATTGCAGAGAGGTTGGACTGGATGGCCTTTGAGGGTCCCTTCCAATTCCAACTGTTCTATGATTCTGTATTATAATATAATATAAAATAAATACAGAGTATGTATATATATAATACTGTATTATTTTAACTGCTGGTTAAAAAGTAGTGGAGAGTGGACTCCCGGAGTGCTGTAACTCTCTTCAAGAGTGATCTCAGAACATGATTTCTACCTTTTTTCCCTTATATCATTCTGGCCATTTTTTCTGGAAGGTAAAACCACTGGCATTTCATTCTCACTTATATCCCTATAATTCACTTCCTTGCTACTGGGACTAGATGCTTCTGAAAAGGAAATTAAGAAGAGCACAGATTTCATAACCACTCACCTCGAAACAAAGTGGGAAGCACCACTGTGTGTGTGCAGAAAAACAATATCTTAAAATTGTGCTTGGCTGAGCAAAAGAACTTAAAGAAAGAATATTGCGTGTCCCAATTCTGCGTGCAATCTGTGAGAGAGCAGAGCCGGGATGGACAAAGGTGTGTTTTTAATAGCACATGAAGTGCAAGGACTGGACTAGCGTGGGACAAGGTGGCACTGCATCGATGCATATGCTTGGATGATGAGCCCAGAAGTGATGTATCCAAGCTGTGAGGAGCTCTGGGAAGACTTGAAGAAACTCTGGCACTTACAAGTTTTTCTGTGCATGGTCTCTCTAGCATATGGCATTTGCATTATTTCTAGCTTTTAGTGCCATCAGCAGGAAAGCGCACCTGGCCCCGTGTGATGCCCACCACTGACAGTGCTCTACAAACGTGCCCAGGTGCTTTGCTCAGCCAGGGCTGTCTGCAGCACAGTGTACTAACAACTATCCCCATGCTGGTAAAAGAATATTAAATGTTATAGTGATGAGCAGCGCAATGACATTGCTGTAATGGTGCACAATAGAAGAAAGGGGTCTTCACTCGTTGCCCCACTCACTTCTAAAACCACAGCTGCAACTCTGATCTCAGGCCCTGGTGCTTTCCTTTCCTCTCACAACACCCAGTAGCACCTGCCCTGGTTTTTCACTGGAAACGACCTGCAGGACACCCCCCACCTCTGTGCTAATTATCAAGATGGGGAAGAGGAGGGAGCTACAGATGTAGAATCCAGATTCTTCCCTTGAACATATATATATATATACACTTGCAACTTTATGCTTTAAAAGATTAATTTCACAAGCTTTAAATTGCAGTTTAATTTGAAAACTAATTCAGCCTCATAATTGGCTTTCTGTTCAAATCACTGAGGCTAAAGATTTAAATTCTTAATATTCAGATGACTTTCAAGTTTCTGGCCCCATCTGTGCATTAGCCCATGGTGTTAATCTCTAAGGGAATCTCTGCTAGCATAGATATAAAATAAACAAACTGGGACACTAATAGAATAATTGACTTTTAAAACCTTTTTTTTTTTTAATATACCGCTTATTTTTATGAGATTTCTTTAACACAATTTGCCACATATAGATTTGGCTCCCAGCGATTTCATTTTTCACGTGGCATGCTATCAACAATTATTGTTTCAGAGTTCCACGAAATCAGGAGCAGATGGGGAAATTTTAAATTACGACATTTTTCATGTAGGAAATACTAACTTCCCTTTATTTTGGGAGACTATTTGTCTTTAACATACCTTCACACCACCAGAGCAAACCCTCCTGCCCACACAATGTCAAGAGATAGACAGAGTGTGCCAAAATCAGAGCTTATGGACTTTTGCTATTGACTTGGAAGGGACCAAGATGCATCCGTGGAGTCAGTGAACTGGAAAGGACGAATGGGAATGGAAAAGGCCAATCTGACAGGAACAAATGGTTTTGGAGAGACGTGTTAATTTTTGACAATCTCTCTGTTAAAACAAAATAGATACAACCCAGAGCAAAGCACTTGAGTCACTGCGGACCTTTTCACATTGACCTTTTCAGAACTGAATGCTTCACTTAAGTAAGACATCCCCACCCCACCGTAAGGTACATTTTTGTGTTGGCTGCATCAAAACTGAGCTTCTGCAGTGACCAGAGTAATTTTTTTCCATCACATTTTGTTTTGTGATTGCACTCCTTTTTTTTATTTTTTATTTTTTCCCCTCTAAAATTTAAACACTCCCATCCTAAATCACTCTGAAAACGGAGGAATTGTTGTAAAGCATTGTTCCCCTCCCCTGGGACACCCGTGGGAGGCTGCAGGCTGCAAGCACCGCTGCAGCGCGGGGCTCTTGGCAGGCAGTAATTGGGGTCGAACAGAGGGAAAAACCCACCCCAACCCTGTGCAGAGCCACGGGCTTTGAAAGGGCAGCAGGAACCCAGGCTGTGCGAGTCGTCTCGCTTTATCAGCGCTTGAAAGGCAGCTTGGGTAGCTCCAGGAGAACTTTGCTGATTAAGGCTGCCAGAGGGACCAGGGGGATTTCAGCTCTAGCTTGCAGCTGCATTTTTAAAACTTGGCTGTGTTCTTCATATAGAGGCAAAGTTCAAAGAGGCAGAACATTATTCAATATGAGTAAAACACAGCCTTTTAAGATACACTTTCAAACAGTGGCTCGTTAAATCAAAACAACTTGTGGGGGAAAGAGAGAAAGGAAGAAAGATGTTCATGTGAAAAAGAGAATCCTGCGTTGCTATTCCTGCTCTGCATTTCTGGAAGAGCCCGCATTTACACATTTAAGCTGTCCAGCTGCATGACCTTAGGCTGGATAAACTAGAAACACATTAACATGTTTCACAGGGTATCAAAAAAGGAAAAAGAAATGCAATGCAGTGTAAGAGCCAGCACACACTGAAGGATTTACACGGGGCAGGCTGCGACACATGCGTTCACACTACAGAGGATTTTTTTTTGAGAACACTGTGCTCTGGTGTCAGACACTACTTCAATTAAGTTATTACAATCTTAACCAGCACCAACAACCTATTATAATTAATAATCCTTGATGATTTCTTTTCTATTCCTGTCAAGGGTTGCTTCAAGGTGACTTGCAAGCCGCAGAGCTCCTGGGAGCTTGGGAGGCTGAGAGCTGAGCAGCACTGGGTCACAAGCCCTGCTGCTGCCCCCAGTACTGCTCACTGCTACCAGAGCTTCAGCTCTTGGACAGTCCCCTGAGAAGGCTGTTTGTCTTTTAGGCTAAAGCAAACCTGCTCCTTCCATGGGAGGCAAAGCACCCAGCAGCACTGTGCCAGAGATTGGAGTGCACCATCCTTTCTGCATTCCCATTTTCTTGTTTCCTTTCACCTTATTCAACGCAGAGAGAGCAGTTTACATCTCACACCCTACTTGATCACCCTCCCAGCCCTGCAATGGTCAAGGCATGCTTTGCAGACATCCCGCAGCATCCCAGCTGCATGAGGGGACCAGGCTGCATCATTCTCTGAAGGCACTGTCCTGCCCACAAGACCCTGCACCAGATGCTTCTGCTTTGCCCCACGACGGCACTGCAGAGCCTCTCTTGCTCCCCTTCAATGTGATGGGCTCCAGTAATCCTGCCAAGCAGCCTTGCATGGGCTTTTCCTCCAGCTCAAGGTCACCGTGCCCTGCTCAGTCTGTGTTCAGCAGTGTATCTGTGATGGTCTTGCTCTGGGAAATGTTCATGGGTAGAGTTCGAGCTCCATATGTCCCTTTTCCTTTTTATAAAATCTGGGCAAAATTCCTACTGACTTCAAGCAGACACTGGCTGCTCACACTAGCTGCCCACAGAGTCAGCATTTATTTGGGACACTAAGACTCTAGTTACTTTTCTCATAAAAGGTGCTCAAATTTATTAAGAACACTGCACACACTATGGCAATCAAGGAATACTGCGTTTTCAATCACAGCCATTATAAATAGGCATATGGAGGATGTGAGAAATAACAATCACACAGGATGTCCAGGGAAGCATTTTCAGTCTGCAGGCGTAGTTCAATACCGATGAATAGTGGAAAATGAGTGCTGAACTCCTATACCATATAATAAGATATTTTGGTTTGCTTGAAGAAGATCTCCACTTTATACATGGATATACTCACATATGCATGTATATATATAGAGAGAGGCATGTGTAACACTGTTGAATCAATACTGAACAAGTTTTGCTGTTTGCTCTAGAAGTACCCACCGTCTTTCATTTGTCAGCCATTGCCACAGATCATCACAAATTCTAGTTGCCTATTCTTCCTTTTGCAAAGACTGGTGTTGTACCTCCTTAGTTGTTGTAATATTCTGAATCATCTTGAACTATAAGGAAGCTTCCTAATCTCTGTAAGACCTATGTTTTGCTAAATATATTGCTTAGACTTGTCCCTGCACAGAGCAGGGATACATATCTTTGAGGTAAATGAGGAGCATGCAGACTTCCACAGACAATATCTGACCTCTCTATCATTTTCTCAAAGACATAACATCATGTTTATTGCCAGGTACATGGAATGAAGGCCTTGGATACCCAAATTCCCAGGTGGATTCACAAAAGCAAGAAACAGAAATTCAATACTAATATAAACCTTTAAAAGAATACCGATTAAACGGGAAAGGAGAGGAAAAAACAAATACATCAAAGACAAATGTAATTGCTTTTGAATAAAAACAGATTGCTTTCTACCTACCTGCCTTAAAGGCAAACACTCCAGTCTGGGATACAGAATACCACAATCACTGCTGGAAGCAGAGGCACAACCATTTTGTAGGCAAAGGTGTCCTATTCTGATTTAATAGCTCAAAGGCTTATCTGGATTTCAAACAAGAAGAGGATGCAATTTGCTGCTTCTTTCACACAAATGAGCACAGCTAGTTAAAACATCTGGGAACACTTTGAATATTGATTTGTCCTAGAGTAAGATGTAAGGAATTTGACTTGCTGCGGAAATGTATTAATCTTCCAACCTTCATATGCTGCAAAGTGGCCTTCAAAGGAAAGGAGGAGAAGCCCTCCTGGAAGATGCCATCACAATGAGTCTCCTGGGGACTGCTCGTGTCACCTTGCAAGAGCAGGGTGTGCATCAACACCTGGCACCTCACCCCAAAGCACTCCAGGAAGGGCACTGCACCCGTACGTTCCTCAAAAGTACTGTCACACACAGTCCCCAGCACGTGTCACCATCACAGCCTATTCCTCACAGTGCTGAAAGACGATCAATCACGGCTGTGATTCACCTTGTTAGAAGCAGTGGCCACCAGAGACTTCTCTGTGACACCTCCGGCAGTGGAGGAGCCATGACAGATGTTCGCAGACACAAAACAGAACCACGTGATGCTTAACCCCCAGCTCAGGATCCGTTTACCTTGGAAAAAGCCTCACCCCAATTTCAGATGACTTACAAAAATACTGGTGACAGTACTCATAGCAGTTATGTTCAGCAACAAGCTAAAGCAAATCTGGTTACCACATCAGAAACTGCATAGTCCTGCTGCACTTAACCAGCAGCTCGACAGCGCCGTGGAAAAGGAGACATTCATGACCCTTACAACTGCATTTTTCCAAAGATATAAACATGTTCTATAACAATCACCACTTGCACAATGCGTATAGCTTGTACTCTTACTAAGTTTACACTTGTCGTTTTTCAGAACACCTGCCTCTGATTTTTCCAGATTCTACCCTCTGTACAAAATACCCGTGAGGACAGGGGAAGACCTGGCAATTCCAGTGGGATGCTAAGAGCCATACTAGGGGAACTTCACAGGTCCCTTCCAGCTCAGATGACTCTGCAATTCCACAGTTCTAGCCAGCAGGGCTGCCCTGGGTCCCAAACAAGACAGCAGTTCCAAGATACTGAGCTTGTAAACGACTAGATTAAACATCAAGGAGTCAGACATTTGGGCACAGGGTCAGGGAAAGGCTGGATTTGCTTTCTGCACTTTGTAGCTGGAATAATGGCACTGCACACCTGCAACGAGCACACGAGAAAGGCAATACAAAGCATTACTTCACAAAGCTGACGTTTTTGCAAAATCCGCCTCTAAGAAGAGACTGCCAGGATCTAACTCTAACCCAAGTTTGCTCTTTCTCTGCACCAGGAGAAAAAGATATCAGCTGAATTGTTCTCATCTCCATCAGTCTTCAACAAAAGAGCCAGCAAAAGAAAAGCTCTCCTCCGTTCCCCATATTTCAAGAGGAGGCAAAGCCACCAAGACAAGATTAACGTTTGAAAGCTTGTGATAACTTTAAGAGTTTTTTTTTAACTGTACCTGGTTTAGAGCCTTCATCAACAGATCCATTATAGACTTGGTTTATAAACTCCGGTCTGTTGTCATTCATATCAATCACATAGATGTAAAGGTCAATAGGATTCTCCACCTTGTTTCCATTCATATCCACTGCATGAGCCCGGAGCTGGGAATAAGCACAATGAAAGCATAATATCAGCAATTGGATTTGTTGCAGAATGAGAAACCACACTTTGCAAGAATTGACTTTGCCTCATAAATACTTTCTCACAATTGAACTGAGCGGGTATCTAATTCCAGGAGAAAGCAGCGATGTGGTTTCCATCTGAACTCTAGACATGCACAGTTTTTCAAAGCTTAACGTAATATTGAAATAATATTTTAAAATATTGACAGTGGAAACACTTTGACTCTGGTGCAGTGACGCTATCTCCTTCACTGCTAACAGACCGTTCTGTTTTAATTTTTAAGATGTGCTCAACCTTGTCTGACAATCTGAAGAGCAAATTTTGCTGAACTCCAAACACAGTGAGGAAATGAGATTGACTTGAGAGGCTTTTTATGGGAACCTGCAGCCTTTCATACCCGCAGTAACAGGGATTAATAAGTGCAGAGATTCCAGAAGGACATTAGTATTTTTTATTCTTTGTTTAATCACAGTCTTTAGGGGCAGCAACATCTACCGACCCCATCGCTCTATGTGCCAAAAGACACAGGGACAGTCCCTTTCCTTCAAATGCTGGGAGCCCCCATGGCACTTAAGGATGAAATATTTTCTCAGGCTTAACTAAAATATCAGTGATGAAGCATTACAATAACTAGAGCCACAGCGTTAAGTCCTCAGCCAAAGTGGAACCGCAGCTTTATCTTATTAGCAATAACCATCAGTAATAATGCTGGAAAACAAGAGCATCTGTTTTCTGAACAAAAGGGACAGCTACAGCATGTCAAAATGAGTAATTAATAAAACAAAGCAATCAACATTAGACTGGAACAATCAGTAATCAGGTGAAGAAAATGGATAGCTTGCTCATTCAAGGGAACAGATGGCTACTCTAAATGGTGCACGTGCCAAACGTCACTGTCGGCCTCTGGAAAAAGGAGACAAGAGGAGAAGGAGTCCTCCTGGTCTAGGAGCCTGCTTTGCCAGGGGGGTTGGACTAGATGGTCTCTAGAGGCCCCTTCCAGCCCCTACAGTTCTGTGATCCTGTGATTTTGAGCAAAAGCTCCACAGTGCTGGTCTACGGGTGGGCACTGGAGGTACCTTGGCAAGGTGCTGCAGTCCTTGCCACCCCTCCTTGTTTGGATACCAGATATGGACAGGGGGCCCTAAAACCTGCTCACAGTGAGCACACTGCATGCTCCATCCCCTCGTGCCAGGCAAGCAGTGGGGGCTGTGCTCCCCACCCCATGCATCGGGTGCTGTGTGTGTATGAGCTCCTGAGCACAGAGGTCTCCAGCTCCTCTGATGTGTGACAAATACATGCACTAATTGTATTAGCACTGGCTCCTGGCTCTCGCTTTCCCTGTGCTCGTGACTGGTACCACTTTCTCCTTCATGTGTGGTGTTCAGAAGTCCAGAGCTTAACAAAAGAAACTACACGCTGTTATGATAGACTGGATTAACATTTAATCTAGCAAAGAGAACAAACTGCCACGTGAAATAGGCTGAACGAAGAACATTTTTTAAAGGAAGTTAAGCAGCATTTTTTCTTTAGTGATTGAAGAAGTCTGGCTTCGCTTTCAATGCAGGATGTACCGTTTGTATTTCTCGATTTGTAATGGTCTTAATATCTGCATTCCTTGCCTGAATATAAACTGCTTTGACTCCCACCTGTTGAGCTATCCTTCATCGTGTCAGATGTAGCAATTCAATAACTTTACAAGTCAGAGGTCAGATTGCCTTTGAAAAAAAGTAATTTGGAGCTAAAATTAAAGTTATTATCTTCAAACTGAGGCAGCACCGGGCTGCCTTTTGCTGTATTTCCAGGAGAGGAAATGGCTCCATTCAGAGATAAACCAGAGAGCAAGGCTGATATCTTTCCCCTCGGATCTGACTTTCCCCTTGCAAATTTTTAATTACATTTGATAGCTTTTGTTTGAAACCTCCAGGAGTTAGGAATTTCTCGGCAACGCGTGTCCATCTGCCTGTTGCACTCATTGAGCACACCTATCCATGACTGGGGTGCTGCTGCCTGTGCTCAAGGGAAAGAAGACTCAATGAGACAGAGGATCCTCGCCTGCCTGTGGTGAGCAGCACAGCACCAGGACAGGGCTGAGCTGTGGGAGGAGGGCTGTCCTGGGGGACACGGGCATTCTCCTGCACTTCTAAGAGTTTTCTCTCCTCATAGCCTTTTAACAGCTGTTTGTGGTCACACCTCTGTATCCTTTCACAGCACACTGCTCTTCTGTGGTATGTGTCTACTGCAGAAGTGGGACAAGGGATGTTTGAGACAGCGTGGAACCTAAGCTCAACTCAATGGGAGCTCTTCCTCATTAAAGATAAGTCCTCAGTAGAGACCACTCCCAGAGGAGGAAGTTAAAGGAAATGGACTCAATAGGGCAACCTGTCCACTGGGAAACTCACTGTACCTCCAAGGCAGATCAGATACTGCATACCTTAATTCCTCCTCTCCCCATCCCTCTAGCCCTACTCCCTGTACTCACCCCACGTCCTCAAGCCAGAGAACTACACTTTGTTCTGGAGTCATTCTTTAGATGCCAAAACAGGGCTCATTTGTGCAAGGCACAGTGAGAGTGTGCTGTAATGCTCAGCAGATCAGGTATGCCAAGTATGTGATCTGGGGGGAGGATGGAATGGAAAGCAGATGCACACAAGTGAGCCTCCATAGTGAGTGGCAGTGGGTGAGGCACAAATGATGACGACAGCTCTCAAGTCAGGAACAGACATCACTGAGAGCTGGAAAAAACAGTACTGGAAAGGGCAGTGAGCACAGCTGGACTGCAAGACACACACCAGATATAGCATGCATGAGTGTAGATGCGAAGCTGGTGGCTTGCTGGAGTCACATCAAAGGATCATTTATAAAGTTAGTCTGAAATATTTATGTTGTCCCTAAGAGGGAGACCATGTCAGGAGTAGAGTATAAATGATAACTGAAATGCATTGCAGAGAATTCTTAAAAATCAATTCAGGTATAGCCAGCTAAATCTTTAGCCACTGTATCACTTCCACCAAAGAGTGGGCTCCATGTTCCTTAACAAATACTGTTTGAAAGTCTGACAATCATATTACTATCATATTCAGCAGCAGCTACCACAGATCTCTAAGGGATTTTCACTGACAGTTTGCCATGTAAACGTGGCTGTTGGCATACAAATGATTCAGTATCACGATTATTGATTACACTGGAGGCTGGTGGTATCTGAAGGTAGTTAGTCAAAGTCAACACAGTGAATTGTGTTAAATATGAGTATTACTTATGCACTAATACTACTAATACAAATATACATTATCAATCAGTGACAGAGACTCTAAGCAATAAGCATACAATGTCATGCCTAATTTGTATGCTCTTAATTGTGATTAAAAGTGCAAATTAGGGCATTGTGACACAAATGGTTGGCATTACTCACTAGAACTCAGTTAAATATACTGGAATTAGTTCTTGCATCCCTGAATTTTGACTCATCCATTTTGTCTCCTTGCACTGCAAATAACTTCTTCTCAGACTGCAACTAACCTGTCCTGCTCCAGCCATTCCAGACATTATGTCACGAGTGTCATTCTGAAGGCACACACATGTGTCTGGGTCTGGGTGAGGACTTGCTTCCGAGTTCCTCTATAATGCACATTACTTGTGTATCAGAAGCAATGACAACTTATGGACATAAGGATGTTGTTGATGGCTTTTAAACACAAAATATGAAATGCCTTGGAAAACAAACTGGCAATTTACTATCCCTAGGACCAACCAACTGCAGCTTCATACAAAGGTGCTGTCTGGATCAGGAAAACCATTTGGAGTCACTAGTACTGTCAGCAGTGCAAGCAGGGCTGTGGGAATACAGTTAAATAAGGAGACTGCACACCGAGACTCACTTGGCAGCAGTAACCATGAAGGGCTGACTGCAGGAGGAGCACCAACAACCAGAGACCACTGCAAGCAAATCAGCAGAAGGGGATGGGCTGGGGCACACATCAGGAGCGTGCACTGAAGCTGCGCTTCCTCACGTGTAGCTCCTAGCACACATCCCTGACCATGTTTGGAGCTGGCATTACATCTGGGAAGTCTGCAAGATCCCTGGAGAGATTGTTCATCTCATAGAGCCAGTGCTGCAGCTGTGCTATGGAGGCACAGAGGCACAGTCATCTCTGCATGCAACACACAGAGCACGTCCTCCTGGAAAGCTCATGAAGAACTACGGGGGAGTTCTGCTACGGAACTAATGAGAAAGCATCCATTTCACCTTAGGGAAAAGGTAGGCTCCATCAGACGAATGGCTCGCTAAGTATGGGGAGAGTTCAAGTAGTAGTATTTTAAAAATGGTCATCCCAAAGCAATACAGATAATAAGAAAATATGTGTCATGAATGCAGGAGTTAATGAAAAAGAACTCTTCACATGTAGCCTTGCAAACAGTTGGATTTTTATTTTTTTTTTAATAATTAGATTTTAGATTAGCTGGAAATGAAAGCACCAAGAACAATGCTCAGCAGTGACAGAAGCACCGAGCAAACTTCGTTCTGCTCAGGAGTGCAGAATGCTGGGCTCCTGCAGCCCTGCTCCTGGCCTCGTCCTGCATGGGGTCAGGTCCAGAGCATCCATCAGAGCTCAGGAAAACCCTGCAGCAGGTGTCAGACTGACTCAAAGATGGTCAACCCTGAGTCACTGCTTTCCGACACTCGATACAAGGACTTTGCCTCTCACTGAGGCAGCAAACGTTCCCTGACTTCTCCAAAATCTGGAACTGTCAAAGCTTGGGGCTGGATCTTCATTCTGGAGGCTGGCCAAATATTTCCAGCTTCCAGGATAGTCCATTCCTATTGCACGTTTCTGTACCAGTGCTCGGGTCACTGCTTTGGAAAGGATGCATTTATAAACGCTTTGTAAAGGATTATTAAATGAACAATTGATGATTCAATAAATCATCAGTCAGTTTCTACTGAGGCTAAAGGATCTAAAGATTGTTTACAGCCGTGGCTGAAATGATCTCTATCATCTTCCACTGCTCTGCTAACAAAGATTTTCTATCACTCACTATTCTTGTCTGTAAGCTCTCATAACATATTTATCAGCTATCTGCTCTCCATAAACTGTATGTTCCTATAACCTTCAGAGATTGAATCTGTTTACTTGTGCCTGGAGCTGCCAGGTCAAGGTTTCTGCAACGAAAGGGGAGGACTGGAATTCCTGTGGTGTGCACCATTCACAGAGGTGACAATTCAGTCTGCTGAGTTCCCTGAAACCCGCAGGTTAAGTTTGTTATTAGGGCACTGCACAATTTTTTACTGCAAGCAAATCTTTTTCAGCACATTTTTTGACTGAGAGTGTCCATTACTAGACACCACACAGACTCCATCAAAAGCATTAACGTGTGCATTGTATTATCAACGACACGATTTTATAACAACCTGGCACTGCTGAAACAATATCAGCAACGATGAGATGACACACACACCATCATCTCAAACACTCCTTTTCCAAAATGATCTCTCGTCATATTTTCATAGGCACAACAAACAAAATAATTGTTTGTGTTCACATAGAAAAAATAATTTTCCTTCAGACTCCTCTTTACCCAGGGGAAATCTCCCTTTCCACCCAATTGGAGAGGTAATCTATTTCTTTATCCTCCCACCCCAGTCCCAAAGCTGTGTCAACATGGTTAACTGGACACCTGATAAAGCTGACAGAATGTGTGTCTCTGGCGGAGCAATTGGGAATGGTGTCAGTGCAAGTGACCCGTACCACGTCACCGACATCACAGCATCCCTGGGAAGGGCTATTATGATGCCCACAGATGTGACTAATGCTGATGCAAAGCAATCCATGAAACAACCTATTACAGCCTCCCTGGGAGACAACGAAAGCGTAGATGCAGAAAGTGTTGAAATCTTGCAGTGCCATCATGCGAGGTGCAACGCTTTTTTAAAGCAATTTGTGGGGCTGTATCCTCCGTGTGATTACACCATACAATATACAGAGTGTGATTTATATCAAAACATAACGACCAATTACACTCAAAACATAGTGCAGGTAGAGCATTTTATGAACTAGGGTAGTGAAAGGCAGCACTTTTGAGAGTAATTAATCTTAATTAATTCCCTCATATTTAATATTAGCCTATCTGCATATTTAAAAACCTATCTGACACACCCCCATCATACTGCCTGAACATCTCCTAGTAATTTAAAATGAAAAATGACGATGCCAATTATTGCATGTTTAGCCGCAGTAATGATTCCTAAATTAGCAGTTTCCCAAGACATGCTAATGTTGCGGATGGTTTCGCGTGGTTTTGAGGGGTTCAGTCCACATATAGATTTGCATGGATTTAATAAGCAGTGTGCAGTTGCACCACTTTATAGAAATGAGGGAGTCTGTGCTGGAAAAGGACATTGGTTTAATGCTGTTTCGCATTGGTGTGGCTGATAGAGCCTGCAAACCTAGATAAACTCCCAGCTATCTTTTTTTTCCCCCTGGCATCTCATGCTTACATGGTAGGAAGCTCTTTCCTCTCTGTCCATCGGGCGGGTCACATACATCCTCCCAGACACAGGGTCAATGCTGAAGACTTCCATTGGCGGCTGGTCGGCTCCCACTCCGGTGATGCTGTACCTGATATGGATCTCTTTGTCCTTATCGGAACGAATCTGGATGGAATAACAGAGACAGCAATCAATAAGCTTTGGACAAAAGCCATATGGATGTTTAAACAACTCTAAAGATCTGAGCCTGGAAGCTGCATAAATGTAAAACCGCTGTCAATTTTGACAAGGAGCTCGAGTTGTATGCCGAAGATTTGGGAAAAAGCCAGGAAAAGTTTCCTCCACATATTTTCAGTTATTTTTTCTCCTCTTTTATTCATGCTGATTCTCTAGGAATCATTGAAATTCTGACTTTTTGCCTTAGATGTGGAAGAATCTGTATGCACAAAAAATGCCATTTACTTGTTATTGAAACTGTAAGCTCCTGAAAGTGCCCAGATTGTTCAGCTATAGCAAACATCTCACAGCCATTCACCACTTCCAGAAATGCTCCCTGCTGTCCCCTCCATCCTGTTCTCAGTCCTTGTAACCACGCATATGAATGCTCCCACGACATTTGGAGAGCTGAGCTGCTTGCTCCTGCCTTGTCCAGCCCTGCAGGATGGAGGAGGGAGGCTGGGAATGCCTGGTGGGATGTTACCACTTGCCTATTTGCCCATTTATTGAGGAAAGGAGCGTTTGGCACATCACTTTTGAAGCTCCTTTCCTCCCATACCTTGAGAAACACATAACAAATCAAATACAGCATGACGAATTACATGTACCTTGGATACAGAGACAAGAAAATAAAAAAGGGAGGTTAATATGTTGTCCTAGCAACCCTGACTATCTCTTTAAACTCAAATTTAATTTTCTGATCAAATGCTGAAAGAAGTTCTTGCAACACCATGACTATTCCTGAAACAAAGTGCAAGGTACAAATAAATTACCACCCCCCCGCACCATCACAAACCATTCTGGTAGCATAAAGCAGTGCATTTTTTTCTCAAACGGGTCTACAAATACAACAAGGTAGTGAGAAGATAATAGAAATCTTGTGAGTGAGTGCACATCAGCATCTCAGCTCTGGCAGCTGCCGAGGAGGGGCTCAGCAGGGGGCAGAAGGCTCCTGAGTAACCCCAGAGAGGCAAGCAGAGGTGCCTTCCCCAGTAGCAAGGGGTTGGGACGGGCCATGGGTCGCTCTCTCACTCCTCCTACGCACCCCCCATCGCTATTTCCTCCTCTCCTGACACAGTGTGCTGAGCATTGGTGCAGAATGACACCAGATCCCCAACAGGCATCTCCTTTGATGCCTTTGTCCCCATCATTACCAAGCTTGTACTCTGGTTTCTTCACGTTGCCTCCACCGAGCAGCCTGCTGCTGCCAACAGCTAATGATGTCAGTTATTGCTCGGCACCACGAGGATTGATTCGTGCTGCACCCACACTGCTGGAGCTGAAGGTCAGGGAATACAGACAGTTTCATCTGTCTTTCTCTACAGGATTCGCTGCTTGTTTAGGCTATTAGCACCAAGAAAAACTGATAGGGCTTGCACTGGTGTCATCACTTAGAACAGGTACTGGGGACACAGAGAAAGTGTCCTCATGCTGCACACCACCATTTATGCAGGTCTGTGTGTGCCCAGTGGGTATCTGTAATAGGGACCCAGGTAGTTGGGCAGGAATCCAATTTTCATTAGCAAATCCATGGGCGAAAAAGAGTATATTAAACTTAAGCTTTGCTTGCACAACTGCGGTTTTAATGACAGCAATTGTCCTTCTGCTCAGGATCTGAAGTCTGTAGTGCCCATGTTTAGAAACTCAGCTCTCACTGTCAGGTAGGCAGGGCTGGATATGGGATTCATGTGAACGTCTGTGCAAACGAATAAGTCAAGTTGGGAGTTCAGGCTCTAGCTCAATACACACGTGTTTGTAGCTAGGCTCAAGGTAAGTGACAATGTAGGAAGCCACGTTAGAGGCTTTGAGTCAATGTGGTGTTTCCACCTCTGAAATTAAGAAGAAAGAACAGAAAAAGGTAACTTGGGGCACATAGCTGTGTGTCTGTTGCCATTAATGTACCTGCATCACGGTGTCTGCACGTTTGCTGCCCCATTGAAGCACAGAGGCCAGGAGGGGCTCCTCAGGCACAGCCCCAGCCTGAAACCCAATTCAGCTCAACTGCAGCTATGACTAGAGCACAGGCACCAAACAGCGAACCAGCCTCCCTCCAATAACTGAAATGGAAGCAATTTTAACCTGAATCACGGAAGAGGAGAGTCTGCCAGTTCTTCGTGGACATTTTTATGCTCTATTTCCCGTTGCATATAGTACCCTGATCCCATTGTGATAGAAGCATTAGAAATGCATAGAGAGAGACAGAAACATGGAAAAGGAGGCTGGATTTAAATATTCAGTGCTAAAGGCACTATATTTTATTTTCAGGAAACATAGATAAACAGAAGCTCTCTAAGAAAGCCATGTACACTTTAATAAAGTGCGTGCTATAGGATGTCCTTGCAGCACTTTATTAGCATTAATAGGTCTAAGCTGTCTGTATGTAAATCACTGCAGATCTGTGAGATGAAATGTATCATAAGACCCACACAACTTACCCAATTATGCTATGAAAAATCCATGAGATGATTGTACTGTACTGAACAAAACAAAGATTGGGAAATACATTGCAAATATTCAGCAATGACTCATTACTCGTTGCTAATTGCCAACATACCACAATGGTTTGCCTTCTACCTGTACTTAGCTCCATTTCCGTTAAGAATACAAGGATGTGAACTGTTCAGAGAGCACGTACAAGCAGCACTTGCCATAGAAAGTTGCAAAGACCATTGACAATGAAGCACACTACCAGGGAGATATTCATCGCAAAAAGGCACATACTTATTTTAGAACATGTAATTTTACTGCTTTTAATGAGATTAAAAAAGAAAAAAAAAATGAATTTTTTTTACAGTAATCCTGTAACATTTTGACCAAAAGTTTCATTTGCATAATTCCCAGGGTGCAATTTAGTAAATCTTGTTGAGAAGTTAAGAACATTATCTGAATACAATGTAAGGTTTACTTCTTTTGTTGGAACCGTTACTGAAGCAGTTTACCATAATAATAATAATAATAAATCTCTATTCCCAAGGAACTCACTAGTTCAGGAGAAAAAAAAATTACTGGCTGGGGGAATTTACAAGATCAGGAGAGAGTTGGTTTTTCATTCATTTATGCCTGGGAAGTGAGAAGATGGTAACATATCCATAATATAACACTCTGACTGCAGAACATATGCATGAATTTTATTCATTTACCTTTCATTTTATAATGCAGTCAGTAGCTGTGCGGGTTTCTGGGTTATAAAGCAGATGGCAGAAGGACAGTTTTCCTTAGCTGTAGTTACATGTTTTTCGCTCAGGGAACCCTCAGTGCTTTGAGGTCCAGCGCCAGGCATGGCACAACACCGCGTCTCCTGATGGGAGCAGGATGAATGATGATGCTTGGTGAATGTCATCATAGAAATTTGCTTGTAAAGCAGCTTTTACTCAGTAAAAGAGCCCTTTGGGATGGAGCTCAGATTGGATTGCTACACTGGCGAAGGAAAATGCCCGAGACAGAAAGGCAATTTATGGTGGATGATGCAATGTCCTGATTTTATTGCATCTCAGGAACACAGCTGAGACTTCCCATGCGAGAACCTTGGGATGCAGAATATGCACCTACACTGATGGATACAGACAGACCACAGCCCCACAGCTAGACAGCAGCACAGGGGCTGTATGGTCTGATGTCCCAGACTGATGTCCCAGCCAAAATTGAGCCCAGGGGAAGTGGTCAAACTTTGCAACTTGGAACCAGAATGCATGGAGTCCGACTCAGCTCTTACTTCTACAGAGTAATCCCAGAAACAGGAGAAATCAGCGTGATTTCACAGATGGGTATTTTCCACTAGAGGTTCGGATATAATAACTAATGTGTGTGAAAATGAGCATTGTAGATCTTGAGATAAGACAGAGCTAAGCCTTTCAGAACTGCCTTTCTGCTTTGTAGCAATGTCACATTTAGATGGGCTTGAAAAGCAGCCAGCTTGTGACACAGGATTGCATCCCTCCTTTGCAGATAAAATCTTAGGGTTTGTGCATCTCTGCCAGGATTTAACGTGGAGCTAAACTGTTCTCACAAGTTTTACTGGCAAGCACAATTTCCACTGATGAGCTCCTCAGAGGTACCAGATTTTATCCCTCTGTTTGGCTCCTGCTGATCCTTAGCCACCCTGTGCTCCAGCACTGCCACCCCTCACTGCAGGGTGGGGAATGCACAAACCCTCTCATCCCACTGAGTGACAGAGGCAACATTGCCACATTCTGCAAAGAGTGTGGGGCACTGAGAACTGCGTGGTCAGCATATTGGAGGGCTCCAGTGAGTCTGTAAATTGCCCAGGTTTTAGAGCATGACATTGCCAGGGAAAAGCGGCACAGCAGAGGTTGCTTAGAGTAGTAATGGGGATAACAGGTTGGATATTAGGAAAAATTTCTTCTCAGGGATGTGGTGGGGTCACCATCCCTGGAGGTGTTCAGGAACTGTGGGGATGTGGCACAGAGGGACATGGGCAGTGGGTATGGTGGGCTCGGTGGGACTTGGGGATCTTAGAGGTCTTTTCCAACCTCAATGATTCTGTGATCCTATGACTCTGTGCCTGGAAGGCTAGGAAAGCAGACATGTAGGGAAATGCTGAACAACGGAGGACACTGAGACTACAGAGAGAAGACATGGGTAGCACCATCAGCACTCCTGTATGTAACAGAGCTACTTGTAGAGGAGAGGAATAATTCCGTATTTATTCCTCAGTTCTGGACACCCACAGCCTTTCTACACTTCTCAAACCACTGCTAGTGGCAGGTTGGGGTCAAATTTAAGTAAAACAGTAAAAGCGAAAGCTTGCATACAACTGCAGTGAAGAGGATGATGTATTGTAAATACACAAAGCAAACTTAGTTGGGTTTCATTTTTCACAGCCTCTGACAACAAGCAAACTAACCTTCTTATACGGTCTCCACACCTACAAATGCACAACTCTCTTGGAGTTTCAGGAGCTGTGAATTAATTGGGCAGCACATGATCATGTGTGGATTAGTAAACTCAAACCCAAGGTTGACATTTTTATTGCAACATGGGAAGAACCAAGACACAATCTAAATACAATGTTCAAGTAAATTTGAAGATTCACCCAGTCATTTCCACATAAGAGCAGGGACCCAGGACAGTGCCGCTGGCTTCTCTTCTCAGTTTATGGGAATTAACACTCAGCCTCCTGAGTATTTATTCATCAAACAGTCAAACCCCACACAGAAGTACCCTGGTGACTTGCAGTGCCTTTTGGTGCATACAGAAATTCAGATTACAGTGTATTAACTAGGTCCCTTCTTAAATCACCAGCAAGTTTCAGTGAGCTGTGCAGTCTAGGTTCTGCCTGTCATCCAGGGATGGTATACGTCTGCAGCTCAGAATGTGCCTAGAGAACCAGAGCAGGCAATTCATACAATCTGCTGCATTTTCTACCTGCAGAGCAAGCCAAAAAGTATATTTCCTCTAAAGTTCCTCAATTCACTCTATAAAGATACTCTGTTAAGAATATCCCTCAAAAAGATTTCATTTCCCAAATCTCCCACATAATACTATGCAACATCTGCACTAACATGACCCAGGGAGACTTGGGCCTGATTTTTTTGTTTTATAAAATCCATTATAATTATTAATGACCACATAAAATAATGTAAATGATAAGCAATAAGTGTCTTTTATTACTAAGCTCTTAGCTATTTTCCCCATTAAGAAAACCAAATTAAAATAATTGAAAACTATAATCTGTCATGCATTCAAAATGCTCCATAGAAATTCAGACAGGCAAACATATTCAACATCTTTAAATGAGCACACTTAAGAGTCAGTCTAAGCATTCCAGGATTGGCTCATTAATTTTAGTGGAAATATTTTAATTCAGCTACTCTTACTGCTTATTGAAATCTCTGTTAAGGACCAACTTATTTATTTTTAACCAAATCTGCAATATGTTTAAGAGTCATTTGTACAAAAGTTCTTAACTCTTATTTCACAGTTGTTTTAAAAGTCAATAAATAGACACATCTCTACCCCTGTTTTTCCAAACAAATTACTGCATATTGCTTACTGAATCACATATGTTTTCAGTGAATATGTGCAAAAGTAAAAGAGACAGGGAAAAATTAAGATAGATTTGGAGACCCAACCAGGTTAAAGCAATATTTATTAACACCTGTCTCCTTTTATCAGACCTGCCAATGATCCCAAGCTTCTTCCCAGAAAGATAAAAAAGACAAGAAATGATTCTCTGAAATACTTCAGCTGTCTTCAGAGAAAATCATCTATTCTGCACCTTGAAAAGAGGATGACATGGCAAGAGCACTTACCATGTCTGGTTAATAGGAAAACTTCCATTTACTGAAGCACTGGGCTTAATAGCAGCCTGGAAGTCCACTGCCAGACAGAACTACTGTCAATTGAGCTAAATTTCTCCTGCTGGCACTATTTGCAAACAAAGTTAGGTAGGAAGAGCAGTCTATTGGCAAAGAAAGAAAGGATGGAAGTGTCGTACACGTTTACAATTGTGGGTTTCCTCCTTCCCTCATCTGAACATGCAACTTTCTAGAAACTTTGTGTCTGATCTAACATAGCTAAAGGAATGTGACAGCAGAAGAATTCCAGAAGAAAATGCATCCTCTTATCCCGAACACTTAAGCATACATCAAATTTTGTGGAAGAAGTAGTTTTCTGCTTCTTTATGTTATATGGACAGTCCCAGGGACTACGTTTAGACTCGATGCCCACTTTTTCCACGGTTGAAAAGCACTCTGATAAATGCTATTCTTCAGGATCTTCAATCAGCATTTAGCTACTATCACTATTATTATCCAAGAGCTTAAATTTCTTCCTCTGCTTTTACAGTATACAAATCCAAAGCCAAACTATAAAAATGCTTGCTTTGTCCTAATGGCAGGATGTCTTTCATGCTAGGATGTATTTTCCTCCAGTGGAAACTTGCATAAAGTGACTGATCATGTATTTATTTTGATAATAACACAGGGTAAAACTAGTATGTCAGATATATTAAAGCTCCCATAGAACTGCATAATTATAGAATGGCTTAGGTTGGAATGTAATCCATTTCCAGCTCCCTGGCATGGGCAGGGTTGCCATCCACCAGATCAGGCTGCCTGACCTGGTCTTGAACACCTCCAGGGATGGGACATCCACAACTTCTCTGGGTAGCTCATTCAACCTTTCATTTCAATTACTGATGTACCTGGTGACACAGCCTGCATTAGTGAAAGAAATGAAGCTACAAAATGAGGGCTGCACCCCCCCTGCATGACCTCATGAGTGCTTGGAGATGGCGAGGCACCAACAGCTTGGCTGCAGAGAGCTTCCAGCCACTCAAAGGTCCTCTGGCTTGCAGGTGGCTGCCTCCATCCAAGGGCTACTGGCCAGGATACTGGCTACTGACTATGTCTATGTGGATGTGTTCCTCCAGAGCTCTCCCTGTGCCCACTGTAGCTTTGATAATCTTTGCTCCCTCTCTCTCCCTCTCTCTCTCTCCCTTCAAGGTTTTTGAATTGTTTATCAGTGTTTTTCTCCTGTGTGTGGAGGAAGATGCAAAACCAAGCAGATGGAGAACAGGAGAATATAAATCTGGCTCAATAAGGAGACCAGAATGCAGGAAAGAAGAATTTCTGCCCGCATTGCTGACCAATAACCATGTGTAACCCCAAGCGTGAACATGGGATGAAAACGAATTTGTCAGGTTCCCAGTCCAATTGAAAAATACCATTATTCCGCTTGGGTCAAAAGCAAAACAGCGATCCTCAGATGAGACACCACAAGCAGAGAATACCTGATATGCAGCATTGCAAGTGGGATCTGGATCTGCAGCATCAAAGCTTTGCTTTCACACACTGCAAGTGCAAAGAATTGGTTCTAGCGTGAGTTGCCTGGGTGGGACCAAGGTCTGCAGGATTTCTGTAACCCTGCAGCTGGGCCAAAGTTTCTGAGAGGTGACTTGGGACTGGCAGTGGCTATGACAATGCCAGCACTGCCAGCTCTCCATATTTACCAGTGAAAACTCAGTAAATTGCAATTTGATGCATGGTCTTCGTGATTAAATAATTAAGCAATTTTCATTACTCGCTATTATGAAGGTCATGAAGCTAACGTCCGTATCAGGAGCTGGCCCATGCTAATGGATCATCTATATCTAATGATAACTGACAGGGCAGGGTAATTTCCAAAGCAACAAGTGCTTTCCTTCGGGCTCTTCGCAGCCTGCTCCGTTTTCAAGTGCTTCTCTGCAGCAATGCTTCAGTGCAGCAAGGTGAGCGAGAGGCAGAGAGCAGCGACGATGGGAAGAGGAGATTGCTACAGATTAGCAGCACGCTGCCACGTGACCAAGGGCTTATCACTGCCAGAATGTTGATAGCAGGAGCAACAAAACCCGTTTTTACTAGTCCTTCTCTTATCTCTCCGACAAGAGAGCAGATTTTTCAGTGCTGTGACTGAAGGCGTCCCAGCGGAGCTGCGCACGCTGCTATCTGGTGAGTTCTGGCCCCGAAGAACTGAAGCCAGTTCATACTGTGTGAGATGCAGGAGGCTGATACCAAATATCTGGGATTCGAACCAGATGTACAAGCCCTCCTCTGCTGTTGAGGATGCTCCATGACAAAGGTCAAAGAAAATACCTCGGAGAATTCTGCTTATCCCTATAATGGAGGATTCGTGTCAGAAAAGAGAAGATCATCCTATAGAACCTACTAATGAAGGGCACAGTTATCCATACACAGGGTACCATCCTGCAGCTGACCCTGCTGTTGCCTGCTATGGCTGTGCCTAAACAGTCAAGAGAAACAAATCACAGCAGCATGACTTTGTTCCAATTTCTTTATAAATCCTGTCTGTCCCTATGCCTTATGCAGCGCTGCCACAAAGGCAGCCTGGCAGAGAGAATCCAGCACCCTTCTGGGTAAAGCTGAGCAGTAGGCACAGTGCTCAGAACAGAAGACAAACAAGAGTAGCAAATACTGACCTTCCCACGAGTAACCTGATCACTGCAACTAATGATCGAAGCCCTCAGCTAGTATAAATCAGTGCAGACTCGCTGGCTTCAAGCAGAAGCATGCTAATTTATTTCAGCTGCAAACCTGGTCTGTGACATTTAAAAATTAAGCTGCACAGCAGAAGAACAAGGGAAAAATGGTCTTTGCACAATCTCACACAGCAATTTAACACAAGCAGCGTTCCTCTTGGTAAAGCAGTGAGCTCAGGCACAGGAAAAAAGCATTGATTGGGGAACAAACACACTTGTGTCCTCATGAAAAGAGTTTTTCCCAGACTCAAGGGATATAATTGGTCTTAGTATGACCTTTGCTTCTGTAATGAGCGCTGGCTTTCCCCCACTGATTAGTTTTTCTGACCTTATATAAGCATGCACTGAATTTACATTCTGCACAGCACCTACAGATATCACTGATCACGGAGAAGCGGTGAAGTAGCATGATTGTGAATGCTGCTCTCAGCATAAAATTAAGCTTTTAGACCTGTCTGCAAATAGCTAACAATAGGAAACCACAATAAAACCCTCTAGTGTGTATATTTTGGTGAACAAAATCTGCTGAGGCTCATTTTGTGACACTACTTTGGGACGCTTGCAGAGCAGGATTTAAAGCTCTGCAGTTTTCAAAGTCTTTCTAATAAGTTTAATTATAGGAACAGCAAACCCATTGGTTTGTTCTGCGGGGCAGATTACTCCATACAGTGTATACAGAAGGTATTTCAATGGTCAGTAAATGGACCCATCAAAGCTGAGAAGGCTGAAAATGAATTCCTTCCTATGCACTATAGGAGTAACAGCAATGGGCACAACTGCAGGCTTAGTCTGTCATTTATTCTGCACTGAATGAAGTCAGTGTGAGGTGATCCTGGTCCTAAGGCTCTTCCTCTCATATGTTATGCATCGCTTAGATGAAATGCCAGATCTTCCAGACCTTTTCCTTCATTGCCAACTTCTGTCCAAAACTTGATATACACTGCATCCCAGCATGGGCGTCCTTAGGCCATGGGCGTCCTCAGCCATTTCCCCAAATCTGTTTCATGGGAGCTTGCCATCGAGGAAATTTCAGGCCGAGCTGAACTCCGCTCTCTTGGAACGTTTTCACAGCACTGAATTTTTGGCAAACGTTCCTCTTTCATTAACTGTACTTCTGTCAGGGTGAGAGCTGAGCCCCCTGCTTACTTTGACTTGAATTCATGTTAGCCCTCTCCATGTAATTTATTGATGCGATCCATGTCCGCACGCTTTTAACGCATGGGGCAGACAGACCTGTTGGAGGACACAGCGCTGCACGGAGCTTTTAGGAGAAGCCCTGCAGCCAGCTCATGTGGCACGGAGCCTTCCTCCATCTCCTTGCCTTCTATGGCACACTCTTTCTGAAATTAACCCCCAAAGCCAGCAACAGCCCTCACCAGTGCTTGGTAGTCTTTTTAACTGCAGATATTCCAGCAGACGTACTGAATTTGTGTAACGCATACACATTTTTGCAGTGTTATTAATTGATAATTTAATTTCCGATCTGGCGAATTACATGCAATTCCTTCGCCATCAGTTAAATGACAACTTTAGAGCAGAAAAGTTTAGGTAAGCAGATTGTCAGTGCTTATGGCTGTAAGACATAATTATGTACAGCCAACTGTGTAACGCGCTTGAAAAAATTATAAGCCTGGGCACAGAAATTAAAATTATTTCAAGATGAAGTTGTACAAATACAGCTGCAAAAAGCTGCAAAATCCTATTAATGTATTCCAACTGTAGTGGGTAGTGCAGTGGGGTTCCAATCCCCAGCGCCATGCCAAAGGAAGTTTAACTACAGCATACAACGAATCAAAGGACGGATGCTTACATCCAAACATGGCTCCAGAAAACTATTTCAGCTATTATTTATGTTCTCGTAAACTTCTGGGCATCAGCTGGTAGCTTGGCATGATGACTCCCCAGCACGACAGGGCAAACATTAAACGCTAAATTACCATATGTCAGCTTAGGGTAGTTAATAATTCCACCACATCTTGGACAACTTGAAGGCTTTTCTGAAACTGCTGTCAAATCGAATCTTTCCTTCGATCAATAAAGCAGCACAATGAAATATGCTATTTGTGGTGTCTGAAAGAATAGATTAGCAAACTACAGTAAATGCAGCTGGCAGGGACTAACTCCATTTCTTAACCAGAGACCCCAAGCGTGAGCATGAGTACTCCCAGTGGTTCCAACAGCACGCCCCACATGAAGAATCAGCACATGGCTGCACATCACCTCGGTATTTCTCTGCTATGTGCACTGCTGGTGTGGCAGCAGCCCCTCCTTGAATGGCCCCACAGCTGCATGTTACCCACAGATCTCACAGGCTGCTGTTAATTATGGGAGCAATGTTTGTTCCACACTGCTGGCTCTATCAATCTCAGCCTGAGGAGTAAAACAGAATGACTGCGAGCATAGAGAACTGGTCCGACCTTCCGTTTGTTTTCCAAGCTGTATAATAGAGATATCTCTGGCAATTCAGAAAAGGCCCAGCAGTAAACTCTGGCAATAGCCAGATAAGGTAGAAATTCACTTCAAGGGGTAACATGAACCCCAAATCACATTTCTGTTGCTGCTTTTAGTCAAGTAAAGATACAACTAATACAGTACTACAGTAAAACCAGTTGGAAAAAAATGTTAGCTTGTGTGTTGGGCAGCACCAATGGCACATCTCAAGAAATCCAGCACTGGCAAGTTGGGGCCCAGCATTCAGCACAGTTGTCTTTCTTCCTGCCAAAGCACCTTCAACAAAGCTCAAATTATTTTGAGGGCTCACTACGTGTCTCACTATGAACCTTCAGAAGATCTGTCCCTGGCATCCCACAGTGGGGCCACAGGTCTCTTAGTAGCCTCTGAGTCTGATAAATGAGCTCTAAAAGGGGTTTTTACTTGACACAAGCTGAAAACAGGCACCGCATTATAAACATTTTCCCTGAGCAGCACCCAGCCTGGTCCTCTCTCATGAAACTGTTCCAATTTCTTATTTTGAAGGAAAAACAAAATCTGAGCTCTTATGGCATTTCTGCATTCCCTTGTGCTCTTTGGTCACTTTGCTACATCCACTATTTTGGCTGATATTATAGCCATTATGTCCTGCAGACCTTACAGAGCTTTCCCACACAGTGCATGACTCTTCTTCAAGCCTTGTGGGGGACTGGTAAGAGTACAAGTGGACCTGAAACCTGGTAGTCCCCAGTAGACATTGACTAAGTACATGGTTACAACTCCTTGGCACATTGACCCTTTCTTGCAAAAAAATGGTTTGCAAAGCCATCAGCAGAACGTAAAGGAAAGCCATTCCTTGTAGAACACTTCTTGAGCATTTTGAATTTTTAAATCTGGATCACGGCTTCTGACTCTCCTTTGCAGGTGATGCAGACACAGGAGCTGTTCTCAGGCTGCAGGACTCTGAGGAAGGGAGGTGAATGTTGCTGGTGGCAGGAAATTGCCTTCATAACACTTTCAATTTAAACAAGTCGCTAATAGCGAAGGGAATAGGTCCTGTGGGAAATGGGAGGGCTGGAAGCAATCCACCAGTGCAAAAACTGTGAACTGCTGACTTCCAGCATTTAATTGGGATAGAATTACAGGTGGTCATCATCAATCAGTTCTAGACATGTTCAAAAGGTGGTAGCAAAAAGGAACAAACAGATTATTACTATTTCATGCCATATCTGTTTCCTTTCGGAAGAAATTAAAAGGAAACAGTCCATCACATCCCAAAGTCATGCAGCTGCTCTGTAAGCTGTGCCTTGCTCTTCAATCCAGTGTAAATCAGCACAGCTTCAGCAGCTTTGCACCAACTGGCAAGCTGACCCAGTATTTTGGTGGTGATTAGAGTGAGATATCTCTTCATGTTTATTTCTAGGAGAGCTCAAAGTTGGCTCCTGTGCTTTTCAGAAGCTGGATGTATGCAGGGAAAGATGTTTTTCAAACTCTAAATCTTCAGGGCTTTTTTTTCTTTGCTTTTTTTTTTTTTTTCTTCCTTCTTTTTAATAAGAAGCAGGAGGAAGATTTCCTGACCCTCTGAACTATCCTTGGGTTTGAATACGCGATATGGTAAACAGAAGAAGAAAGCTCTAATGTGAAACTTCTTAAACTGCCAAGAATGAAGGACAGCAAATGGGATGCAAGCCAAGGAACATGACAATTAGCACAGAGAAACTTTTCAGGGTTTATTCCATCAGTCAGCACTTAAGGAGGCTTTGAAGGGGAAAAAGCATCCTTTTATACATTAATCCACCACTTCTGCACTTTACCCCTATTCCATGGATTTAGTGCTTAGCTGCTAAATATCTATATGCAGAGCTTTATTAAGAGGAGTTGGTTTATTTTTTGAAAGCTCCACATTTATTAGTTTATAGAGAGAAAGAGGTAAAACCATTCTGACCACAGCAATATCCTGAGTTTAAATGACAATTTACACTTCCCCAGCTAATAGCACTTAACACCAGGGGTGAACAAGCTAACATTTCTTGCAATGAATTACTGTTCACCATCTTACTGAAGAGTCAGACTGCACTACCATGACAAAGGAACTCGGTGAAAGGAAAGAGAGAATCACCCACATTTTACCACCCTTCCTGTCCTGTCTTGGCAGACTTCATGTCTGAAGAGGCACCTTACTGTTCCAAGATAAAATATTTTCTTTTTTCTTGAAAAAGAAAAAGTTCTCTCAAGCAAGAAGTTGGGCAACAGCAGGGGACAATGCCATGCCAGTATTAATTAGCAAATTCCAAATGAATCATAGTTTGTGCTTAGCGGGGTATGCTTGAAAAGCATGTGAACTTTTCAAATGCTGTGTTGCACATAATGCTTGTAGCTTTTATTTTATCTTTTATTTTTAATAAGACTAACAAATAAAGAGTTGCTTTAGAAGGGCATCTTATTCATTCTCTCCATGGCCCCATTCCAAGGCATTTGTGTTCTTGCACATCTCTTTATTTGGAGGATGCCGCCCTCTTAGCTCATCCCTTCTGGTTCGAGGCCTCTACTGGGGAGGCTGCATTTCCCTGTAATTAAGCAGTGCCGTGTGTGGTTGTCCACACTGTGCCCTGAACCTCCTGGCAGGGGACGCGCTGTGACAAGCCACGCTTGTCATTTCTGCAGCTCTTTGATTCTGAGTCCCCACGACTCCAGCATTTGCCTTCCCCACAGAGGAGCAGTGCTCCTGCTGCCTGCTGCTCCTGAGCCAGGGCTCCCACTGCTTGGCAGGATGGGGCTTTCGTGCACCCCAATCCCCACTGCTGCATGGGAGACAGAGCTGGGTACTGGCTACATATGGCAGCAAGCACAGTGACAGGCTCTGATCTTAATTTCAGGATTATTTAGGTTGTGATTGAGCTAGGAGGGCACCTGCCTGTGCAAAGCTCATCAATTCTCTTTGATTTGGAAGACTCTGTGCATCTGTGTCAGACTGTGAACTTCAATTTCAATGCAGAGCTTCATTGCTGTTTTTCCTCTCTTTCACTTCAATATTGAGTTTAAAAGACACGGGAGTTGAGAAAAGAAATTTGTACTATCTGGGAAATGCCAACATTTCAGCTCCTTCCTCCAGAGTATGGCAGATTAACAGTGGAAGCAAGGGCTGATGGTCTGAGCTGAGCTGCCCCAAAGGTTCCACTGGCCAGTTGGGTGGGCAGGAATAGCCAGACCAAGCCACAGCTCAGCAGGACCAGCTGGTGACTCAGCTTCCTGGGAAGGATGCTAGAGATCCTGGCATCATACCTGAGCAGCCCTGCAGGGTATTAGGGTGGTCGAGCATTGGGATGGGCTGCGCAGGGTAGCGGTGGTGTCCCCATCTCTGCAGGTATTTAAAGCTGAGTGTGGACATGGCCATAAGGCACATGTTTTAGTGATGGGACTCAGTGGATCAGGTTGATTTTTGGACTGGATGAGCTTGACAGTCCTTTGCAACCCATGACTCTACTACAGGAGACCACCTTTCATAGGTGAAGCACTTTTGAGGTGGGTTGAGGAAAGGAAAGAGATGGTATTACTTAATGGATTATGGTCTAACTCCCCAGAATACTCCACAAAAAAACCATTATTTTTATTTTTTCTAGACACGTATATTTCTTAAACTGCCTAAAGAAAGAGTGCTTTTACAAACTGCTACCAATTCTGTGTACTTGTCTGCTTGGAGGAGAAAGTGAAAAGGGAAAACAAGGAGAAGAGAGTCCTCTCTCCATTTCTGTGTCCAGGATAAGCCTGCTGCTTGCAGAAAACAGTCTGTGAAAGGATTCAGCCACTCACACTGAACTCTCACAGCACAGGTTTCATTTAACTCAAACCTGTCCACCATTATTTTAGCAAGAGTGGTGAGGATTGAGAGATTCATGTCTCCTTCTGCATTGCCCTGGCAAACAGAAATGACTGTGCGCAGAAAAGCTGGGGGCTATTGCAACCTGAAGAACAACTACAAGGTCCACTGGGATCCAGAATGCTCAGAGCTATTCTAATCAAATTACTATAGATTAGGAACAAACTAGAGTCTATTGAAGTTAATGGACAGATTTCCATTGACTTCAAAGGGCCCTGGAAGAGCCTGTAATACGGAAAACAAGCAGGTATAAAAATGAAGGAAATGTATTTTTGTCTAACCCTAATTGCATGAGATGAAAGAACTGTTTCAGCTGGAACTACTCAAAAAATATTCCGAGACAAACATAAAACATCTGGAATGGTCAAAATCCAGCAAAGCAACCGGTGAATGAGGAAACAGTCTGATAACAACAAATGTGGTCAGCTGTGGGTACCAGAGCCCTAAGAACAGAAACTGTAGCTCTACAGACAGCCATGGAAGACCTTTACTGACTTAAATAGGAAAAAAAAAACAAAACAAACAAGAACAGAAACACTTTGCAATTTTGTGCATGTACAGAAGTACACAAGAATTCAGTTTTACTTTCCACTCAGGATTATTTTCTTTGAGAAAAAGGAAATTTGGTTCTTGCTTTTTTCCCCCTTGGAAAAATGCTAGTATTTAATTCCTGGCCACAAATACATCATTTGTCTTTGTATCTTCACAAGACCTCATCATCTTCCCTGATGGATGAAGATGAAATCATGACACAAGCAATTTCTTCAAAGTAGCTTCTCACTTATTACTTAGCACATTTTTTTTTGTCTTTAAAGTTATATATTTATGTGACAGCTACATATCTATTAAACCCCAGAAATCTGAAGGACTAAGAGGTATAAGAGAAATAAATTCTTTTTAGATTTTGTAAGGAAAAAAAATCAGCCCTGAAGATTGGAGGTTGTGATTTTACTGATCCGCACAATATTAAGATCTTCTCAGTGTTGGTGTAATTAAGCACTGAGTCTGTGGAAGACAGGCTTTTTCCCCTGTTAAAGAAGTTAGATTGAGAAAGCACTTTAAAGAGCTTGTAGGGACCAGAAGCATCAAATAGTCCTCGACCCCAGAGTTATACTTCCCCAGTTTTCATTCATTCAAGAGGGTTAGCAGGTAAACAGATATATCCCACTTCAAGTCTCCTGTGCTGGACTCAAATGGCAGCAGAGGCTGTACCAGCTTTTTTTGATTGCACAAGAGTTGAGCAAAAATGAGGCAGTAGTTGAAAGAAGAGAGATCCTGGGTTAAAATGCTCCATCCTATCTATTGAATTTTTTCTGTCAACACTCAATGGGACTTTTTGTTCAAAGTATATCAGAATAAGTACCAGAATCTGCCCGTACATATATATTTTTAATATTTGGATGAAGATCCCAGCACCCCCATCAGCATCAGAAGTATACACACATCCAGCAAACACCTAGTATCCAGAGCCCCTGCTGACAGGTCTTTGTTTGGTAAAGCTGTCCTTCATACAAAGCCTCTGAGGAGCACAAATGGAAAGCACAGCAGTAACTGCTGGCAGCTCTCACGCCAGCTATGCACAAGCAGGGGAGATGCCATTTGCCCCTTTCCTCCATGTGGCTCCCAGCTGAATGGCCACCTCAGCAGCCACCTCCATGCAGCAGCAGCACTGGCCAAATCACAGTGCTTCAGATAACCATGACTGCGATTGAAAGGTATGGTTCAAATCTCTCTTAATGTCCTATTATCTGTGGATCACTGACAGGGTTGATTATAACGGTTTGACATGACTCCAAAGGAGCTGTTACGGCCTATTGTATCAATAGGTACCTAGGGAGCCTTTAATCCAGATACACGTGTAATAACAGCATACTAAAAACATTCTTTTTTTTCCTTAAAAGTTGCTATTGCTGAAGCAGTAGAAAGAAGTGAAAGTAATGTACACTGAAAAAATAAAAGCCCTGTCATTTTTTTCACATGACAAGAGCACAAAAAAGTCTAAAACCCAAGATTGTTTCTCCTTTCAGTTGTAATATAAAAATGATCCAAAATGTTTATGCCAGGAGACAATTTGGAATGACTTGTTTTCCTGCTGAGCTATAATCTTGGTCAGCAGGAATGCGACTGATGTGACTCAAACTGTACTGCTGCTACTCTGCGATGGCAAGAAGGGGCAAGCTGTCATAATTCTTAAATTAACAGAAACGTTTTCTGTGTGCATGATGTGTGAAAGTATGAAAATAAGCATGGGGGAAAACTGTTTGTTTCCCTTGGAAACTGGTAGATGGTTCTGATTAAGAAAAGTCTACCTCCGTATTGGGTTCTCCTGAGGTTCCTGGATACTGCAGGGCAGCGTGGAGGTGCTCGTACAGAGATGCTGTTTTAGGAATAAAATGGAAATAAGACCACGAATAGGCAATTATCACCTTTGAAGTCATAAGCTCTTGTTTCTGTTTATTTTCTTCCAGAGCAGGTGCCTTCAAAACACTTATTTGTTGAGGGGGGTTTACGAGTTGCCATACAGCCAGAAGACAGAGGCATTCCAACTTGAGTTCCTGGAAAATGCTGTTAAAATGATTTGCTTAAAAAAGAACAACGTTTACAAGAAAGGAGCTAGAAGATCTTCTGGAAACATTTGATTGCTTATTCTTTAAGAAATATCTTTTTGCACGTAACGAGGTAGCTTTCAAAAAAGGGCACAAGGTACACAAACAACCACTCTCTCTGATGAGAATGACAACTGTTGAACCCTATTTCTATTTAGTCCTGACAGAAACACATTCACAAGAAGTTTTGCAAGAGGATAAACATATTCATTACATTAGCTATTAAATCCTCACTTGTGCAAGGGTTTTAATGTTTCCCCTGACAGTCATGACAGAAGAGCATCAATATCTCCTGAGCACTTTGGTTCCTGGGTCCTCAGGGAATGAAGGCTGGGTCAAAACCACCCAAGGAGAAACCAACAATTCACAGTGTGTTTCCAAACACTACTTAAATAAGGACTTCTGTTCAAGTTATTAATGCCTTTAATATGGATTCTCATCTCCTCTTTTTATTGCTTTGTGTGTCTTTCTGGTTATTTAGAGAGTTCTGAGAAGAGCTGGTCAGCACTTCAGGGCTCCCACTGCTCAGCAGCGACAGATGCTGACCGTAAAGTTAAAGCCAACACACACAAATCCCAACAACCCAGAATCCTTTCTTCTTCTCTCAGGGGAGGGAAGCAAAAAACATCAATACCTCCCTGTCCTGCTCCCCCAGCTTCCTACCAGAGAGCAGCACCAATTCCAGCACTGAGTTAATTCAAAACATGGGAGCACCAGGTTTCTGCAGTTATTAAGCACTATATTGCCTGGACCAAACGTGCTGTGCCATCAGTGCCCAGAGGGCTGTGAGAGAAACCCAGATCTCACATCTTCAAAAGATGAAGCTGGGGCAGTGTGTGCCCCCTTCCCTTCACACAGCACTGCCCTTTCCTCGGGGCAACAGCTGGCCTCTACAGCCCATGCGTTTGATGGTGCGGATGTCACACACATGGGAAAAGGGTCACGGTTTCCAAATCATCTGGTAGACTAATGGGAGGAGACAGCTCCCCGGCAGTGAGAGCCAGAGCATCTCAGTGCTCTGACATTCTGTCCGGGCACCGGCACAATCACAAGAAAACCAGACAGCTCCCATGCCCTGCAACATCTGGTCATCTCCATCAGGCGGCAGCGGTGGCAGGTTGTGCCAAATGCAGCTGGGCTGCTTTCTTGTTTGATTCATCTTCCACGTCTCCGTTTTGAAATAATTCAAAGCACGGATCAGCTGGTGAATTTTTAGTGATCGTGGAAGCTGGGACCATTGAGCACAGGACAGATACAGTATGAGGGTAAAAATCTTCAGTCCTGTCTTCTAATACACATACACATTCTACTCCCAGGCTCCCTCAGTAACTACTTCTTATCCTGACATGCCAAATGTTTATGTAATGTTTTTCACATTAATAACACAGCAAGAAAATAAAGAGCCAGATAGTTCATGCTCATCAGCAAATTATCTGCTAGGCATACAAGGGTAGCAAGAGACCTAACCAACTGGAGTCTGAAATCAGGTCTCAGGGGATGCTTAAGATTATTGCCCAACAGGATGCCCAAGTTTTTATCTAATGTAGTGGCTTTCCTAATATCAAAATGCTGCTAATGAATTTTATGGTTGGATGAAAGAACTTTTATATAGTCACTTGCAACTACATTAAGTGTATCAAGATGTTTTCTTTGATATTGTCATGTCAGTTCATATCAAGTGACTCTTTCATGCTTTCATGTCTGGTAATTCCCAAGAAATTCATGGCTACAATCTAAAATAAATGTGTGACTTTCAATTCAGTAAGAGCTGAATAATAGGAATTTTAAATTGCTGGGATAAAACTGCTAGCTACTTCATAACACTCATGCTGCTTCCAGATTTAATACCTGCCTTTTCAAACACTATCAATTCACTTAATATGTCAGTAGGGAATAACATTACTTTATTTTATTTTCCTTTCCAAGGATCGTGAACCATTTTCTCTGACAGAAATGTACCAATTACCCACATGCCAATTGTCCCAGCCACGCTCTGATCTTGCAGCGTGGACGTTCAGTTCAGAAGCACACAAAGCTTTCTGATGCTACAAAAGAAACACTGTGGGCTAAATTCAGGGCTGATGTAAGCAGGCAAATTTCTGCTGACATCAAGGGATCTGCGCTGCCAAACGCTGGTTCTGAATTTCGCCCTCTGCCCTAAGAATGTGACAAATGCAGATGGAAGTCGGAACAAAACCTTTCATGCGAAAAATACCTAATTTAAGGAATTAGCAGAGCAAAGCCATAAAAAGGAGGTTAGAAATAAGAGGCTATATTGTTGCACTTACACTGCAATAGACAAGTTGTGTCGTACCTCTGCCAGGAGGGGCACTCCAGGATGAGGAATTGCCACTGGGGCCAGGGGAGTGGTGTGAATGCTCCCTGCCCTCCTGGGACTGCTTGGCAGGATGAGTGCAGCAGGAAGAAGGGAACCAGCCTTAAGGGAAGGCCTTGGTCAGGGAAACATCAGGGGTCAGGTGTGCACAGTGACACAGCTTGGCTGCTCTGCGTGGAGCACTTGATGCAATGCCTACAGGAGCCAGCGCCAGAACGGGAAGCCGTGGATCTCAGCCTGCCCTCACTAATTGGTCCTGCTGAGAATTTGGGTATATTAGCCAGGGCAGCGTGCCATACTAATGAAGCTGTACTGCTCCTGGGCAGCTTGGAAGGGCAGTGCCCTGAGCCTGCAGACCTCCAGGTTGCCCTCAGCCATCTCTTCCTGGTGCTGTCCTGCGGTGAGCTGACATACCTGCAGCCGTGCCACACGTGCTGCTGGTGGAGCAAGCACTGACCAGGTAAACGAGCTTGATAGTTCTGAAGCTGCACTCCATGACTCTGTCCCAGAGCTACAGAGTGACTGTATCTCTTGCAGCCTCCCTTGGAGGAGATGGCACTGTGCTGCAGCTCTGAGCACTGGCAAAGCTGGGAGCCACGCACCAGCTCACTGCCGATTTCTTTCTCTAAATGAACTGTCCCACTGTTTCAGCACTGGGTGCAGTGATTTTTTAAGAGTATATCTGCATGTACATTATCTATGCAGTTCTCAGCAATGCTTGGTAGATCTCATTCTGCATTGATTGGGACATGCTGGGAGACATGCCAAACATAGTTAGCAGAGAATATCACATTCTACTCGGAAGCATTTAACCTGAATTCTTAACGTCTTTCAGCAACAAACTCACCTGTCCTGCTCTTTTGAGAACTATTAATGAAGCTCCAGTTTAGGATTTCACTTTTATATCACTTATGCAGATTATGAACACATGTGCCACTTCCACCGGGGACTGATGATTTGAGTGTGATATCCTAAGCACTGGGGGAAAGAATCTCAGCCCAAAGAAATAAATAGGGTTTTGTAGATTTCAAACCTATTTGAGATTTTCAAATTTTCAAGCCAAAAGTGGTCTTGCTTCTGAGAAGTGAGCACTGCATGATGTTCCTCAAGGGCAAGAAATGATGGAGTCCTCACACTGAAGGGTACTGTCAAAGCTTTGAGCTTTTGCTCCAGGAAAATGTCCTTTATCTGGCCGCCCATTCCTATAATCTCTGTAGGGATAGCTGCTGTTCCTCCATAACAGTTGGTACAACCAGCAGAAAAATTCAAATACAACACAGCAGGCTTCTTTAAGAAGCAGGGAGAAAACTGTGCCACACTAGAATTATTCCTCTATTTTCCAAATATTCAGCAACATGACTGAGCTGAGAGATGTGAACATCTCTCCAAAACACCATGTTACTGACCATGGGAATAGCTCGTGCTGAGAGTAGATCTGAAACCATATGTAAGGCTGCTACAACATTAAGCTTATGGAGCAAAACTGTAATGCAGGTCTAATTCTGAACCAGACCATTCAGATTTGTGTGATAACAGGGCAGGAAAAAAGAAAGGCAAGAGTTGGGAAAGCAATCCCTCACAGCAGCACAATAAAGGAGAAGGATCTCGCTGTATCTGCAGACTGTACTGTAAAACCTCTGAGCCAGTAGGAAGGATATTAATGAGCATCAGACAAATCTAATAGGAGGTATCAAAAACAGACACCAAATGGGATGCAAATGATAAAAGAGAAGAGAATGTGCAGTAAGAGAATAAGGATGCTAAAAATGGTGTTTTATATCTCTCCGACCTCAAGAAAGAATTTAATTTGCACTGACCTGCAGGAAGCGATCATAAATTTGATTTTAAATAAGCAGGCTGTAGCATCAGTGCTCATGTCTGTGGTGAGCTGCTTGCCTTCCCCGTGCAGTGGCAGAGAAAGGGGACTAAGCAGCAGCTCCTCCTGGAATCCTGCAGGTGCTCCTGGCAGAGTCAAAGTGCCAGAGCTGCAGGAGCCAGCACCGTGTCACAGCCAGTTTGTTCTCCTACACCCAGCTTGCTCCTGGCGTAGTCCAGGTTGCTTTGGTATTGATTCAAATCAGTGAGAACTGGACTGTTCCCCCAAAGGGGTTGAGCGTTAAATATGAAGAACTGTTCAAAAGACCCGATCTTCCTCATTTTTCATTCTTATTCTCAAAGATCCAACAGGAAAGAGCTCAAGGCTTCCTCTGCATTCCTCCCTTTTACTGCCATCCCTCAAAAATATTTTGAGAAAGGGAAGTTATGCTTGCCTGGCTTTGACACATTGGGCAGCCAAGGATGTCTGTGTAAGCTGGGCTGGTGACCTGGCCATGTGGCTCCCTTAGAGCTGCACCGAGCCCATGGCCAGCAGCCAGCCTTGGACAGGGCCAGGTTTGTTTTATTGGTCTTCATTTTGTTTTCGTTTTAATGCGACGGTAAAAATTTTATCTGATAATCTAAACAAGGTAATAATTTTGCGCCATAAAAATGCCTGTCTTCTGTTGTTACTGCCACTGTCGTATATTGGAGAGTAATATTTGCAACATTATACAAAATTGTTATTCTATTAAAATGATAAAATGGCACTGGTTTTATTACATGAGTGATTTTCCAGGCACTGAGATGCCCTTTACTGCAGACAAGAATAATAAACACATTATTCACCAACACATTAGGGAACAATCCTGTGATTTCGGAAAACAGTTGTAACAAACAAGTAAGTTATTGCAGTGACACTCAGGAAACACAGCCCCCAAATCTTACCTGCTGTAACTAAATGCTGCTAATGGCCAGGGACTCTCTCTGCTTTGCATTTCAGCAATGTTTTCCCAAGAAGTTGGCAAATCTTAAGAAAGACACTGAGAACTGTTTGTTCACTTTTTGCAATCCCATCTAATCCAGGCCTTGGGATTTTAACCCTTTCTTCCTGACTGAAGTCTTAAGGATTTGCCATCTGTGTCTGCTGCATCCAAGAGGATCAAGAAGGGGAAAGGATTAAATTAATTAACAAATTCTAATCCTAAAACAGCGCTGGCAGTGTTATGGCGCTTTGAATTCTGATGAGGATTTAAAGTAATGCTGACTACTCCGCCATCAAAGAGGAGGAACACAACACCCTGTTGTGGTCGCCCTGTATGGTGCTCGCAGAGGGAAGGGGTATCTCACAGGGAGCACTGGGTTATCTGAGGAGCACTCTGAGCCCCTCCTGCAGCTCACAGCTATGTCAGACTGTCACTTGAGGACGTTATCAAAACTATAGATACTGTCATACGTCCTCTGAGCTAAAAAGTAATCCTAAATCAGGCAATACAGCCTGATATATCTGATCAGTAAACAGACCTCTGTCTTGATTCCCTTCTCTTCATTACACCAAAGACACTGGCGCCATTGCCACCCAGGGAACCTTTGCCTTTTGTGCTGGGCAGCAACTTCAAATTTCCTGATGCTGCTGTTAATTTGGAAAGGGAACATATGGAAACCAGGTGACATATTTCACAAACTGCCAAACAGATTTCATGTGGTTTTAGGGCACACATACTCCAGGGAGTGTCCACAGCAACTTGATGGGTCCTGATGGCTAACATTTGTTCTGAATCCTCATGCAGAAGAACTGAGACACAGTCATTCATCTGTCTCGTGTTTCCATTCAGATGCACACTTCCCAGACATGCTAGAAGGACAGATGCTGCTACTTTTTAAGGGAAGGAGAAATAAAGGGAGGCAGGGAGACTACTCAAGTGGATCAGAGGTTTGGATGCTCTCTCCCCAAGAGCCCCTGTGGCTAATGTAGATGTGCTGGCAACAGCAACCACTCCTTGAAGCATGGGGTCTTTATGGAAGCCATACACTGCACTGCAAATGAAATCCTTTTCTTAGTAGTCTCCATAGTGGAATAACAAATATCAGAATTCATAGTACCCAGAGACCAGTGCCTAGGTTTTGATTCTCAAGCTCTTGCAAGAATCATGCACAAACAAACTCTTCAAAACAAATGCATATTTGGCAGTTTGTGCAACAGTGAAAGCCACCTGGGGGGATTAAGGGCTGATGTACTATCAGCTGTAAAAAATGAGTACCCCCGAAACATAGAACTGGAGCTCCAACATTTGTATATTGATCCTCAATAAACTTGTGCTGCAAGTAGATTCTGAAGGACACCATCCCTTATGTTTAAGCCTTTTAAGTTGGTGAAGGCCCGAAGAGATTTGGCTGCTAACATGTTGCAAATCCCGTTTTTAAAATCAGACGCTGTGTTCCAGCAGCAAAGTTTGTAGCATACAGGGTACTCAACTCCATTGCTAATACCAAATCTACTGAAGACAATGCAAGGCTCTGAGGTCTTGTTAAAAACAAAGTCTGTAGTATTTCACTGGCATTTCGAAGCCTGCTTAAGAGGAAATATTGCACAATGTGATGCATTTATAGGTATTCCTCCATCTCTGCACCCCTAAAGATGTAAGGGGCTATGAAGTTTTCTGAACCTTAACCTAATCTTAATCTATCATCTTAAACCAAAAGAATATTTGTCCTTCTTTTTTAAGAGGGCCTGCATCAGAATGGGAACATGGAGCTGCCAGTGCACTTTAAAACATCATTTCAGAAACTAAAGAAAAACCTCAGCGACAGAAATCCAAGACCCATTCAAATCAGCTTGTTTCCTTTGAGACATACTGCCAGCCTAGCAGGAATAAAAAAAAACAAACAACAACTTTTCCTTCTGTACATTGTGCCTTAGAATACTGTTATCTTTAAGACATTTTGTTCACTTCTTGAGAAAGCCTTATCAGGGAGGCGCAGTATGTTACAAAGACTAAGTCGCCATGCACCCAAAATGTGTGTATGTGTGTGGGTGTACATCCACTGGCAGAACTAAAATAGATTTAAAAATACTTCCACATAGCTAAACAAAGCTGGAAGATGGGCTGGTAATTATATGTGCATTCCAAGTAGACTACACACAGTGGGGGTTCTAAAGCATTCATATAAATTATACCAATCAGCATGGAAAGGAGGAAAAGAAACCTCTGAGGACATCAAATATGACACTTCCCTATAACGGATACACATAAAACAGTGGCAAATAAGGCAAAACAGTGCCTTAGAAAACAGGGATGTCCTAAAATGAGTTCCATCTACAGCTTTGCTGCCTCTGTAAGCGCATATGATTGTCTTAAGGATGTATTTTGAGGGCATGCAATAAATCAACAAATTAAGATGCCCCATGGAATGTGAACTTAGGAGGAGATTTTCTTCTGGAGGAAAAGAGAAATGTGTATCGCATGTGTTCTGGACTACTGCATACTGAGCAGATTTGCTTGTTTGTTTGTGAGTGTGTCTGGTTAAATGCTGAGGTTTAACAGCTTCTGGGGTGTGGTAAGAAAACTGGTTTGTTAAACCCCATGCAACAAGTGCATGAACAATGCAGGAAATGATGGTTCTGGAGTGCCTGACCTACATGCCAGGGAAGGTAGCATGACGATGCTTTGCCAGGGGATCTCCAGTCATGGTGCCTTGGGACAGGGGAATTAGAGAAAGAATTAGGATAATCTTTCCAGGCAGAATATTTAAAGTCTGCTATAGTTGTGTTCAATCGATCCCCAAAAGATTGCCAAGAAGTGTGTATCTTAAAACTGCTGCTAATTAGGAGGTTTTAAGACACTGTTATAAAATACCTTCTGCTTGGTTGGTAAGGGAAACCATTTAGACTGGTAGTATAGAGAACAAAACAGTCATAAAAAGTTATTTGTAGCTTCTATTATATTACCATTACACTGTATTATCACCAGCATAGTTACACACCTAACATAAAACTACTTAATGAAACATTTGAACTTTCAGGAGACCTACCGGTAACCTGCTTATTTTTAGCCCTGGGATGACATTTGTTGTTTGCTGCAATGCAAACAATAATAATTACATACAGAGATGCTAATGAGGAAGAGAAGTAATATTTAGTGTTGCCGTGTGTTCATGATGATGCATGCATACCTACAGAGTATGGGATGAGTAATTTAGAAGATGTTTTTTATTTTTATTTTCCTTAAAAATAAACTTGATCCACGCTGTTTGGGATGCCTTTTAAGTTTGCATTAGAAGCAGTGACAGATAAGCAAGAACGCTGCTTAAATGATGCATGCAACAAACTCAGCGTTCTTTTCATTGGTGTAAGAGTAGAACAAGCTTTAGAAAGTTTTCCTGATCAGTTTGTGCTCTGTGTCTTACAGCTGTTTTAAAACATCTCTTTGGAATACATCGCAGTTAAGTGCATGTTGCAATGTTGACCAAATATTGCTGGGGTCTATTTTTTTTAGCCAGTAAGAAGGCTAATCTTGCCTGGCCAAATTACATGACCTTCAGCTATTTCTTTAAGAGAAGCTAATGGAAGCTCATCCCAGGCAATTACTGGAGATGTCAACATGAAAGGTTAAAATAAATAAAGTTGTTCCCTCATTTTTTTCATGCTTTTGCTCCCCTTTGCCATTATTTGCACTTTTCTCCTTGCTGCTTGCTTGTCTTGATTTCATCAGCAAGCCATAAGCTTCTGCTATTCTACTTCACCATCAAAATTCAAGTTTTGTAGGATGCTTATAGTTTTTGTTATTCACGTTACGTAAAATACTATTTACAACAATCAGATGTGAGAAAACATTCAGAAATAATATAGGTTGCCCCAAGAATTGATTTGTGTGGGGGTTTTGTAGATGATTTATTCTATTGTCTGTTTGTTTTCTTGCAATGGTTCACAGAAATTGCTTTCTTAAGACTTCTGTAAATGGAAAGAAATTGCAGGTTTAGGTAAACAGAATTAGTCTTGATCATAATTCAATTATAATGCTCCATCTCTAACAAGCAACGAGGGTGCAGACTGCAGGTCTGACTTGACTTTCCATTTGAAATCTCAGCCACTCTGACGTCTTTATGTCTCTTTTTTACATGTTTTCTCATGATAATTTAGGATTAGCAGCTCTGAGAATCAAAACCTAGAACAAAGTTTCTTGAGCTTAAATTTAATTCTGGCTTGATTCTCATCCAATGCCTTTGTACATTCGACAACTGTACCAAAAAAACATCACTGGGTGATCTTCTAGGCCTCGCAGTTGCTTTATTATTATTATTATTATTTCAGTTGAAAAACGAAGAAGATTAAGAACTGTGTGTCCTCAGCACATTTCAAAATATTTGACTAGGAGTTTAATATTGCAGGATTTATCCCTTTTCAGATCCACTAAAGCAACTGTGTTTTAATAGTGAACCACAGAAATCACCTGGTATATAAGAATGACTGGGCCAGCCCTTGGCCACGAAGCACCAGTATGACTGACAGGTGTTTTACTCACTTGTGCACCACTTGGCTCTAGAGACCACAAGTAAAGAGGAAGCCGCCCAAACACTGAAAAGCAGTGTGCAGAGATACAAGACATTGGTCAGCTCAAATGCAATGATTTACCCATTGCTGGGCCATAGCCATAAATATTGGGCAAATCTCTGCCTTCATCCCCAACGCTGGAGTGTCCTGCCTCCCTCCTGGCTGCCTGTGTTTCCTGCTATCTCTCCCAGGAGTGACATCAGCATTAGAAATGTCACTGTGGGCAACAGCTTATTCCACTTTCACAGTGAAATACTCCTTATAGAGTGCCTGTGTGCAAATAATGAGGGTGCAGTAAATTCCCACTCTTACCGCGCACTCCCATTTGATCTCTGAAGCTTTTAGCTACAATATGGGAAATAAATACTGAGAATAGCAATCCCATCCCCTCTGAGAAATGACTGACCTGCTGCAAGGTATGGACCATGCTGCTGCTCTGGATGCTTCAGTGTACTAATGCCTCCATACTCACCCAGGAGCAACACATTCTGCAGCATGAGGCAGGGGGATGGGTTAAGACAAATACTGGGCAACTTGATCCACATACATCTGCAGATGGAAAGAGGATTTGGGCAGTAGGTGGGAGAACCTATTTCAAGTCGGATCAAGGCTGACTCTGTCCCCAGCGGTCATGCACTTTAGCTCATAGCATAGCACAGAAGAAGGTAAAAAAGCAGAAGTTGCTGGGTTTGCTAACAGAAGACATTGCTAGATACTAGGGAGAGGCCTTGGGAGAGAAATGGTGGAATTCAGAGGGAACAGTAGCTTTCTATGAAAAGGATTAATGTGAGAAAGCCATAGGTTTAAAATAGCCTAATTGACCCAAGCATAATGTAGTTCACAGTCACATGGTGAAAGTCAGGCAGTATTTGAATGCCTCCTCATCATTTAATATAACATTTCTGGTAATAGAATATTTAAATCCTGTTTTATCAAAATCTCATCACTCAAATGTAGGAGTCTTTTCCATTGCTGGAACATACAGTGTTATAAATTCATGAAGGTCGTAATTATGAGCAGCTTCAACACTGTAAATGTGTTTGGCAAAGATATTATGCCCTTTCTCAGCAAGATTTGAGTAACTCTCACACACATTCAGAGTTACAGGGGTTTTGCCTCTCACACACCTTGTGAGCAGCAGACTGCTTCATCTAACCTGGGGTTCCCATTAGAATGGAAATGGCTGATAGCAAGAGGCCACCCCAAATCCACTGCCATCACTTTCCCAGTGAACATGGCACAGAGGAAAACTGCTCCTTTCTCAAGAAATCAGAAAAGTAGCACATTCAAATCCTCACATAATCTATGCCCACCCTGGGATATAGGGTCTGTTCAGAGTCTCCCTCTCTGGAAATACTCAAAGCCCACCGGGATGCTTTTGCCTGTGCAACCTGCCCTAGGGAACTCGCTTTAGTACATTGGATCATCTCCAGGGGACCCTCCCAACCCCTGTGACTCTGTGATTCCATGATGCTCTGCTCAAAGCCAGACATCTGAGCATGACTGGAGATGCTCCTGCTACAGGTCCGGCAGCAACCAGGGACGTTTGCACACTGTAACTGATGGAAACAGCAAGTGCACATCACAGTGCACCAGTTCCTCTCTGGAGCACCTGGGCAATCTGAAAGAAGATTCACTTGGAGCTTTTGGGCTGCTCTCGATTTACATTGTAAGAAAGTAGATGAAGCTCCTGTGACAATGCTGGCTCTGAGCAGAATCTGCTGAATGACGAATCCATTGATGGGGCTGGACAGAACCAGTGATGCTCCCACTACTATCATTTCGTTATTTCAAAGGCCTGGGAAAGCACTCTGTTTTCTGCCGCTGCCATAATGAAAGATAAGAAAAACCAAACAAACAAGTGTGCACTATGGCACATTTTAGTACACAGGTGTTGTTTGTTTTAAATACAAGAGTATGACTCAAACCAAAATGCAGTCAGTTCCACTGACTGTACTGGCATGTAGCACAATGTTCAGCCCACGCTCAGGGAACCAAGTTCAACCACCAGTTACACACACAGCATAGCCCCTGTACTTCGTGGGCACACAAGAAGAAAAATATATCTTTGCACACTAGCTGAGGAGCTAGTGCCTACTCTTTAATGGCACACAACATGATAAATTAGACATCCTCATAATCTATTTTACCCAATGTTCCCTTACAATCACTGAGTATGTGATTAAGAGCCCAATGGCAAATTCCAAAAATTTTCCAATTTTACAGCCACTCTAAGACCGCTGAAATCAGTGGCGTTTCTCACCTGAGTGCAGCACAGTTGGACTGGGACCAACCTGCCTACTTCTTGTTTGACTCTTGGTTATCAGAAAGAATTCCTTTTAATTGAAAAGGTTGATTGCTAAATAAGCCAGGTACGGTGGGATTAGATTGATTTTCTCACTAAAGCAGGTAGTAAGCTTGGTATGGTACGAAGTCAGAGGTGACCTCCCTTTCCATTCAGGTCTTAACTTTTGCACACAAGTATCAGGTACATAACTTTTCTACTTCTACAGTCAATGGTAAAATCTGTCATGAAACACAATGGGAAATCGCATTTAAGATCTGCACAAGTAAAAGGCAGCACACATAAAAGCTCCTGTACTAGATTTTTTTCTTCTTTTCTTCATGGTCATGACTCCTAGGTTGCTTTCCAGCAGGATACAGCCTTAAAAGCCTTTTGTTCACATTCTTTATTCTCTTCCTACTTGCAAACATTTAGCACGAATCAAAGCCAACCAGTTACACAAAGAACAGAACCAAAATGCTCAGATGCAAATTAAGGTCTGGGGTAGATACTTTCTAAAACAATCAAAGCCAGCTTCTCAGTTCTGAAATACAAAATTCTAGAAGGGAAAACAAAGTCTTTGGTATCTTCACTATAGAAGCTAGGCAAGGGGACAAAAGTTGACAAGTAAATATTAAACCATACAGAGTCCTTGGTTAATATTTATGTTCATGCTCTACATAGTCTAATGTAATCGATCAGATCTGCACTTTGGAGGCAAAAGTCTGAACATGCTTTCCACAACTTGTATCTGAGTTGGAAGATGAGGTTCTGTTGAAATTAAAAACATTCCAGTGTTGAAGCATCTTGTTTACAGAAAAGCATTCACAGGACTGAACTCTTCGGTCACTTCTCACATGAGAGACAGGGAGAGGAAAATTCAATCTATCAACAATAAAACCCCCAAACGACATGACCTCTTTGATAAAAAAAACCCCACAATGCTTCCACACAACTCAGATTCCCAAAAGTAAAGACGTCTAAAGCGTTGTATTTTCTTCCCATTACAAAACAGACAAATCCAAGAGAATCATAAGCTCATGCTGTGGTGGAATTTGGGAGTGCAGGAATGCAGCACTGCATGGAGCTGTGAGGGAAGGGCATGGTGGAGTGGCTGAGCATGAAGAGAGCTGTGCACACAGACCACAGCACATCCTTCATCACTTCTGAGCCACTGAAGTGGGCCTGAGCATGGAGCTTGGACAGTCACAGTCCCAGAGCTGAGTGGAGGAGAGTGTGGGGGGATGAAGTGAGTTGGAAGGGATCAGGAAAGATGGAGGAGGTCTCAATTAAACCCACTCTTTGTAAGCCACTGCATCCAGCCAGCCCTAAAAATAAGCAATGCAATTTTATTATGTTACCAAAGTGGCTTTTGGAAGGCTTTTATATTGATAAACTTACTGGAATAAAATTCCAAAGGAAGAAGTGCAAGTTGTTGTACTAACAAGACAAAAACCAACATGACCCACTGAGTTCTAGAAGCTGAAATCAATCGAAGTCTTTCTATTGACTTCAGCGAGAGCTGCATCAGGATTTAAAGAGCTTACAGCTCTGAAGTTAGTCTGTGATGCAGTTCAGAATTTTTCTTTTGTTTCACATCACATTAAAGATTCAGCATCTCTTTTCCTAATGCTCTGAAATATAGTATGATCTATAAGAGAACAGAAAACAGAACTAAAAGGGAAAAAAAGAAAAACCCTCCTACACCTCATTAAGATCTAAAGTTTGTCCTTAATGTGCCTATGAACTCAAAATGAGTGTCTAAATGGAGACATTTTTTTCTGCTACAGGGTAAAGTGATTATAAATGTCTCTTTGTGCAAAAGCTTAGTGGTATTTTATGCAGCTGGCACTGCAGAGTTTGAAACAAATCCAAGAAAACAGATTGTATCTTTAAGGTTAGAAATCAAACTTTCCATTGCTAAAGTGCACATTTCCTGGTAACGGGCTAAGCTCTGACACCAGAAGCTATGCAAACGGCATCTCTGCTGCTATGTTAAGTGAAGTGCATTGCTGTCTTTATTCCCTATTGCCTTTTTATCTATTCATTCCACTTCCGAACTATCGTTAAATGGACATTACAAAGAATTTTTTTTGCAGTTTTCTATTATTTGCATTTCTGACGTTTTTTTTCCCTAAACATTCAGAAGTCTGCTATACATCTTTTCCCTTAAGCCTTTTAGCCTACATTTTCCTTTACACCAGCAGATCTCATAGGTGCCTTCATCAGCCAGCAAAAGCAGTAAGCTTCAGTTTACAGGTAGAAATATCCTACACTGCTAAACCTTTGCAGCAATAAACCTCACACAAGAATAGAGAAAGCCCACATCCACATACTGCCATTCTTCCCAGTCTTTAGAAGGCATTTCAATGCCAAGCCCATATTTTGTGTTTGTTCTTTCTAGCTGACTGAATCAACGCTCCTAAAAGCTTAAGAAACCCTTCATAACCATATCATGAAGTCCCACTTTGCCTTCACTTCCAGACTGTGCTGAAGAGGAGGGATGCTCTGCAGGGCTCCTGGGTTGACGCTCCCTCACCACTCGGGGATTTGCAAGTTAAAAACAGCCACAAGGTTGGTTTGCCTCCCACACAATCCTCCAAGCCATGGAGGGGGCTGCTTTCCACATGATGAACTACCCAACGACTGGCAGCTGTGTTCTAATTTGAGCTCCCGACTAGTCCTAATGAATAACCTCATGTACAGCACGAGGAAGGATTGGTCTCCTATTCCTATCTAGAGGCAGATGAGAAAAATCCTATTTTTGGCTACAATTGCTGTTTGATCTTCCACAAGCAGCCCGGCTTCTAATAAAACTCCACACTCAATTGCGCTCAGTGGGGACACCGCAGTGAGGAGCGAAGGCCATGGAAGATGCAGGTGTGGAGAATGGCAAACGAATCTGTGAACCAGCGGGATTGATGACCCACACTTTGATCTGAAGTGGTTTGTGGCCAGTAATTCCTGCTGGTAGTGTACAGTACCAGCTTTGAGCTAGCTCCGTGCTACTTCTGCAGATGGGGTGAATCTATTCTTTCCAAGATCTGTGATTGCTGCTGGGGAACTCTGCCTATCATCTCATGTCTAGAACTTGCTTGTGTACCCATTATGGGTACAAAGCGCATCCACGGTGTAGGAACATAGAAAGATTCCGCTTTTTCAGCAGTTCCCATTGGTATTCCTTAATACCTGTAAGAGTGTGGGTTCAGATAACATGTCTCATCAGTGCACAGCCCTCACATCAGCATGGCCGATGCGCTCTTACATTACTGCACAGACCGGACCTGGTCGACACACAGCATCTCCGTGCAGTGCCAACCTCAGGTCCATAAATTCAAGTTTCCCTGTGAACCGCTAGGGGAAAAACCAAGCAGCTTACATTTACAGTTTACCCACTTGGCCTACGGCACATGAAAAGTGAGTGCAAATACACTGCATCTCCTCCCTGCTGGCATAACTCAGAACTGCGGTCTCTTGTCACAGATACCTGCTCAAACACGACCTCGACTTGGACTCTGACAGCCGGGTGCCACTCATAGCTGGTAGACAAACAGGCATATTTACTTGATGTTTACCTTTCTCCTTAACTCCGCTGCACAGGCTGATGCCACAGAATCAGGCACACTGATTAGTTCTGCTGACTGCTGTAACCCTGTGGCCTTCATTAAAGGAAAGCATTTTAAGGGAACTGCATCCATTCTGTTTTCAATCCTCAGCCCTTTGTGGGAGCAGGACTGAAAGCACCTCGGTGGTAAATCTACCACTCCCAGAGGTAAAATGCAAAGAGCACAGAATGGTGCTTACCAGCAAAGAGAGGAAGCGATTAAAGGACAGAGAGAGAACATAAGACACAGTGTTGCCTTTAAGAAGGGATGCTGGAGATAAATATTGAAATTCTTCATTTTCAAAGAAGTGCCTTTGTTTTGTTTTCTCCTTCAAGGAAATCAACAGTGCTACTCCCAGAAGCCATGACATGAATTAGACTGTTATCATCGGGCAGTCTGAGACTGTTCCCTGCTTACTGGGAGCAGGGATTTCACCATTACCTCTAATACACTGCAAACATCTGGATCCTCCTGTCACATTCACTATTTGCATAAGCTGATACTCTCAGAAAAAAAAAGAGAAAAAAAGGAAAGAGTTCTGGGGGGTAGCAAAGATTAAAGGAAGACTGTCAGTCTGGCTCTGCTCGTTTGTATTTTCACTCAGATGAGTGGAGTGTGTATAAATAATGCCTTTGATTGCTTCAAAGATGGGGTTGTGTCACCATAGTGTTTGAATCGCAGCACTTTCTCTCTGTATTGCTTCTGTCAGTCGGGAACAATATAGAACTTTTTTGTTAAAGAAGCCTTTAATTTCATGTAGTAATTACCTATTTGATCAGACAAAAGGTGCTGTGAATGAAAGTCATTTACTTGTTTGATGTGACTAAGACTGAGTGTCACTACAGCTGTGAGACTGGCAGAGAAAACACTGGTGGCTGATTAGATAAGTAGTCCTGTGCAGAAGAAAGAGGTGAAAATGGAAATGAGGGGGAAAATCAAGTCCTACCTATCCTAAATACATAGAAAATGAAAACTCTGAGAACTTAATTAATATAATTACCAAAAGATGCAACTCCTATATAGTGTCACTGAGGTCAACTTTTCAGCCACTGAGCTGAATGTCCTTTCTCCCCCTACTTCATCAGACAAGGCTGATTTACAAAGCCACTAATGATCTGGTTGGAACTTGCTGAACACCTGCTGCTGTGTCACACGTGCATTCACACAGCCACAGAAATCATGCTACAAGGACATGAAGGAGCATCATCTGCTTAAGCCAATCTACACTATTCAGATATTTCTTCCTGTTTGAAATCAGAGATGTCATCTGTCTTGCCAAGATTTGGTACTTGCTGGGTCACAGCAGTAGTTCCAGGATGTGGTGGAGATGATGTGGGTTTGAGAAAACTGACTCTGCTGGTCTTCCCCAGATGAATTCTATCTAAAAATGTAGAAATCCATTAGACTGAGCTGGGCTTTCAGCTCACCTAGATCTAAGCCACGAGAATCTCCCTGGTTTTGGCTCTAGCATGGACACAGCTGCAGGTGGGAGAGGGGCTTGGATCCACATGTGCAGACGCATGCCCTACCCCACATATAGCCATTCACCTCTGAGCATGTCCCTAACCTCCCTGAGGAGTAGCTACCAGGATTTTAGGGAGGGAAGGTTCACCTTCTGGATGGGAAACTGATAAACTAGAGTTGGTACATTGAATTAATTCCCTTTATATCTCTGTTTATGCAACCAAACCTCCACCCCACAGAGCAGCAGCAGCATCTCCAACCCTCCCTGTTACACACAGCAGCAGGCACAGGGCTTGTGGCTCCAGCTCCCCCAAACCCTTTTCCCTCCTTCTCCATTCCCCATGAGAGCAGTGAATGAAGGTGCTGCAATTTCCAGTGGTTCTCTAGTGGTAAGTGTAAAGGCTGGTAAGTAGCAGGCTGCCTCATCCCACTAGCTGCTGGCCTCTGCACTAGCTGGCTAGTGCTGAACATGTTTAAAACATCGACTGGAAATATTTTATTCTCTTGGATAACATATCAAACACCACAGCAATGAAACTTTCAAGGATTTCGAGACTGTGCCTGCAGCTACTTGAGAGGTCTGGTGGACTCCTTCAGCAGCACAGCCCCAGAAACCCCAGGATGGTTTTTTTTTCTGTGTCTTTTAAGTGACTCAACACAAGTGACTCATGTAGTATGGAGGCTGAACACCCTGACTTCTCTTTCTGCACACTCCCATGCAAGGCATAAGGTAGAAATTCAAAAGAAAAGCCCTCAACTAGCTGACCTCAATTTACTGCTGTTCGGTGCATCCCAAATGTGGAAGGCTACTGATGTGATGTGTGCAGTGCTGAGGAAGGTCGGAGACCTAAAAAAGGATTCCCACAACCTCAGGGAACAGAAGGAGGCCATGTCCTCATCTCCATGCAGGTGAGGAAGGCAAGAAATGGGAACTGGTGCCTGCTCCCGTCCCACCTCCAGGTGGGGCTGCTCAAAGCACTCCTTGGTCTTACACAATGGGAACTGTCTCCACTACCTCACCCCCTCTCCTCCAACAGCAGCTGCTGGACCCCCTGCACCAACAGCTCTGTCTCCATGTCCTCTGTCCACAGCCTCAGCAGGGATTGCTTTTGAGGAGCTGCAACACCATCTCCCAAGGAATTGCTCCAGTGCTAGAGCCATTCTCACAGAGGCAAAGCCAACACTACAGGAGAAAGTTCTCTTAAAAAAAAAAAAAAGAGCAAATGGACCCTTTATTTCTCTTTAAAGCTTGCTCTCAAAACCTAATTTCACAGTGTGATCAGTTACCGCGGTAGAATTACTTGCCTTCTTATTTGAATAGCATAAAAATGAACATATTAACAAATCATACTCATAAAATTCACTGGACAACACAATGGAAAAAATTACACTGCACGAAGAACTAGGTTACAGGAGTTACATCAGCATTTGAATCAGATGTAATATGCATCAACCCAGAGAGCCTGTATATAGAATTAAAGAAATCATTTAATTTTAAAGTAATATTTTATTCAATGCATCCCTCGGTGCATGTAACTGCTAAATGAAATGCACCGCATGCTCTACAAACACATCATCACCTTGTAAATGAAATACCCATGATATTAAAACTGATATAACATTTATTAAAGCCATTATACAAAGAACAAGGTTGGATACTTGAACAGCTGAATGCAAGCACTAGTTCCGGCCTTCCAAATGCGCACACACAAAATGGTTTGTGGCTCTGAAACAATGAATGGAGAAGGCTTTCTGAAAGGGGTGAAAGAAAGAAAACTAGCTTTCTCTCCCCGAGCAACGAAATGAGCTGCAGCACCAGCAGAGAGCTGAGCAGGGCCAGAGGGGCCTCAGGAGCAGCATTCCTGCCCCAGCACAGGGCACCAGGGCGCTGCCTGGTTCCACAGGAGGTCACTGTAAGAGCACGTTATGTCCTCCACAAAGCCGAGCTCGCCGGTTTGATGTTGTTTCTTCCCTCTAGACTAATAGTCAAGTTTAATAGTAACATGTTTCAGGATCAGAATGTGACCTGTTTTCTCAGGAAGGCAGAGACTGGAGCGCAGAGAGGATTTGGTCTCTGCCTTACAGATGTCCTGTGATGGCCAAGGGATATAATGATAATCTCTGGAGTGAAAGTAAAGGAATTATTTATCTGAGAGTCCCAGGGTGGGCAGGGGAGGGCTGAGCAAGGCTGCATGCAGGGGGAGCATCGTGCTAAACCCCAGCAGGTGATGTCAGCTTCTCAGGAGCTGTGTGTTCCCAGGCATCCCCCTGCACCCCTGCAGAGAACTCTTGCTGGCTATTCTCTCCATGTATTTTCAAGACTTCTGGCAAGTTTTTCAATCCAGGCACCTTTACCATCTTCTTCTTTTCAAAATGAAGTGTTGTAATACTAATTAATCTGTAGGGGATAGGTCTGGCTGCTTTAAAAGCACAGCTCTATTGTGTATGTTTGAAGCATACTTTTAAAGGAAAATCTTAGAATTCTGCTTTATACTATCACTTCATTCTAGCCTATGACATTTTCAGCTCTGCACAAAGGATGCCTCCCCACAGAATGCAAGCAGTTCAGCTGAGTTACACATTATAAAATCCTTCTATTTGTCACTGCCTTCGAGCCTCTTCAAAACCAATTCTGGTTAGGATACATGAATGTAAGATGCTCTTGTTTCCTAATGAAACACTTTGAAATGCACTGTAGGAGAAGCTTGATTTTACCCTTCCACAGACACAAAGAGGAGTTCTTGCCTTTCAATGTTCTATCCTGAAAGACGAATTCCCACAAACCACACAGAGCTCAGGCTGTGAGAAATATAAACTCTCTTCCCCATCCCTTTCAACAAGCTTCAGTCTAGAGCACAAAGAAACGAAGCATACAACAAAAAGTGATTAAGGGGAAAATCCTTTTAAATACTAATATCCACTGAAGTTAATCTCCAATCATACCCAAAGTGGGGGTAGGCCCTAAAGAAAAATAGAGAAACCTTACAACTACTGTATCTAAATATACTTACTACTGTCAGCCTCACATCTTCCTCCAAGCGAAGTCACAGAAACCCATACATTCTACAGAAAAGTTATTAGAACACCTGCAGCTCAAGTTGTGAATTCCATGCATAGCTATGATATGCTGTGCTCCACTTACGAGGATGCCTGAACTTACTTGTCAGAAGAGGCAAAATGGACGCAAACCCCATCGTGGTCACTGCTAAAACTAAGGTAAACCCAGCATCTCTGCATCTCAGATAAACCAGCTGGGGGACAGAATGAGACTAAACAGTCTGAAGGGACTTCACATCCAGATTTGCACCAGTCTACACACACAGCTGGCAGCAGCTGAAACGGAGAGGTGGGCATCCTGTGATGAAGCCTGCTTGCTGTGAGCTCATGTCTGACAAATACCTGTGCTTGTGTTCGAGCTGCCTGTCTGGCAGTTACCATGCACTGGATCGGCTGTGATGATTTGCCTGGGAGCTTCCAATTTCTGTTTCATTTATTTTTTTGAAAAGCCAACCAAACACCACACGTTGGTGCCAACTTCCTAGCAGTTTTGTATAGCCCCACACGGGACCAGACACGGGTGGTACGGCCGATTCCCAGCCACCCCTGCTTCTGCACTTCTAAGTGAAACCAAGCAACTGAATTTTTTCAAAACCAAGAAACTTTTGAGATCAGAAGTTTAAACACTGCATGCAAAAAAGCATCACATGCTTTGACTTTGAAATATCTGAACATTGGGAAATGACACTGTGTGGACTGACTCTTCCAACAGCACTGCTGTGAACTGCTCACTGCTGAGTCACACACCATGTCCTGGAGTGCTGTAGACCTTCAGGTCAGACATTTCTAACCTGATCAAGAGAATACCATGACATTTCATATAGTGATGTGCTGATAAAAGCTCTCCCACGCTACATTATGTAAACAGGTATAGCTGCTAATTAATGAATTCAAGTGGAGAAAAAAAAAATATTGTCAGGAGTGGAAAGTTGGCCACAAATCTCCTCTGAGTCACGTTCAGTTGAGTGAATGAAGCTGTATTAGCACCCACTGCCACACGGGGTTGCAGTAGCCACCAAAGGCTACCAATGTTTTCCAATATCCACCTTCCCCTTTCTGTTTCTCAGTACTGAGAGTTTTTAAGGCACTTCTGCTTGACAGCCACGCAGATGATATCATTACACATGCACAACAGCATCGCACATCAGGCACAAAACAAGGAGGGGAGGTCAGGCAGCACTCTGCCGATGGCACATGCCCGCGCTGCCATTTTCTCCTCACCTCCTGCCATCCAAACACGACAACATGTTCAAAACACAGTGAAGCTGCGAACGCAGCAAGCTGTTCAAACACGCCTTGGCTGCAGATAAATCTTACAGAAATCAAAGAGCATTTTCAGATTCAAGTGGAGGTTTCAGCATTTGCGTGCGTGAGGGAGCGGGACAGACTCTTTGGGGGGGCAGGGAATACTTGCATTTAGGTGGGCAGTAATGTGTTCAGAGTTAAGTAAGAGAACTGTAAGTGTGCTCGGTAGAATAAGGAAAAATCACTCCCTCTCTCATATTCCAGGTTGCTGATGTTCCTGTTTAGTTTAGAGCTACCGTTTTACCTATCATGAGGATTTCAGAAGTGCAATTAAAGCTTTGTCATTGACATCAAAAGCAGCAGAGTTGGTTTAGTCCCAGGTTTCTGCACATTAAGTACTACACTCTCACCAAGATGAAAGTGGTTACATTTCCACCAGATACGGATGGAAACCTTGGGTTGAACGCATCTTACATTTCAGTAGCACAACCCAACTCCATTGTAAAGAATTCAAGCTGACCCTTCACTTTATCTGAAGAAAAGTAATGAGAAACAGAAGAAAATGTACATAAAAATCAGATTTGTAATTTCAGACAGAACACTCAAATCCTGAACACTGAGACCTCAGTTCATTATGAAAAGTATAATGCTAATGACGATCATGTGAAACGTGAACACTCAAAATGAGTTTCAATTTGGCTTAATTTTATTTTTAAAACTAGACTTGATGGCAATTTTCCATCAGCTCCTCTATCACCTTAACACCACCAGAGCAAGCACAAAACAGGTGAGGCAGAGGGGGGATTACACTACAAGATTTGGGAGGCTCAGTTCTGTTCTCAGATGCACCCTGGATTTTCTTTCTGACTTCTGCCAAGTCATTTAACCTCTCTCAGCATCAACAGTGTTTGAGTCCACCACTCAGCTGTGAATTGACATTGGAGACCATGTATTACTACATGTCTGAGAATGAAAGCCAGGTAGCTAAAGCTGCAGATTCATCCACAATTGAATCTGCAAGTGAGAACTGCAGTCATAAGAAGAGATGCTGGTCCTCAACCTTGTCAGAAAAAGTACTGCTTAATTCCTATCTATTCCTCATGTTACATTTTGCCAGGTGTCAGCCATAATTCAGCTGCAATTGGTTCTGTACACTTGTATTACGAATACGCTATGCACCGTTTACTACTCAAGAGCAGTAACAGCTATTGGGATTTATACAACATTTTAGCATTTCTAGTGCTTCAAAGAGCATAAGAAAAGGAGATAACTCACCAGGACAGCAAGCCAACCTATCCATTACAAAATAAATAAATCAGTTTTAAGGTTCAGACTTCAAAAGGGAAACAGGAGATGCCCTACAACAATCTCTGTGGGCAGGAGCTTCCGCAGAGCCCGAGCTGAGCGGCTGCTGCTGCAGTGTCCCTGGGTGACACATCACGGTCTTTGCCCAGTGTAGATTAATGAACAGCAGGAATGGAAATGCTAATAATTAAGAAAAGGTTAAAATGTTCACACTGCGTGAGAACGATGCATAAAAGGATACAACTGCTAAAACAAAAAAAAAAAGTAAATCACCGCAGCAATGCTGATTTTTTTTTTTTTTTCTTCAGATACTCGATTCCAACTGGGAATATATTAAGAATAAGAAGAAAGGAAATCTCAAAGAAGAAAACCAATGCAAAACCGTCAGTGAAAGCCAGGCAGCTCTGTGGCGTGGAGGCACTATATTCATTATAAACTAAAGCTCTATTCTGAGCCAAAAGCCATTTGAAAAACAAATTCAGAGAAACATCCAGACATGACAAATCCAGAAATTACTGTCTGAAAATTATTTCTCAAAAAAAAAAAAAAAAAAAAAACCCCAAAAAATCA